>OY829115.1:54976-654976 GCA_963691645.1 Pelosia muscerda
GATGACTTACGCGGGTGCAGTGGCGGCCCGCCCGGGCCTTAAGCCTACGGGCGGTACGACACTGCACTCCGTGGTGGTCACGTCCAAGAATGAAAGTGATACGGGAGAGCAGGTGATGGAAAGACTGAGGAAGATAGCAAGCGAGGATGATGGATGGGTTACGGTAGAGAAAGTAAGAAAGGCGAAAGATAGGAAAGTGTTCATAGGGTATAAGACAGAAGATGAAAGAAAGAGGGCACAGAAGAGGCTGCTGGAGAGGGAGTCAAACCTCGCCGTCGAGGAGGTCAAAAATAAAGACCCGCTCCTCATACTGTACGGCGTCCTCAGAAGCCTCAAGGATGAGGACCTGCTCAGAGCCGTAAAGGCCCGGAACACTGACGTGTTCCGGAACTTGGCACCGGAGCAGGTGAGGATGGCCGTACTGTACCGGCGGACGGCGAGGAACCCCCACACGTGCCATGTGGTGCTGAGGGTCTCCCCGGCGATATGGGCCCGTGCCCTAGGCATAGGGAAGCTCCACGTCGATCTGCAGCCCATTAGGGTTGCAGATCAGTCACCGCTGGTGCAATGCTCCCTGTGCCTGGGTTACGGGCATACCAGGAAATTCTGCACCGGCACTGAGCCTAAGTGTAGCCATTGCGGCGAAGGGCATTTAAAAGCCGCATGCCCGAGCTACAGTGCCGGTGCAGAGCCTACCTGCACCAATTGCCGGAGAGAGAGGCTCAGCGGCACATGTCACAGTGTGTTCAGCCATCTGTGCCCAGTGCGTCAGAGATGGGACGTGATAGCGAGGACCACCACTCAATACCAGTGCTAACGTTGATCCGAGGAATGTGACCCCACACAGGATGCTGCAGGCTAACCTCCAGAGGAGTAAGCTGGCAACCGAAACCTTCGTTCTCGAAGCCTCGAGGCGCAAGGCCACAGCCGCTCTAATTCAGGAGCCCTATACCGGCAATACCGGGAGAATGAAAGGATACCAGGGCGTAAGGGTCTTCCAGAACACTGGACAAGGAGGAGGGACTGTAAAGGCGTCCATTGCCGTCTTTGACCCAAACGTGGACGTCATACAGTACCCGCAACTCACCACCGACAACATCGCGGTGGTGGGGATCCGGACCAGTGCCTGGGAGATCACGCTGGTATCCTTTTATTTCGAACCGAGGCCAACGCCGTTGGCTCCTTACTTGGAGCGGCTCAAGGAGGTGAGACGAAGCCTAGGTTCCCGGCTTACTGTTCTGGGTGGGGACGCAAATGCGCATAGCACCTGGTGGGGGCACCCAACCGAAGACGACAGAGGCGAGTTATTGAGTGGGGTACTCGCTGAAATGGACCTCCATGTCCTGAACAGTGGGGATATTCCAACTTTCGACTGTGTGAGGGGTGGACATAGGTACTGCAGCTATGTAGACGTGACGACCTGCACGGACAACGCGTTTCCCTGGATCGACGCTTGGAGGGTGGACCCAAGCCTATGCCCGAGCTCAGATCACAACGGTGTGGTGTTCAACCTCAATTTAATAAAAGCGAGTGGTACACAAATAAAAAGGACCACTCGGGCCTATAATACTAGAAAGGCCAACTGGGAGGCTTTCGGGGCTAGCATGGCCCGGCAGCTTCCGGATATTGCGATAGGCGAAACAAGGCATACCAACGAATTGGATGCCTTGGCCGAAGCATATACGGAGGCTGTTGGGAGCGCGTGCCGCGAAAGCATCCCAGTGAAAAAACCAGTGGGGTTGACCACTGCACCGTGGTGGTCGGAAAGACTCGATGGCCTTAAAAAGGTAATGGTCACCTTCAAGCGTCGAATCAGGAACGCCGCACCGGTCCGCAGGTCGTTCGTTATAGCTCAGTACCTGGAACGAAAGGAGATGTATGAAAGTGAAGTAAAAAAGGCACAAGTCGAAAGTTGGAAGAACTTCTGCGGAAGGCAGGACATGGAGGGACTATGGGAGGGCATCTACCGGGTGATAGGTAGGGCCACGGTAAGGGAAGAGGATACTCTGCTTTCCGCCAATGGATCTTACCTGGACGCAAAAGGTTCGGCCGAGCTACTAGCTCGGACCTTCTACCCGCAGGATCGGGAGGAGGAGGACAACGAAGGGCACCGAAGAGTCAGGGAAAAGGCTAAGGGGTTGGAGCGGGATGAGGGTCATCATGAGGATGACCCACCTTTTACAGTGGGTGAGCTCTTCGGTGCTCTTCGGAAGTTCAATCCGAAGAAAGCCCCGGGGGCGGATGGCTTCACAGCCGACATTTGCACCCACGCCATTAGGGCCGACCCCTCATTCTTCTTGGAGCTGCTGAATCGGTGCCTTCGCCACGGCTACTTTCCTAAAATATGGAAGGAAGCCGTGGTGGTGGCATTGAGGAAGCCCGGCAAGGACTCGTACGCCGTCCCCAAATCGTACAGACCTATTGGTCTGTTACCGGTTCTGGGGAAGGTGTACGAGAGGATGTTGGTAACTCGTCTCAACTTTTACTTAATGCCGAGGATTAGTACTCGCCAGTACGGCTTTATGCCCCAGAAAAGTACCGAAGACGCCCTCTATGACCTCATGGGCCACATAAGGGCTAGACTTGATGAGAAGAGGATAGTCCTTATGGTGTCCTTGGACATAGAGGGCGCCTTCGATAGCGCCTGGTGGCCGGCTATTAAGGTACGACTGGCTGAGGAAAGGTGTCCGGCAAATTTGAGACGAGTTATCAACAGCTACCTTAGCGACAGGAGAGTGAGGGTAAGGTATGCGGGCGAGGAGTGCGAACGCCCTACGGGGAAGGGTTGCGTTCAGGGTTCCATTGGCGGACCCTTACTGTGGAACCTCTTGTTGGATCCCTTACTGCGACGGTTGGAGGATGGGGCAGCTCGCGTCCAGGCATTTGCGGACGACGTGGTGCTTGTGTTCGATGGTGACAGCGCCTTGGAGATTGAGAGACAGGCCAATGCCTCTCTCGAGCATGTACGGGAGTGGGGCATCGGAATGAAGCTGAAATTCGCACCGCACAAAACTTGTGCGATGGTAATCACGCGGAGGCTTAAGTACGATGTCCCACGCCTCAGCATGGGCGGGATAGACATTGGCATGTCCAAGGAAATCAAGATCCTGGGGCTCACCATCGACCACAAGCTAACCTTCAACACCCACGTCACCAACCAATGCAAAAAGGCTATCGCCATCTACCACAAGCTGGCGCGGATGGCCCGGATCGGTTGGGGACTACATCCCGAGGTGATCCGAACCATCTACACCGCAGCCGTGGAACCGACGGTGCTGTACGCAGCCAGCAGCTGGTGTCCAGCGGTGGAGAAGCTCGGTATCCAGAAGCAGTTAGCCGTGGTGCAGCGCGGGTTCGCGCAAAAACTTTGCAAGGGCTACCGGACGGTTTCTCTGCACTCAAGTCTAATCTTGGCTGGAATGCTCCCTCTGGACCTCAGAGTTCGCGAGGTGGCCTCACTTTATGAGGCCAAGAGAGGAGTGTCCCAGTCATGGTTGGGAGACAGAGAGGTCGAACGGATGGCCTCAGCAATGGAGGTACCTCACCCCGCGGAGCATATAAGTCTGGACTTCACCAGCCTGGTAGACGAGGAAGATTATCAGCGCACCAACACCATCCAGGTGCGCATCTTCACGGACGGGAGCAAGATTGAGGGTCGCGTCGGCGCTGCGCTATCCATTTGGAATAGCGACGCCGAAACAAAGACCCTCAAACTTGCTCTCGCCCCCCATTGTACCGTCTACCAGGCCGAACTCCTGGCTTTATGCAAAGCGACCAGTGAGGTCCTTAGGCGCGGCGCGGCCACGACGTTCGGCATCCTCAGCGACAGCAAAGCCGCTCTCCAAACGGTCGTCAACCCCCGTGCCCTCCACCCTCTGGCCGTTGAGGCCAGAGATAACATCAAGCGGGGCTTGATCCAGAACAAGGAAATATCCCTGTTCTGGATCAAGGCCCACGTAGGGTTGGAGGGCAACGAGCGAGCGGACCAGCTCGCTAAGGAGGCGGCTTTGAGGTCGAAGACGAGGCCGAACTATGACCTGTGTCCCGTCTCATTTGTCAAGCGTGGCCTGCGTCAGATCACGCTTGACAAGTGGAACGGACGCTATAAAACGGGTACGACTGCTTCTGGTACCAAGCTTTTCTTTCCGTGCGCTGTGGCTGCGTACAGAACCGTCCGTAAGATGGAGATAGCCGGCACCACGACCCAGCTATTAACGGGGCATGGTGGGTTCTCTGAATACTTGAGTCGCTTCAAGTGTAAGGAGGACCCATCATGCGCCTGCGAGCCAGGGGTCGTGGAATCGGTTGCGCACCTGGTCGCGGACTGCCCCATCTTCGCTAGGGACAGGTACGAGTTGGAGTGTCGGATCCAACTGGAGGTTTGTGTAGCAAACTTCCCAGTCCTGGTGACAAAGAACTACAGGCAGCACTTCCTAGAGTATTGGGAAAGGGTTATAAGGGTGGTTTTAGGAAGGAACAAGACATGATCGGCCTCCTACAGCTACTTTGCAGAAGTAGCTGAGAGAGGCCGATAAATCGAGTGGGAAAATGGACTGGGAGGTGCTGTCTGTGGTTCCGACGGAAGTTTGCTGATCACCCGGATGCCCCACGCCCCACGGGATGTATGATTAGTATGAGAGGGTTTTTAAAAGAGTTGGTACGAGAGTAATGGGATGGAAGTAAGGTAATGGAAGTGATACAATGAAAGTTATGGACTATAAATAAATATGGATGGGATAAATTATAATAAGTAGATATAGATAGTAAGTATAAAAGTAAGAAGCAAATACTGTAAATTAGATAAAATAATGAAATTGTAATAATATGTATAGTAATATTGGAAATAAATAAATAAAATTAAAATCCCGAATCCCATCCCACATAAGTATGAAAGGTATAGAATGAAAGTGCGAGAAGAATAAAAGCGAGAACTGGTATGGTACTAGAGAACTAGAATAAAAGCGAGAATTATAGTCCTGAAAGGGAACACCTAGCTAAATAGTTAAAGTGAGAGAAAACCCTGAGTGGGTTCCACAAAAATAGAAGACTAGGATTAGATACAATAAAAGTGTAACAAAATAGGCTTCCACGACTGCACACATGCATGGTGGAAGGAGCTAGCAAAAAAAAAAAAAAAAAAAAAAAAAAAAAACCTAACCTAACCTAACCTAACCTAACCTAACCTAACCTAACCTAACCTAACCTAACCTAACCTAACCTAACCTAACCTAACCTAACCTAACCTAACCTAACCTAACCCTGGGGCGAGCCCCAAGTGAGTACAAGTACGTCCTCGTCGTCGCCCTGGACCCCGTCCTGACCACCGTAACGGAGTGGCAGGCGGGTGACTGAACCTTGTGCTCGACACTTGCGGCAAATTCTTTTGTGATTCTTACTGTTGTTGTTGTTTTAAGCGAGATGCTAACACGAGCGAAGATTAACAGTCCTTTTAAGGACTCGGAGGAGATGGTGGCAGCTCCCTCTGCCTCCTCCTCCAAAAGTCCTTCTCAGGACTCAGCGGTGGTGGCAGCTCCGTCTGCAGTTCAAAGTCCTTTTCAGGACTGCGGGGAGATTGTGGCAGTTCCGTCTGCCTTGTCTGCGGACCAATCTCCTCCATCCACTATGGAGGTGGAGCTCGAAAGCCCTGCGGCTTCTGTGCCCCGCGCGGAGGCGGTTGTTGTGCTGGAGCGCCTGGGCACTTCGGCCGTACTGAGTGGGTCGCGCCCATCCTCCCCAGTAATGGGGAGACTGTGGCGCAAGCGCTCCAACTCTGCCACGGAGGCAGAGGAGGACGAGAGCGCGAAGAAGAGCAAGGCTCATTATGCCTACCTGGCCAAGGCGAAGGCCGAGCTAGCCGTGGCCAGGGAGAGAGAGGTGGAGCACCGGGCTGAGGAGGAGCTCGCAGAGCAGCGGCGGAGGAGGGCTCTCTACCTCCGGGAGTCCCCCAGCCCACAACCGCAGCCCAGCCCACTGTTGCCAGCAGGAGCGGCAGATACTGCGACCCAGCCCCTCAGTGCGGAGCAGCTGTCGGGCTCCATCGAGGCAGCGGTGGCGATGGTACAATCCATCGCCACCAAGAGCTCCAATTTAAAGGGCCAGTACGTGCGGGACCTTAAGCAGGCATGTAGCTCCATCCTGGAGCACGTGCGTGTGCTGAGGTCCCGCACGCAGTCTGAGGAGGTGGCCCAGCTCCAGACCGAGCTGGCTGTCGTGCGGGCCGAAATGCGGGCCTGGAAGCGGCAGGCGGAGACTGCGCCGCCCGCGATGAGTCGCGAAGAGATCGCATTCCTGGTCGATGCGCGCATCGCGGGCATCCAGGACCGCCTGCTGCCCGAGACCCGCATCCGCCCACCTCTTCAGGCGGACAGGCGTAACGCCATCCGCCAGGCTAGGGAAGCCGAGTCCGAGCGCCAACCCGAGCTCCCTTCCCTTCCTCCCTCGCCGCCTCTTCAGCTATCCCCTCCAATGCCCGATGGGCAAGCGGAGGACGCGTCGCGTCCCACTCCTCCAGTGGGAGATAAGGCGAAGAGGAAGAGGCCCAAGAAGCAGACGGCAGCTGCAAAGGAGGCGGAAGCTGCTCGCCAGGCGCGGCAATCGGCGTCGCTGGCCACCCAGCCAGCCCCAGCGCCGTTACAGTGGAGCCAGGTGGTGGCACGGCCAAAAGCGCCGAAGACGGCCCAAGTTCAGCCGGCTCCAGTGGCGCCAGCCACGCAAAAGAAGCGTAGTGGCCGAAAACCCTGCAAACTACGAGCGCCCAAAACTGCAGCGGTCACTCTCACGCTGCAGCCGGACGCCGCGGAGCGGGGCGTAACGTACGGCGATGTGCTTGCCAAGGCCGAGAGGTCGATAGACCTCAAGGCCCTCGGCATTGACGGCCTTCGCCTGCGCCCCGCTGTGACCGGAGGCCGAATTTTGGAGGTGGCTGGCGCCGATAGAGCCCTGAAGGCGGACCAGTTGGCCACAAAACTACGGGAGGCGCTGGAAGAGGTCCGCGTCGCTAGACCAGAGAGGTGCGTGGAGCTACGCATCTCTGGTCTGAGCGACTCGGCCTCCAAGGAGACCGTAGCGGCGTCGCTGGCAGCAGAGGGGGGCTGCTCTGCCAGCTCTATAAAGGTGGGCGACATTCAGCGCCCATCTGGCCGGCAGGGCTCTGCCTGGCTGCGGTGCCCGGTTGACGCGGCAAAAATACTAACAGACGGACGGCGCATCGTGATCGGGTGGTCAGTGGTTAGGC
The DNA here is from genome assembly GCA_963691645.1 of Pelosia muscerda. Lineage (NCBI taxonomy): Eukaryota > Metazoa > Arthropoda > Insecta > Lepidoptera > Erebidae > Pelosia > Pelosia muscerda. The sequence continues at coordinate 62,211 of OY829115.1, forward strand.
TGACCACCCTGGAGCCCAGGCCGGCGCGGTGCTTCCGCTGCCTGGAGCCGGGGCATGTTGGTGTAAGGTGCACTGCGGGCATTGACCGCAGTGCACTATGCTTCCGTTGTGGGCAGGCGGGCCACAAGTCGGCCACCTGCTCCGCGGAGCCCAGGTGCCCCGTCTGTTCAGCGGCGGGCAAAGCGTCCGGCCACAAGCTGGGCTCGTCTGAGTGCCAGGCGGCTTCCCGCAGCAGGGGCCGGGCCAAGAGCAAAGCTGCCAGTGGGGCAAAATCTACCCCCTCCCCCACCCAGCAGCCCACTGTGGAGGTTATGGACATTGCCCAACAATAATGGCCCACATCTCCATACTGCAGGCCAACGTCAACCACTGCGTCACGGCCCAGGACCTTTTGGCCCAATCCATGGCGCAGTGGCAGACGACACTGGCAGTAGTCGCCGAGCCGTACTACGTGCGCGAAACCCCAAATTGGGCCAGCGACCACAACGGCTTGGTGGCTATCGTCGCCCGGCGAAACGCTCCCCCCTTCGATCGAGTGCGGAGGGGTCGAGGGTGCGTCCTCGTAGCGCTGGGCGGCGCTGCAGTAATTGGGGTGTACTGCCCCCCCAGCAGAAGCATCGCCGAGTTCGAACAACTACTCTCGGAGGTCGGTGCTCTGCTGGCAGAAGTGCACCCCACCCCGGCCGTGGTGGCCGGAGATTTCAACGCTCACTCACGGGCGTGGGGATCTCCGGCGACCGATGCCCGGGGGGAGATGGTGGAAGAATGGGCGGTGTCCCAAGGCTTGGTGTTGCTGAACCAAGGGGCGGTCCACACCCTTGTGCGACCGCAGGGTAGGTCGATCGTCGATCTGTCGTTCGCCAGTTCTGGCCTGGCCCGACGGATCGACAACTGGCGGGTCGTTGAGGGGGTGGAGACCGCGTCGGACCATCGGTATATCCGGTTCGACGTTGTCCCTGCCGCCTCGGCGGCTCGAGTCGACCTCGACCGCCCCTTGTTAGGAGAAGGTCCGCGGTGGCGACTCGGAACGTTGAATAGGGAACTGGCCCGAGAGGCGGCTATCGTCGAGCGATGGGCTGCGGGCGACAGTGGCCTGGACGCAGACGCGAGATGCGAGCGGCTCGCTGGAGCGCTGACTCGCGTCTGCGACGCGGCGATGCAAAGGGCGAGGCCTATCCCGCCTCGGAAATCGGTGTACTGGTGGCGTCCCCACCTAGCCGGGCTGCGTACAGCTAGTGACGCAGCCCAGAGGCAGTACTACCGGTGCCGAAGGCGGGCCGTAAGAGACCTCGCCCGAGAAGAACAGCTGCACGCCGCGTACCGGGCCGCCCGTGAGGCCCTTAGCTCGGCGGTCAAAGCCGCCAAGGAGGAGGCCTGGAAGGAGTGGCTCGAGAGTCTCAATCGAGATCCATGGGGGCGTCCGTACAAGACCGTGAGCCAGAAGCTCCGGCCTTGGGCGCCTCCTCTCACAAGGACTCTCGAGCCGAGCCTCCTCCACCGAGTAGTCAGTTCCCTCTTCCCTGCGAGGGAGGAGTGGGTCCCACCGCGGATGGCAACACCAAGCCGGGTGCCGGCAGACGAAAGGGCAATACCTCCCGTGTCCGAGGCCGAGTTAGGGGCTGCGATCCTGGCACTCAGGTCCAGAAACCGCGCCCCGGGCCCGGACGGCGTCCCTGGGAAGGTTATTGCCACAGTCATGCCGGCACTAGAGGAGGAGACGCTGTCCCTCATGTCGGAGTGTTTGGCGTCGGGGAGAGTCCCGCGACGATGGAAGATTGGGAAGCTCGTGCTTCTTAAAAAGCACGGGCGCCCAGTCGACTCGCCGTCGGCCTACCGCCCCATCGTTTTGCTCGACGAGATGTGCAAGCTGTTTGAGCGGGTGCTCGCTGCGCGTCTCGTCGGCCACCTGGAGGGGGCGGGGCCCAACCTAAGTGACGGCCAGTTCGGCTTCCGTCGCGGGAGATCAACCCTCGACGCCATATCCCGACTGCGGGGCAGCGTCGACGAAGCGGTCGCCGGGGGAGAGGTGTTGTTGGCTGTGTCGCTGGACATAGCCAACGCCTTCAACACCCTCCCCTGGGAAACTATCGCCGAGGCGCTGAGGTACCACAACGTCCCGTGGTACCTCAGGCGCGTCCTTGCGGACTACTTCGTGGACCGGGTCATCATCTATCCGGCCCAAAGCGAAGTGGTCCGCAGGGGCATGTCTTGTGGCGTTCCACAGGGGTCGGTCCTCGGGCCGCTCCTGTGGAACGTAGGTTATGATTGGGTCCTGCGCGGTGCTAATCTTCGGGGAGTCGGTGTACTTTGTTACGCCGACGACACCCTAGTCACCGCGCGGGCCCCAACGTTTCGCGACGCCTCCGTCCTCGCTACGGCAGGCGTCGCCCATGTCGTGCGTCGCATCGGGGCACTAGGTTTGAAGGTGGCCCTCGAAAAGTCCGAGGCCCTATTCTTTCATGGGCCTCGGCAGACGCCGCCTCGAGATAGGTCGATTGTGGTGGGCGGCACCTCCATCGCTGTCGGGACCAGTCTGAAATACCTCGGGCTGGTTCTCGACAGTCGGTGGCGGTTCGCGGAGCATTTCCGGCAGCTGGCACCGAAATTGCTGGCGTTTGCCGGAATGCTCTCGCGGTTGCTGCCCAACAGCGGAGGCCCGGGATCTGCCTGCCGCCGTCTCTACGACGGAGTGGTGCGCTCCAAGGCGCTCTACGGAGCGCCCATATGGGCGGAGGCCCTCTGCCCTGCAAATGTTGCGCTGCTGCGACGACCGCAGCGCGCCATCGCGCAGAGGGCCGCAAGGGCGTACCACACCGTCTCTTACGAGGCGGCGTGTCTAATTGCGGGCAGTATCCCCTGGGATCTCGAGGCTGGCGTCCTCAAGATGGTCTATGATGAGGGCGCCCTGATGCGGCGCAATCTGGGAGGTCGGCCGCCTCCGGAAGAGATCGATCGCTGGAGACAGGCGGCTCGCGACGATCTCTTCCGGAAATGGGCCGAAAGGCTGCGAGCGACCCGTAGTGGGTCGCTGCTCGTGGGGGCCGTCCGGCCCGTCCTGCGTCTTTTTGTGGAGAGGGGTCATGGGGCTCCGACGTACCACCTCACCCAACTTCTCACGGGTCATGGCTGTTTTGCCAAGTACCTGTGGGAAGTGGTGGGGATCGAAACGGAGCCCCGGTGCCGTCACTGCACCAGCGGAGACCCCGACACGGCCTATCACACCATGGCCGTGTGTGAGGCGTGGGACGGCCAAAGGGCGGCCCTCGTAAGCACCATTGGTGCAGACCTTTCGCTGTCGGCCGTGATTCCAGCCATGGCCGACAGCGAGGAGTGTTGGGCCGCCGTCGCCTCGTTCGCTAACGAGGTGATGGCGGCAAAGAGAGAGGCTCTGCGGGAGCGGGAGCGAGCTGGGCTCACTCTTCCGCCCCGCAGGCCCCCGGCGAGGGGACGCCGGCGAGCTCAATTCGCCCGCGTCCCCGAATGAGCGAAGCCACGGGCGGTGGGTCGGGGGATCCGCCGCCCCATGCTAATGTGGCGGAATGCGCCCCTCAGTGTTCCTGGGGCGCATTCGTAAAGTGAGCTGGCCCCATCACCTGGAAAGTCTGTCCGGATGGTGGGGCCACCAAGAGGCGAGCCCAAACGGGCGTCCCTAGCCGAGTCGCGGTGAGAATTCTATCCCGCGGCTCGGATTAGGCGAAGGAGGAACACCGTGGTGGTTTAGTGGGTAGTCTGGCCTCCGTTTCGAGGTCAGGAGTCCCACACGAAGCAAGCCCCCTGCCCCCGCGGGGGGTGAGCGAAGTGCGTAAATGCATTCCACCACGTAAAAAAAAAAAAAAAAAAAAAAACCTAACCTAACCTAACCTAACCTAACCTAACCTAACCTAACCTAACCTAACCTAACCTAACCTAACCTAACCTGGGGCGAGCCCCAAGTGAGTTGTGAGTACGTCCTCGTCGTTCGCCCTGGACCCCGTCCTGACCACCGTAACGGAGTGGCAGGCGGGTGACTAAATCTCGAACTCGACACTTGCGGGCAAATTCTTTTGCGATTCTTACTATTGTTGTTGTTTCACGCGATGCTAACACGCGCCAAAATAGCTAACAGTCCTTTTAAGGACTCGGAGGAGATGGTGGCAGTTCCCTCTGCCTCCTCCTCCAACAGTCCTTTTCAGGACTCAGCGGTGGTGGCAGCTCCGTCTGATAATAGTCCTTTTCAGGACTGCGGGGAGATTGTGGCAGTTCCGTCTGCCTTGTCTGCGGACCAATCTCCTCCATCCACCATGGAGGTGGAGCTCGGCAGCCCTGCGGCTTCTGTGCCCCGCGCGGAGGCGGTTGTTGTGCTGGAGCGTCTGGGCACTTCGGCCGTACTGAGTGGGTCGCGCCCATCCTCCCCAGTAATGGGGAGACTGTGGCGCAAGCGCTCCAACTCTGCCACGGAGGCAGAGTTGGACGAAAGCGCAAAAAAGGTGAAGGCCCACTATGCCTACTTGGCCAAGGCGAAGGCCGAGTTAGCCGTGGCCAAGGAGAGAGATCTGGAGCACCGGGCTGAGGAGGAGCTCGCAGAGCAGCGGCGGAGGAGGGCTCTCTACCTCCGGGAGTCACCCAGCCCACAACCGCAGCCCAGCCCACTGTTGCCAGCAGGAGCGGCAGATACTGCGACCCAGCCCCTCAGTGCGGAGCAGCTGTCGGGCTCCATCGAGGCAGCGGTGGCGATGGTACAATCCATCGCCACCAAGAGCTCCAATTTAAAGGGCCAGTACGTGCGGGACCTTAAGCAGGCATGTAGCTCCATCCTGGAGCACGTGCGTGTGCTGAGGTCCCGCACGCAGTCTGAGGAGGTGGCCCAGCTCCAGACCGAGCTGGCTGTCGTGCGGGCCGAAATGCGGGCCTGGAAGCGGCAGGCGGAGACTGCGCCGCCCGCGATGAGTCGCGAAGAGATCGCATTCCTGGTCGATGCGCGCATCGCGGGCATCCAGGACCGCCTGCTGCCCGAGACCCGCATCCGCCCACCTCTTCAGGCGGACAGGCGTAACGCCATCCGCCAGGCTAGGGAAGCCGAGTCCGAGCGCCAACCCGAGCTCCCTTCCCTTCCTCCCTCGCCGCCTCTTCAGCTATCCCCTCCAATGCCCGTTGGGCAAGCGGAGGACGCGTCGCGTCCCACTCCTCCAGTGGGAGATAAGGCGAAGAGGAAGAGGCCCAAGAAGCAGACGGCAGCTGCAAAGGAGGCGGAAGCTGCTCGCCAGGCGAGGCAATCGGCGTCGCTGGCCACCCAGCCAGCCCCAGCGCCGTTACAGTGGAGCCAGGTGGTGGCACGGCCAAAAGCGCCGAAGCCAGCTTCAGTCCAGCCAGCTCCAGCAGCGTCAGCCACCAGCAGCAAGAAACGTGGCGCCCGTAAGCCTCGCAAACTACGAGCGCCCAAAACTGCAGCGGTCACCCTCACGCTGCAGCCGGACGCCGCGGAGCGGGGCGTAACGTACGGCGATGTGCTTGCCAAGGCCGAGAGGTCGATAGACCTCAAGGCCCTCGGCATTGACGGCCTTCACCTGCGCCCCGCTGTGACCGGAGGCCGAATTTTGGAGGTGGCTGGCGCTGACAGAGCGCAGAAGGCGGACCAGTTGGCGTGTAAGCTGCGGGAGGCGCTGGAGGAGGTCCGCGTCGCTAGACCGGAGAGGTGCGTGGAGTTACGTATCTCTGGCCTGAGCGACGCGGCCTCCAAGGAGACTGTGGCGGCGTCGCTGGCAGCAGAGGGGGGCTGCTCTGCCGACTCCATAAAGGTGGGCGACATCCAGCGCCCATCTGGCCGGCAGGGCTCTGCCTGGCTGCGGTGCCCGGTTGACGCGGCAAAAATACTAACAGACGGACGGCGCATCGTGATCGGGTGGTCAGTGGTTAGGCTGACCACCCTGGAGCCCAGGCCGGCGCGGTGCTTCCGCTGCCTGGAGCCGGGGCATGTTGGTGTAAGGTGCACTGCGGGCATTGACCGCAGTGCACTATGCTTCCGTTGTGGGCAGGCGGGCCACAAGTCGGCCACCTGCTCCGCGGAGCCCAGGTGCCCCGTCTGTTCAGCGGCGGGCAAAGCGTCCGGCCACAAGCTGGGCTCGTCTGAGTGCCAGGCGGCTTCCCGCAGCAGGGGCCGGGCCAAGAGCAAAGCTGCCAGTGGGGCAAAATCTACCCCCTCCCCCACCCAGCAGCCCACAGTGGAGGTTATGGACACCGCCCAACAATAATGGCCCACATCTCCATACTGCAGGCCAACGTCAACCACTGCGTCACGGCCCAGGACCTTTTGGCCCAATCCATGGCGCAGTGGCAGACGACATTGGCAGTAGTCGCCGAGCCGTACTACGTGCGCGAAACCCCAAATTGGGCCAGCGACCACAACGGCTTGGTGGCTATCGTCGCCCGGCGAAACGCTCCCCCCTTCGATCAAGTGCGGAGGGGTCGAGGGTGCGTCCTCGTAGCGCTGGGCGGCGCTGCAGTCATTGGGGTGTACTGCCCCCCCAGCAGAAGCATCGCCGAGTTTGAACAACTACTCTCGGAGGTCGGTGCTCTGCTGGCAGAAGTGCACCCCACCCCGGCCGTGGTGGCCGGGGATTTCAACGCTCACTCACGGGCGTGGGGATCTCCGGCGACCGATGCCCGGGGGGAGATGGTGGAAGAATGGGCGGTGTCCCAAGGCTTGGTGTTGCTGAACCAAGGGGCGGTCCACACCCTTGTGCGACCGCAGGGTAGGTCGATCGTCGATCTGTCGTTCGCCAGTTCTGGCCTGGCCCGACGGATCGGCAACTGGCGGGTCGTTGAGGGGGTGGAGACCGCGTCGGACCACCGGTACATCCGGTTCGACGTCGTCCCTGCCGCCTCGGCGGCTCGAGTCGACCTCGACCGTCCCTTGGTAGGAGAAGGTCCGCGGTGGCGACTCGGAACGTTGGATAGGGAGCTGGCCCGAGAGGCGGCTATCGTCGAGCGATGGGCTGCGGGCGACAGTGGCCTGGACGCAGATGCGAGATGCGAGCGGCTCGCTGGAGCGCTGACTCGCGTCTGCGACGCGGCGATGCAAAGGGCGAGGCCTATCCCGCCTCGGAAATCGGTGTACTGGTGGCGTCCCCACCTAGCCGGGCTGCGTACAGCTAGTGACGCAGCCCAGAGGCAGTACTACCGGTGCCGAAGGCGTGCCGTAAGAGACCTCGCCCGAGAAGAACAGCTGCACGCCGCGTACCGGGCCGCCCGTGAGGCCCTTAGCTCGGCGGTCAAAGCCGCCAAGGAGGAGGCCTGGAAGGAGTGGCTCGAGAGTCTCAATCGAGATCCATGGGGGCGTCCGTACAAGACCGTGAGCCAGAAGCTCCGGCCTTGGGCGCCTCCTCTCACAAGGACTCTCGAGCCGAGCCTCCTCCACCGAGTGGTCAGTTCCCTCTTCCCTGCGAGGGAGGAGTGGGTCCCACCGCGGATGGCAACACCAAGCCGGGTGCCGGCAGACGAAGGGGCAATACCTCCCGTGTCCGAGGCCGAGTTAGGGGCTGCGATCCTGGCACTCAGGTCCAGGAACCGCGCCCCGGGCCCGGACGGCGTCCCTGGGAAGGTTATTGTCACAGTCATGCCGGCACTAGAGGAGGAGACGCTGTCCCTCATGTCCGAGTGTTTGGCGTCGGGGAGAGTCCCGCGACGATGGAAGACTGGGAAGCTCGTGCTGCTTAAAAAGCACGGGCGTCCAGTCGACTCGCCGTCGGCCTACCGCCCCATCGTTTTGCTCGACGAGATGTGCAAGCTGTTTGAGCGGGTGCTCGCTGCGCGTCTCGTCGGCCACCTGGAGGGGGCGGGGCCCAACCTAAGTGACGGCCAGTTCGGCTTCCGTCGCGGGAGGTCAACCCTCGACGCCATATCCCGACTGCGGGGCAGCGTCGACGAAGCGGTCGCCGGGGGAGAGGTGTTGTTGGCTGTGTCGCTGGACATAGCCAACGCCTTCAACACCCTCCCCTGGGAAACTATTGCCGAGGCGCTGAGGTACCACAACGTCCCGTGGTACCTCAGGCGCGTCCTTGCGGACTACTTCGTGGACCGGGTCATCATCTATCCGGCCCAAAACGGGGTCGTCCGCAGGGGCATGTCTTGTGGCGTTCCACAGGGGTCGGTCCTTGGGCCGCTCCTGTGGAACGTAGGTTATGATTGGGTCCTGCGCGGTGCTAATCTTCGGGGAGTCGGTGTACTTTGTTACGCCGACGACACCCTAGTCACCGCGCGGGCCCCAACGTTTCGCGACGCCTCCGTCCTCGCTACGGCAGGCGTCGCCCATGTCGTGCGTCGCATCGGGGCACTAGGTTTGAAGGTGGCCCTCGAAAAGTCCGAGGCCCTATTCTTTCATGGGCCTCGGCAGACGCCGCCTCGAGATAGGTCGATTGTGGTGGGCGGCACCTCCATCGCTGTCGGGACCAGTCTGAAATACCTCGGGCTGGTTCTCGACAGTCGGTGGCGGTTTGCGGAGCATTTCCGGCAGCTTGCACCGAAGTTGCTGGCGTTTGCCGGAATGCTCTCGCGGTTGCTGCCCAACAGCGGAGGCCCGGGGTCTGCCTGCCGCCGTCTCTACGACGGAGTGGTGCGCTCCAAGGCGCTCTACGGAGCGCCCATATGGGCGGAGGCCCTCTGCCCAGCTAACATTGCGCTGCTGCGACGACCGCAGCGCGCCATCGCGCAGAGGGCCGCACGGGCGTACCACACCGTCTCTTACGAGGCGGCGTGTCTAATTGCGGGCAGTATCCCCTGGGATCTCGAGGCTGGCGTCCTAAAGAGGGTCTACGATGAGGGTGCCCTGATGCGGCGCAATCTGGGAGGTCGGCCGCTTCCGGAGGAGATCGATCGCTGGAGACAGGCGGCTCGCGACGATCTCTTCCGGAAATGGGCCGAAAGGCTGAGAGCGACCCGTAGTGGGTCGCTGCTCGTGGGGGCCGTCCGGCCCGTCCTGCGTCTTTTTGTGGAGAGGGGTCATGGGGCTCCGACGTACCACCTCACCCAACTTCTCACGGGTCATGGCTGTTTTGCCAAGTACCTGTGGGAAGTGGTGGGGATCGAACCGGAGCCCCGGTGCCGTCACTGCACCAGCGGCGACCCCGACACGGCCTACCACACCATGGCCGTGTGTGAGGCGTGGGACGGCCAAAGGACGGCCCTCGTAAGCACCATCGGTGCAGACCTTTCGCTGTCGGCCGTGATTCCAGCCATGGCCGACAGCGAAGAGTGTTGGGCCGCCGTCGCCTCGTTCGCTAGCGAGGTGATGGCGGCAAAGAGAGAGGCTCTGCGGGAGCGGGAGCGAGCTGGGCTCACTCTTCCGCCCCGCAGGCCCCCGGCGAGGGGACGCCGGCGAGCGCAATTCGCCCGCGTCCCCGAATGAGCGAAGCCACGGGCGGTGGGTCGGGGGACCCGCCGCCCCATGCTAATGTGGCGGAATGCGCCCCTCAGTGTTCCTGGGGCGCATTTCTAAAGTGAGCTGGCCCCATCACCTGGAAAGTCTGTCCAGATGGTGGGGCCACCAAGAGGCGAGCCCAAACGGGCGTCCCTAGCCGAGTCGCGGTGAGAATTCTATCCCGCGGCTCGGATTAGGCGAAGGAGGAACACCGTGGTGGTTTAGTGGGTAGTCTGGCCTCCGTTTCGAGGTCAGGAGTCCCACACGAAGCGAGCCCCCTGCCCCCGCGGGGGGTGAGCGAAGTGCGTAAACGCATTCCACCACGTAAAAAAAAAAAAAAAAAAAAAAAAAAAAAAACCTAACCTAACCTAACCTAACCTAACCTAACCTAACCTAACCTAACCTAACCTAACCTAACCTAACCTAACCTAACCTAACCTAACCTTACCTAACCTAACGTATTTTAACGAAACCTTACCTTACAATATCATCGGTTTTCAGTCTTCGGTTTTTTGATTTCGATGTTCGGTTATCTGTTTACGATTTTCGGTTTTCTGTTTTTCATTTTCGGTTTTTTGTTTTCGGTTTCCTAACCTAACGTATTTTAAAGAAACCTCACCTTACAACTTCTTTCGGTTTTCGGTTTTGCAGAAGTTAGCGATCTTTGGTCTAAGGTCTACGGTCTACGGTCTTCGGTATGCGGTCCACGGTCTACGGTCTATGGTCTACATTCTAAGGTCTACGAACTACAATCTACGGTCTACAGTCTACAGTCTACAATCTAAGGTCTACGGTCTACGGTCTACGGTCTACGGTCTTCAGTCTACGGTCTACGGTCTACGGTCTACGGTCTACGGTCTACGGTCTACGGTCTACGGCCTACGGTCTACGGTCTACGGTCTACGGTCTACGGTCTACGGTCTACGGTCAACGGTCTACGGTCTTCGGTCTTCGGTTTTCGGTCTACGGTCTACGGTCTACGGTCTACGGTCTACGGTCTACAGTCTACGGTCTACGGTCTACGGTCTACGGTCTACGGTCTACGGTCTACGGTCTACGGTCTACGGTCTACGGTCAACGGTCTACGGTCTTCGGTCTTCGGTCTTCGGTCTTCGGTCTTCGGTCTACGGTCTACGGTCTACGGTCCACGAACTATGAACTACGGTCTACGAACCATGGTCTACGAATTACGGTCTACGAACTATGGTCTACGAGCTTCGGTCTAAGGTCTACGGTCTACGAACTACGAACTTCGGTCTACGAACCACGGTCTACGAACTACGGTCTACAGTCTACGAAAAATGGTATACGAACTTCAGTCTAAGGTCTACGGTCTTCGGTCTTCGGTCTTCGGTTTTCGGTCTACGGTCTACGGTCCACGAACTATGAACTACGGTCTACGAACCATGGTCTACGAATTACGGTCTACGAACTATGGTCTACGAACTTCGGTCTAAGGTCTACGGTCTACGATCTACGGTCGTCGAACTACGGTCTACGGTCTACGGTCTACGGTCTACGGTCTACGGTCTACGGTCTACGGTCTACGGTCTACGGTCTACGGTCTACGGTCTACGGTCTACGGTCTACGGTCTACGGTCTACGGTCTACATTCTAAGGTCTACCTAACCTTACCTAACCTAACGTATTTTAACGAAACCTTACCTTATCTTATCTTCAGGATCTCCTATTCAGTGGGATGTTGGCGGCTTCGGACCCACTCCCACTGATAAACATGGGTAACATGACGGCGGGCGCACTGCACGTAGTATGTGCGAACGAGGTATCGGTGGGCTGGCTGAAAGGACTTACCGGTTCGACAGTCAGCAACCACACCATAAAGGTGGTTGCAGCAAATGACCTTCCGAAGCCGGTTAAAATGGCATGGAAGTCACGACACACTGCTGCAACCAACATCCAGCTTGTGCTGCAGCTTCTGCAGAGACTCAACCCGGGGCTGAGAACGGCAGAATGGCGGGTGATCGACACACTGGTCGAGAGCACCCACGTTCGTCGCATCATCCTCGTGGACAGGGTCTCTGCGGAAGTCATCAAGGCCGCCAACTACACCCTTCCAACGGGGATCGACTACAGCCACTTTAAGTTGCTGGATGAGTCGGTCCCCAAAGAAGCACCTGAGGCGACGGCTGCGGAAGCGAAGGAGACGGAGCCGCCATCTGCGGATGCTGAAATGCAGCCGGCAGACGCCAATCGCGATGGCACAGCACAAGCTCCGTCGGCCCCAGGGACCAGCAGGGGTCAAGAGCGGCCCACAGCCGTGAGCGCAGCAAGGGCGCCCACAACTAGCGCCAAAGAACTGTGCAGGGAGATGGACGATCTCGACTTGGACGAGGATCATCTCCTTGCACAGTCTCCGGGATCCGTCGACAGTCACTAAGTGACTGTCCAACCAACACCGAAATAACAAAAGATGGACGGCTTAAGGTTAGTACAAATCAATTTACAACATAACAAGGCAGCGACAGCCCTTATGGCCAGAGCGCTGAAAGACAACAAATATGATATTGCCCTAATTCAAGAACCTTATATTTATAAAGGAGAAATAAAGGGTCTAGGTTGAACTGGTGGTACTATTTGGTACCACAGAACCACAAATGATGCAAGAACATGCATATATATCAGAAATGGTATAGATGCATGGGTTTTACATAATTTCTGTTACAGGGATCTGACTGCAGTCAGGATCAATGGTGGGGGAGGGGTTGGCAACAAAGACATAATCTTTGCGTCAGCCTATCTTCCATACGAAAACAAAAATCCTATCCCTAGTCTACTACAAGGGTTAGTGGATCACGGCGTCCGAAACAACACGGAAGTGATCATCGGATGCGATGCGAACGCGCACCATGTGATCTGGGGCAGCTCAGACATCAACGAACGAGGGGAAAAAGTACTGGAATATCTGGTAAGTTCTCCTTTACAAATAATAAATAAAGGCAACAGTCCGACTTTTATCAATGCGAGAAGGGCTGAGGTTATAGATATCACTCTAGCCACAAACATGGCTAGCAGGGATATCACCAACTGGCAAGTATCTAATGAAATCTCATTATCTGATCATAGGTACATATATGTTTTGAGTATAAAACTCCAAAGGTGATTGGGGTAGACATGCGAAGAAACCCCAAACACACAGACTGGATCCAATACAAAAAGGATCTAAAGATCTTCCTGGGAGATCCAAAATGCAAACTCAACTCGATAATCGATATTGAATTTGAAGCGGACAAGATAACTGAATCTGTCATAAAAGCATGGACAATAAACTGTCCAGAAAAGGAAATAAAACCCAAAAAGGTGCCATGGTGGAATAAGGAACTAGAGATGCTACGTCGCAAGACAAGGACTATCTTCAACAAAGCCAAGGCACAAGGAGACTTCAGGGAATATTCCAAAATGCTCACTGAATATCACAAGGCCGTACGGAAATATAAGAGAAAGTCATGGAGAACACACTGTGACCAAATAAGTTCTCTTCCAGAAGGCATGAGATTAGCTAAAGCCCTGGCAATAGCCAAGGAGAACCCACTCACGAGTGTGAGAGACGGAAATGGGAAGCTCACGGAGTCAGGAAAAGAAACACTACATGTAATGATGAGTGAACATTTTCCTGGATCAGAAATAATTGCGGAAGTACCACAAAATCAAATAGAAATTGATGGTACTGAAGGCTCGAAAACCAATAAGGCAGCATGGAACTCTGCAAGGAAAATAGTAGATGGGAACAAACTACAATGGGCCATAAGTGGTTTTAAACCATATAAATCACCAGGCCCTGATGGTATCTACCCCGCACTATTACAACAAGGCATGAACATACTAATCCCCCACCTCGTGAGATTATACCGAGCATGCTTAGCTTTCAACTATATACCGGTGATATGGAGGAAAGTAAATGTAGTTTATTTACCCAAACCAGGCAAAGCAAACTACGAAGATGTAAGATCATACAGGCCTATCAGCCTAACATCTTTCTGCCTAAAAACGATAGAAAAACTGATAGACAACCATGTGAGGGAAGGACCCCTAAAACGTTTCCCTTTACACAGGATGCAATGCGCCTACCAGCAGGGCAAATCTACGGAAACAGCGTTACACTTGGTAGTGGAACGCGCTCAAAAGGCACTGGATTGCAAAGAGATAAGCGTAGCGGCCTTCATAGATATTGAAGGCGCCTTTGACAAAACGACCTTTGAAGCAATCCAGACAGCAGCGGTCAGACACGGGGTGGACAACACCACCTGCAAATGGATAGAGCAAATGCTCAAGAGCAGAATAATTTGCTCTACGCTAGCGGGTGAGAAGATATACGCCAAGACCACTAGAGGATGTCCCCAAGGGGGCGTACTCTCACCGCTACTATGGAGCTTGGTAGTCGACTCACTGATAGTTAAACTAAATGAAGGACCATTCTACACAATAGGATACGCTGACGACCTAGTGATAATGGTAAACGGTAAATTTCCAGGCACTGTCTCGGGATTATTACAAAAGGGTTTGAATATAGCACTCAGATGGAGTATGGAAAATCACTTAACGATAAATCCATCCAAAACATCAGCCCTATATTTCACACGCAAAAGGGACCTAAAAAGCTTAAAAAGACTTAAGGTAGCAGGAGTACAACTGGAATGGGCCGAAGAGGTGAAGTACCTCGGAGTCATGTTAGATAAACAACTAACATGGCGGTCACATCAAGATTTCGTCACAAAGAAATCAATGAGAGTCCTCGGTATATGCCGCAGGGCGTATGGCAGAACATGGGGACTTAAACCAAAAATTCTGCACTGGATATACAACATGATGATACTACCGATAATCAAATACGGAAGTATAGTGTGGTGGCCAAGGACCACGAAAGTAACATGCAGGGAAACGCTCAGCAAAATCCAACGGATAGCCTGCATGTCTATAACGGGTGCATTTATAACAACACCGACAGCAGCGGTGGAACGACTATTAAATATGCTACCGCTGCATTCAATTGTACAAATGGAGGCTATTAAAGCTCTCAAAAGACTTAAGGATGCAGGACATATTACCAGCATACCAATGAGTTACACAAAAATGGAGATAACACCTGATCTTCGGGATCTACTAGAAATGAGGTCTGACAAAAAACAGCCTAAACTAGTATTTCATAGGAACTACAAGGTAACAATTCCTACCAGACAGGAATGGAAACAAGGTCTCAAAACCGATCAAGGCAATAGACAAATCTGGTATACCGATGGCTCTAAGACACTAGATGGCACAGGAGCAGGTGTACACGCGAAAAATTGCGACATCAGCGTCAGTCTCGGCAGATACGCCTCCGTATTCCAAACGGAGGTGTACGCTATTATTGAATGCGCTCAGGAGATTATAAATAGAAAAACTCATGGAAAGGAAATTTATATTCTCAGTGACAGCCAAGCAGCCATTAAAGCGCTAAGCTCTCCAAAGGTACATTCAGAAATAACACTGAATTGCATAAGAAGCCTAAACAAGGTTGGAAGAGCCAACAGATTAAGGCTCGTCTGGGTCCCCGGTCATGAGGGGATTGAAGGAAATGAAAAAGCAGACCATCTAGCCAGACAGGGATCTGCTAAAATACCTACAGGTCCCGAACCATTCGTTGGACTCCCCGTAGCCACATTCAAAAGGGCTATTCTAGAGCAGGCCAAAAAGAGGCAGCTTAAGGAATGGAGGACCAAACCAGGCCTAACACATTCGAAGGAATTCTTAAGCAATGAATTGGGAAGGCTGAGCGAGAAAATAATTAATCTCAGCAGGGACAGAATCCGGAAAATAATAGGAGCGTTTACTGGCCACTACTGCACAAAATACACTTTGAGCAAGATTGGTATCATAAATGAAGAAACATGCAGACACTGCAAGGAGGACGTGGAAACGATGAAGCACATACTGTGCAAGTGCCACGCCTTAGGAAGACATCGAATGGATCTACTCGGGAGGGGATACCCCAAACCAGAGGATTACATGCACCTGCGATTAAGAGGAGTGGCCACCCTGATAGAGAGGGCTATCCCTCCTCTAACCTAGGAGCCAGGATGGGGTCGGCACAAAGGATCCAATAGGGTCGAAGTGTCCGCGAAAGCTCCAGAGCACGCACCCCAATAACATAAGATAAGATAAGAAGATAAACCTTACCTTACAATATCATCGGTTTTCAGTCTTCGGTTTTTTGATTTCGATGTTCGGTTATCTGTTTACGATTTTCGGTTTTCTGTTTGTCATTTTCGGTTTTTTGTTTTCGGTTTCCTAACCTAACGTATTTTAACGAAACCTCACCTTACAACTTCTTTCGGTTTTCGGTTTTGCAGAAGTTAGCGATCTTTGGTCTAAGGTCTACGGTCTACGGTCTTCGGTATGCGGTCCACGGTCTACGGTCTATGGTCTACATTCTAAGGTCTACGAACTACAATCTACGGTCTACAGTCTACAGTCTACAATCTACGGTCTACGGTCTACGGTCTTCAGTCTACGGTCTACGGTCTACGGTCTACGGTCTACGGTCTACGGTCTACGGTCTACGGTTTACGGTCTACGGTCTACGGTCTACGGTCTACGGTCTACGGTCTACGGTCTACGGTCTACGGTCTACGGTCTACGGTCTACGGTCTACGGTCTACGGTCTACGGTCTACGGTCTACGGTCTACGGTCTACGGTCTACGGTCTACGGTCTACGGTCTACGGTCTACGGTCTACGGTCTACGGTCTACGGTCTACGGTCTACGGTCTACGGTCTACGGTCTGCGGTCTGCGGTCTGCGGTCTGCGGTCTGCGGTCTACGGTCTACGGTCTACGGTCTACGGTCTACATTCTAAGGTCTACCTAACCTTACCTAACCTAACGTATTTTAACGAAACCTTACCTTACAATATCATCGGTTTTCAGTCTTCGGTTTTTTGATTTCGATGTTCGGTTATCTGTTTACGATTTTCAGTTTTCTGTTTTTCATTTTCGGTTTTTTGTTTTCGGTTTCCTAACCTAACGTATTTTAACGAAACCTCACCTTACAACTTCTTTCGGTTTTCGGTTTTGCAGAAGTTAGCGATCTTTGGTCTAAGGTCTACGGTCTACGGTCTTCGGTATGCGGTCCACGGTCTACGGTCTATGGTCTACATTCTAAGGTCTACGAACTACAATCTACGGTCTACAGTCTACAGTCTACAATCTACGGTCTACGGTCTACGGTCTTCAGTCTACGGTCTACGGTCTACGGTCTACGGTCTACAATCTACGGTCTACGGTCTACGGTCTTCAGTCTACGGTCTACGGTCTACGGTCTACGGTCTACGGTCTACGGTCTACGGTCTACGGTCTACGGTCTACGGTCTACGGTCTACGGTCTACGGTCTACGGTCTACGGTCTACGGTTTACGGTCTACGGTCTACGGTCTACGGTCTACGGTCTACGGTCTACGGTCTACGGTCTACGGTCTACGGTCTACGGTCTACGGTCTACGGTCTACGGTCTACGGTCTACGGTCTACGGTCTACGGTCTACGGTCTACGGTCTACGGTCTACGGTCTACGGTCTACGGTCTACGGTCTACGGTCTACGGTCTACGGTCTACGGTCTACGGTCTACGGTCTACGGTCTACGGTCTACGGTCTACGGTCTACGGTCTACGGTCTACGGTCTACGGTCTACGGTCTACGGCCTACGGTCTACGGTCTACGGTCTACGGTCTACGGTCTACGGTCTACGGTCTACTGTCTACGTTCTACTGTCTACGGTCTACGGTCCACGGTCCACGGTCTACGGTCTACGGTCAACGGTCTACGGTCTGCGGTCTACGAATTATGGTTTACGAACTTCGGTCTACGGTCTTTGGTCTTTGGTCTACGGTCTACGGTTTACGGTCTACGGTTTACGATCTACGGTCTACGAACTACGGTCTACTGTCTACGAACTATGGTCTACGAACTTCGGTCTACGAAACACGGTCTACGAACTACGGTCTACAGTCTACGGTCTATGAATTATGGTCTACGAACTTCAGTCTAAGTTCTAAGGTCCACGGTCTTCGGTCCTCGGTCCCCGAACTTCGGTCCACGGTCTACGGTCTACGGTCTACGAACTACGAACTACGGTCTACGAACCACGGTCTACGAACTACGGTCTACGAATTATGGTAAACGAACTTCGGTCTAAGGTCTAAGGTCTACGGTCTTCGGTCTTCGGTTTTCGGTCTACGATCTACGGTCCACGGTCCACGGTCCACGAACAACGAACTACGAACTACGAACTACGGTCAACGAACCATGTTCTACGAATTACGGTCTACGAACTATGGTCTACGAACTTCGGTCTTAGGTCTACGGTCTACGATCTACGGTCTTCGAACTACGGTCTACGGTCTACGGTTTATGGTCTACGGTCTGCGGTCTACGAACTACGAACTTCGGTCTACAAACTACGGTCTACGGTCTAAAGTCTACGGTCTACGAACTATGGTCTACGAACTACGAACTACGGTCTACGAATCACGGTCTACGGTCTACAGTTTACGGTCTACGGTCAATGGTCTACGAACTATGGTCTTCGAACTTTGGTCTAAGTTCTAAGGTCTACGGTCTTCGGTCTTCGGTCTACGAACTATGAACTACGGTCTACGAATCACGGTCTACGAACTTCAGTCTACGAACTACGAACTACGGTCTACGAATCACGGTCTACGTACTTCGGTCTACGGTCTACAGTCTACGGTCTACGGTCAATGGTCTACGAACTATGGTCTTCGAACTTTGGTCTAAGTTCTAAGGTCTACGGTCTTCGGTCTACGAACTATGAACTACGGTCTACGAATCACGATCTACGAACTTCGGTCTACGGTCTACAGTCTACGGTCTATTGTCTACGGTCTATGGTCTACGGTCTACGAACTATGATCTACGAATTTCTGTCTAAGTTCTAAGGTCTACGGTCTTCGGTCTTCGAACTATGAACTACGGTATACGAATCACGGTCTAAGTTCTTAGGTCTACGGTCTTCAGTCTTCGGTCTTCGGTCTACGGTCTACGGTCTACGGTCTACGGTCTACGGTCTACGGTCTACGGTCTATGGT
The DNA here is from genome assembly GCA_963691645.1 of Pelosia muscerda. Classification (NCBI taxonomy): domain Eukaryota; kingdom Metazoa; phylum Arthropoda; class Insecta; order Lepidoptera; family Erebidae; genus Pelosia; species Pelosia muscerda. The sequence continues at coordinate 80,701 of OY829115.1, forward strand.
CTACGGTCAACGGTCAACGGTCTACAGTCTACGGTCTACGAACTATGGTCTACGAACTTCGGTCTACGGTCAACGGTCTTCGGTCTACATTCTAAGGTCTACGAACTACAGTCTACGGTCTACGGTCTACGGTCTACGGTCTACGGTCTACGGTCTACGGTCTACGGTCTACGGTCTACGGTCTACGGTCTACGGTCTACGGTCTACGGTCTACGGTCTACGGTCTACATTCTAAGGTCTACCTAACCTTACCTAACCTAACGTATTTTAACGAAACCTTACCTTACAATATCATCGGTTTTCAGTCTTCGGTTTTTTGATTTCGATGTTCGGTTATCTGTTTACGATTTTCGGTTTTCTGTTTTTCATTTTCGGTTTTTTGTTTTCGGTTTCCTAACCTAACGTATTTTAACGAAACCTCACCTTACAACTTCTTTCGGTTTTCGGTTTTGCAGAAGTTAGCGATCTTTGGTCTAAGGTCTACGGTCTACGGTCTTCGGTATGCGGTCCACGGTCTACGGTCTATGGTCTACATTCTAAGGTCTACGATCTACAATCTACGGTCTACAGTCTACAGTCTACAATCTACGGTCTACGGTCTACGGTCTACGGTCTTCAGTCTACGGTCTACGGTCTACGGTCTACGGTCTACGGTCTACGGTCTACGGTCTACGGTCTACGGTCTACGGTCTACGGTCTACGGTCTACGGTCTACGGTCTACGGTCTACGGTCTACGGTCTGCGGTCTACGGTCTACGGTCTACGGTCAACGGTCTACGGTCTTCGGTCTTCGGTTTTCGGTCTACGGTCTACGGTCTACGGTCTTCAGTCTACGGTCTTCAGTCTACGGTCTACGGTCTACGGTCTTCGGTTTTCGGTCTACGGTCTACGGTCTACGGTCTTCAGTCTACGGTCTACGGTCTACGGTCTACGGTCTACGGTCTACGGTCTACGGTCTGCGGTCTACGGTCTACGGTCTACGGACTACGGTCTACATTCTACGGTCTACGGTCTACGGTCTACGGTCTACGGTCTACGGTCTACGGTCTACGGTCTACGGTCTACGGTCTACGGTCTACGGTCTACGGTCTACGGTCTACGGTCTACGGTCTACGGTCTACGGTCTACGGTCTACGGTCTACAGTCTACGGTCTACGGTCTACGGTCTACGGTCTACGGTCTGCGGTCTGCGGTCTACGGTCTACGGTCTACGGTTTGCGGTCTGCGGTCTGCGGTCTGCGGTCTACGGTCTACGGTCTACGGTCTACGGTCTACGGTCTACGGACTACGGTCTACGGTCTGGGGTCTACGGTCACCGGTCTACGGTCTACGGTCTACGGTCTACGGTCTATGGTCTACGGTCTACGGTCTACGGTCTACGGTCTACGGTCTACGGTCTACGGTCTACGGTCTACGGTCTACGGTCTACATTCTAAGGTCTACGAACTACAGTCTACGGTCTACGTTATCGGTTTGCCAGAAGTTAGTGATCTTTGGTCTAAGGTCTACGAACAGTCTTCGGTTTTTTGATTTCGATGTTCGGTTATCTGTTTACGATTTTCGGTTTTCTGTGTTTCATTTTCGGTCTTTTGTTTTTGGTTTCCTAACCTAAAGCAATTTTACAAAACTTGACGACTTATTACCTTACAACTTCAAACTGCATAGATTTTCGGTTTTCGGTTTTCGGTTTTCGGTTTTAGGTTTTCGGTCTACGGTCTACATTCTAAGGTCTACGAACTACAGTCTACGGTCTACGGTCTACGGTCTACGGTCTACGGTCTACGGTCTACGGTCTACGGTCTACGGTCTACGGTCTACGGTCTACGGTCTACGGTCTACGGTCTACGGTCTACGGTCTACGGTCTACGGTCTACGGTCTACGGTCTACGGTCTACGGTCTACGGTCTACGGTCTACGGTCTACGGTCTACGGTCTACGGTCTACGGTCTGGGGTCTACGGTCACCGGTCTACGGTCTACGGTCTACGGTCTACGGTCTACGGTCTACGGTCTACGGTCTACGGTCTACGGTCTATGGTCTACGGTCTACGGTCTACGGTCTACGGTCTACGGTCTACGGTCTACATTCTAAGGTCTACGAACTACAGTCTACGGTCTACGTTATCGGTTTGCCAGAAGTTAGTGATCTTTGGTCTAAGGTCTACGAAGTCTTCGGTTTTTTGATTTCGATGTTCGGTTATCTGTTTACGATTTTCGGTTTTCTGTTTTTCATTTTCGGTCTTTTGTTTTTGGTTTCCTAACCTAAAGCAATTTTACAAAACTTGACGACTTATTACCTTACAACTTCAAACTGCATAGATTTTCGGTTTTCGGTTTTCGGTTTTCGGTTTTCGGTCTTCGGTCTTCGTTCTTCGGTTTTCGGTTTTCGGTTTTCGGTTTTCGGTTTTCGGTTTTCGGTTTTCGGTTTTCGGTTTTCGGTTTTCGGTTTTCGGTTTTCGGTTTTCGGTTTTCGGTTTTCGGTTTTCGGTTTTCGGTTTTCGGTTTTCGGTTTTCGGTTTCCGGTTTTCGGTTTTTGGATTTCCGATTTCCTATTTCCTATTTCCTATTTCCTATTTCCTATTTCCGATTTCCGATTTCCGATTTCCGATTTCCGATTTCCGATTTCCGATTTCCGATTTCCGATTTCCGATTTCCGATTTCCGATTTCCGATTTCCGATTTCCGATTTCCGATTTCCGATTTCCGATTTCCGATTTCCGATTTCCGATTTCCGATTTCCGATTTCCGATTTCCGATTTCCGATTTCCGATTTCCGATTTCCGATTTCCGATTTCCGATTTCCGATTTCCGATTTCCGATTTCCGATTTCCGATTTCCGATTTCCGATTTCCGATTTCCGATTTCCGATTTCCGATTTCCGATTTCCGATTTCCGATTTCCGATTTCCGATTTCCGATTTCCGATTTCCGATTTCCGATTTCCGATTTCCGATTTCCGATTTCCGATTTCCGATTTCCGATTTCCGATTTCCGATTTCCGATTTCCGATTTCCGATTTCCGATTTCCGATTTCCGATTTCCGATTTCCGATTTCCGATTTCCGATTTCCGATTTCCGATTTCCGATTTCCGATTTCCGATTTCCGATTTCCGATTTCCGATTTCCGATTTCCGATTTCCGATTTCCGATTTCCGATTTCCGATTTCCGATTTCCGATTTCCGATTTCCGATTTCCGATTTCCGATTTCCGATTTCCGATTTCCGATTTCCGATTTCCGATTTCCGATGTCCGATTTCCGATTTCCGATTTCCGATTTCCGATTTCCGATTTCCGATTTCCGATTTCCGATTTCCGATTTCCGATTTCCGATTTCCGATTTCCGATTTCCGATTTCCGATTTCCGGTTTCCGGTTTTACTTACTTTTAATTTTCCTTTGTCGTTTTTATTTTTGATTAGGTTTAGTTTGGTTTAGTTTCATTAGTTACGTCTCACTAATGGCATGACAGTAATCAAAATTCACCACAACGACAACCAGACGCCATATTGTCAAAATGAAAAAAAAATCGATGAATTATGTCAAGTGGTGTGTCGTTAAATAGATATTTTATATCTCTTTTTATTTTTATACCGGATATAACTCTGTATCTTCAAAACAACTAGTCTTAAATAAAAACTAACATCACCATCAAAATACCACACAAAGTTACCCATACATAATATGCATCCAATTCTTAATAATATTATGTGTAATTTTAAGCGCGCTGATCGTTTGTAATAAGTCGAATACCCCTTTTCACTAGAGGCACAGAATTCTTCTCGTTTTGAGCAGCAGCATTATAATTATTATTAAAATTTTGTAGGTTAATATAGCGAACCTAAGGTATCTTTACTTTCTAAATCAATGGTAAAGCTCTATAGGTAAAATTTTATATACCTATTCTACAAAGTCATGTAGGTACACAAAGCATCTTATTTTTTACATTTCCGTGCATTGTTGTTCTAGAGATCGGTTTCATAGACTTATAAGTATTCTGTTATTTCTTTTCTATGGTCGGCTTTATGATTTTTGTTAAAAGTGAACTTATTAAGTACCTACCTACTTATGTGACATCCTTTTATGGTTTAAATAAAGTTGACCTTTAGGCTTTATAGATTTTAGAATCTATACCTATCAAACACGGATATCAAATTTAAAAAAAAAATTGGCGCCATTGCATTGGCGGGATAGTATAAATCCGAGAATTGAAATAGATTGGCGTCTCGTATAAATACTGTGATTATTAATTAAATCTTCACTGCTTCGTTTTTCTCCGTGCACTATTTAAAATCAGTTATTGTTTCAAAATGGATATATCTGATATCAGTAAAGTCGCTGGCAGAAAAAGAATGAACATTGATGCAGAGAAGCTCAGGGAAAAAGTTTCACGAGAAACTGCAAAGATTATAAAATTGAAGGTTCGTTACTTACCTATCTACCAAAGCATTTTGACATCATTTGTTTACATTAAATTTGCTTGTATTTTTGTTACATACCTATTCAATTAATCGCGAGGAAAAATTACTATGAATAGAAATACCAAAATAATATAATATATATAAAATCCTCAATAAGAGTGAAGTAGGTACAACGTCTACTTCCCGTTGTGAGAGAATGAAGCCATAGTGCGCGCTGATTTTGATATAGGTACCTAGGAACCTAATCTATTATTGGCAGAGTTGAGCTTGTCCACCATCATTGTACGTACCTACAAAGGATAGCATTTAGAGCTCATTTCGAGCAAATTTTGGGTTCACAACTCGTGGCTATATATTTACCTCCCTACCTAAATATGGCGGCTACACCTAATAGGTACTTCGTAATTGTGGTAAAATGAACAAGAATAACCATGTCATTCATCATCATTCCCTGAACCTTTTTCCCAACTCAGTCGGGGTCGGCTTTCCAGTCTAACAGTGATGCGGCTGAACTTCGATATTTTCCGTGAAGCGACTGCCATCTGACCTCCACAACCAATGGTCTAATGACCAATGGCGATATCGAAGTTCCAAGTTAGGCTGGGTGGACTTTTGAGGGCTCCAACTACCCGTAACGACTGCCATAGATGTTTGTATGGCAACCGGGACCGACGGCTTAACCCTCTACTGCATGAATTATTAAGGAGTTGAAAAAAAAATTTTTTCTTCGTGGATATTGCTTTATTTAAGTAATATTAAGACAAATAAATCGAAAAAAAATGAATAAGTAGTTTAATGTCCAAAAAAAACTACGATACCATATATGGGCTCGTATGCACTTAGACAAAAACTCGCTTGGTCATATATGGTATAGTATGCAGTCAAACAAAAAAATAACAAAGTAGAAAAGGAACATTACATACTCGTAATACCTCAGACAAACAGGAGTAATATAATATTTAAATATATATATATATATATTGGGGGAGGGAGGGGGACCCACCACTCACCCACGGATCAACAATCCAACGATAACAACATATATTGGAATGTCAAACCGCTCTCTTCAAAGCAAGTAAAAGACTTCTTAGCAGAGGAGAGATGTTGTAATTTACTGTGCAATATTCCGCAAGTGCGAAGGACAAACCTCGACACGTGTTTCGCCTCTACACGAGGCCTCTTCAGGAGCGCTTTCAAGCGACATTTCAGACAATATTGGACATTGGCCTATGTGGCAGAAAAAACGTCAACTTTGCATAGTATGTTCTATGAAGACATACACTAAATGTTCAAAATGCAAAGTTTCTCTAAGCTACAATGATGAAAGAAACTGTCTCGTTACATTCCACGACTAATAATAAAAAATATTATATTACTCCTGTTTGTATTAGATATTACGAGTATGTAATGTTCCTTTTCTACTTTGTAATTTTTTGTTTGACTGCATATGATACCATTTATGTCCAAACGTATTTTTGTCGTACTGCATATGAGCCCATATATGGTATTGACATAAAAGTTGATGAAAACCATAGTAAATACATAAAAAGTGAGAAAATATTTGGTTATAGGTAAAGAAGGAAGTATTGACTTTATAAATATAATTTTACGTTTTATAAATACTTATGTTTCGATTTTGTTTTTGATACTCAAAAATGTCCCTCAGACAGTCGTCTTTTGTTTCACTGACTACCCGCGCAAAAGTAACGTTTTTTCTAATTATCATCAAACCATAGACCAGCTTAGTGCATTTTGTTGTTGCTACTTAACCATTACATGGATTTAACAATGTGGAATGACTTAATTAGTATTTGTTTGGAAATAAAACCACAATAAAATCGCCATACCATATATGGGCTCATATGAAGTAGAGGGTTAACGTGCTCTCCGAGGCACTTATAAACCTGCGATAAATACACACATAATAATAACCATGTCATTATCAATCTAAAATCCTTAGATTATTAATTTGTCGGTTTTAATAATAATAATAATCATAATTTTGACTTAAGTATTAATAATACTTATTAATCTAAGCTAAAATCATGCATGCCGCCGTGCATGATTGAAAATTTACTTCCTCACAAGAAAAAAATAATTTATTTCAGTTTCAGTAGATAAATGAATTACTTAATTAAATTTATTAGATATCTTATAGTCTAACCTAACGTACCTACCTACTCTTTCATAAAAAGTTGTTGTAAGTTGATACGGGACCGGCGCGGCGGCGCGGCATATGCCTGTGTGCAGGTAGCTCAAGATACGGCGTACTGGGATCTGAAGGAGAAGCTGCACCAGCTGGAGACGAACCACGAGCGTCTGCAGCAAAACATGGTGGAAGTGCAGATGCAGCACGAGGCAGTGTCGGGGCAGTACCAGGAGGAGCTGCGCCTACGCCCGGACACACTCAACAAGTCAGTCACTTGTGTGGTAACAGCATCTAGTACTTACCTATTCTGTCTAACATAAACTACTATTAGGTACCTATTTACGTACCTAATATTTATTATTTTTCATTCTAGTGGTATTACTTCGAAAACAAAATCACGGTTTAACATACCTAACATATTATAGGGATTGCGGGGTGAATGAAATATCTCTATGCGACTCTCCACTCGTCTTTCCACTCAACTCTACTCGCCTATCTTCTTTTCCTCTTTTCTTTTTCTGCATTTCCCCACCTGGAATCTCTCCACTTACCTACCGTGTTCCCTTACATACACTAAGTATAGAAAAGACCAAATAGTAACATACTCGGAATACTTCCACGCGCCTTCGGCTTCGGAGAGTCTTCGGCTGCGAATTCCAGCATACGTGTCGTATAATACTGCGCGTACGCACCGCCATGCGACAGGTTGAGCGGCACGCGCGACATCTGCGACGTGCTGGACGAGTACGGCGAGCGGCTGCGGCGCAGCGTGGCGCGCTGCCGCGCCGACCAGCAGGCGCTCGGCGCAGCGTACGGCGCGTGCGGCGCGCGCGTGCGCGGCCTGGCCGCCGCCGCGCGAGCCGCCGCCGCGCGAGCCGCCGACGCGCGCTCGGCGCAGCGCCGCGACCTGGCGCACTGCCTGGAGCGCCACGCCGCCGACGCGCGCCGGGTGAGTCGCCGTTCACATGATTATTTGCTCGCGTCGACATTGGCCGCCCTCACCGTCCACCGGCATGGACCGTCACGATCGCACGGGTGGCGAGGACTCGGTCCACTATCGATTCCAATAATCTGCGATGCCGCGATGGTCAACTTGGATTTCAGTAAATCGCCTACGGACCCGATTCGGTCGCCAGAAGTAAAAATGGCACTAGCACTCGTGCCTCGCGTTTGCGATCAGCTACTCATAGGCGGTCACATTTAGCTATTCTCTCGTTTACTGTACCCCTTCAACTGCACTACCTTCGACTCGCGGAGGGCAACGTACAATATCGAGTAGCAGGTGCGGCCGAGTGTCGGTCCGTCCACAAAATCTAGCAAGAAGCTAAATATTCCTGGGGCACCGACTCGATGAGGACGAATCGACCCCGGTGGGCGAGAACCGATCGAGGTCGATCTTTGAAAAGTACCCAACGGCCAGCTTCGTAATTTATAATTCGCCGTACTCACCAAAACGAACAAAGGGCACGGTGGAGGGCCCTGCCGCTCCACCGCGCCCTCCGCCCGTGAGTCTCGGGGGAGGCTAACTGGGTGCGGGTGTGCGCAGCGCGAGGCGGCGGAGGCGGCGCTGCGGGGCGAGGCGGCGCGCCTCCAGCACGAGCGCGACGCGGGCCTGCGCCAGCTGCAGCGCGCCGCCGCCGAGTGAGTGCCGCAACCGACGAGGAACACTCTAAGTAGACCCTGTGCGATGGACCGCGTTAGGCCAATCGATCGTATGATACGTGCTCGAAGGTACCCTCACTAGATATTTTTGTACGTGCACCGTTGCAGCGAAACATCAGTTCTAGCTAGGTACCTGAAATCGGCAAGCCTGCTTCTATCCGGCAGGTCCAACTAAACACATATTCAATGGTTTCTCCACGCTCGCAGGGCGGAGGAGGCTCGGGCGCGCGGCGAGGCGGAGCGCGCGGCGCGCGAGGCGAGCGAGGCGCGGGCCGCGGCGCTGGAGCGCGAGCTGGCCGCCGAGCGCGCGGTACGGGCCCACGGGCACTCGGCGCGCCGTCTGGTCCCGGCGGAGGCGTCAGGCTGCGATGCGACGCGATCGAATCGATTCCAATCCGTCGATCGCGTTCCGCATTGGACCGACGTCCTACGCGAGACGCGAAGACGAGTCCCCCGAACCGACCTCGCCGTGAATCGTACCGACTCGCGATCGTTACCCGCATAGCCCGGGGCGCGGGCGAACCACTCTCGCACTGCGCTCCTTTCCTTTTCCACTCTCGTTTCCATTCCGAATCGTTTCAGGACGCCGTCGCCACCGTCGAGCGCATGAAAACGGAATTGGCATCGCTCGGCGAGGACAAAACGCGGATGGAGAGAGTCATCGACGAACAAGATCAGGTGAGTCCTCGCGACGACGGTCCGGTCCGTCTTTCCTCCGACGATGACCAAATCGAAGTGGTGTTCTGTCGCAGCGCGCGGCGGCGCTGGAGGCGTCGGCGCGCGAGCTGGGCGCGCGGCTGGCGGAGCGCGACGCGCAGAGGTACGCGCCCCCCACACCACACCCCCCGCCTCCAACAGTAATATTATTTCAATCTTACTTTCCCTCCGAACGGGCGAGGACTCTTTCTTTATGAGGCGAAGGTTCGGCCCCGCGTGGAGTGCTGCTGTCACCTTCTGCCCCGGGCAGACTCGACCCCTCCGAGTCGGTGCTGAGACTGGCGCCGAGGATCGTCGACGATGCCGTACCACAGATTACCTAGTAGCCATGCTCACGGGCGCCGTGGAACCTCTCAACCGTGGGAGTGACCTCGCCTCGCTGTGTGTTTTACCAACTATTTGTTTATTCTGTGGTTTTACCGCCTGTGCGATGATGTTCAGTGGAATTGTTCGACGTGATGCCCTCGCACACCCATCCACTTTCTATCAGCGCCCCGCCCGCCACAGACGCGAGTCCACCCCGCACGTTACGAGCGCAGTGAGTGCGCACGGTACGGTACGAGGTGAAGGGTGGACGGCGCGAGCGCGATGCCTCTAACTATTAGGTAATCTGTGCTCTGGTGTCGCTAACGTCTGTAGACCACAGTGACCACTATTTTATTTATTTAAACTTTGAGCATATACATATTATATATATAGGATATATAGGATATATATATACATATTATATATATTATATATAGGACAGATGGCGCTGCCCGTCTAGTAACACGTATTTACGAGTGTTCCGTATAATAATTTAATTTAAATTGTCCTACGACCATAACTAATAGTGAACTGGTTTAAATTACCTATATTATGTACCCATAATGTAGTAAAAGTGTTATCACAATATACTTAATGCCTACAACTATCAAAAACGTAACGCAAAAATCTTCACCGATCAAAAGTTCAAAGTGATGTGATTAATCAGAAAGTGTTAAAACAGTGATTTGAAAGCAAAAATAAGTCAAAACAATAATTAATTATAGAATAATAACATGAAATAGTGAGACTTCACATAAAATAAAACAGTTATTAAGTGCGCTAAGTTACTGGAATGTGAAAGAATGCGGAAAAAAATTCCCAAGTAATGACTCACATTTAACTACTTATTAACGAATAAAATATACAGTGCTGCAACTGGTCACAAAATTCAACTAGTTCTAATAACTCCTCTGTAGCGTTGAATGATGGTGACGGTAACCTATGCAAGAGGAAGCGGGGTACCGGTCCGAGTTGCATCGATATCTTTTTGTGATGTTTGTTTCAATGTTTGCTAAAACTAAATAAATAGAAGAGTTTGCCTGGCTAAATAAAACTAGCAATATTACACAACTTTACAACAAAAAGTAATATTATAAAGTTTTCTCACAAACATGGATAACAGCAATATCACGTATCGTAAACTCCGCAGAACAAATTCAGTGAGTGATTAGCTTAGCTTCGCCTTTAAAAATGCCATTAGCAATCGATGACACCACTCAGCATGTGAATGAGATTGAATTTAAAAATGTTCAGGCGCCAAGCAAACCGCTAGAACCAGAGCGCCTAATGGAAAAGAAAACATTGGACAGAAAACGAAAGATCATAATTCTAGGTGATGATCAAGGACGTAAGGTACAGCAAATTTTACAAAAGCTAGTCGGTGAGAAGTACACCGTTAGCTCATTTTTAAAACCCGGTGCACCTCTGCAGGAAGTGTTACGAACAATGCAAAGCGATATTGGTGAACTACAAGAAAATGACTTTATTATTGTACTTGGAGGGATGAATGATAAAAACCCAACTTATCTACTAAACTCTTTGCGTAATTTTTTATTAAATACCAGTAACACTAATGTTATAGTCTCAGAAATTTCATATAACAAATACATGAATGAACAGAAACTAAATTATGAATTGAGGTTTGTTTGTTCTCAATTCAAGAATGTTAAGTTTGTTGACATGGATTACCATACCTCATTGCCCCGACGCAACTATTTTGCTCTCCATAAATGTCAAATACTTCTCAAAGAAATTCTTCATATAGATTATAAATTAAAGTATGATTGTTACATTAATGAAAATAAAAAGCGAAACTCTGCACATACACCAATCACGGTAACTGATAGGAGTACGCAAACTGAGGTAACAGATTTCAATAATACTTTCACTCAGGAGGAGCAGAATGAGCTTTTTCGTAACCAGTAAAATTAATATACTTCATCAGAATATAGATGGTCTAATTTCGAAAGCAGATATATTTATGGTAAAATTAGAAACCTTAAAAAATGTTGTATCCTCTTTTAGTGTTCTTTGCGTTACTGAACATAATATGATAGAAGATGATGTTGATTTTTTAAAAATATTAAATTACAAACTTGGTTCTTTCTTCTGCCGAAGCGGTCGGTATGGGGGCTCTTGTGTGTTGGTTCACAATACACTAGAATATATTCCCATTACTGAAGTTCGTAACTATTGCATTGAGAATATTATTGAGTGTTCGGGAGTCGAATTGACAGAGCATAAACTGCACATAATCTGCATTTACCGACCACCAAGGACACGTAAGGATGACATAAACAAATTTTTCACGGCTTTTGAGTCTTTATTGAAAAGATTTTGTTACAACAGTAAAAAGAAAACAATTCTCTGTGGTGATTTCAACATAAATATTCTTGCAAATAGCAAAGAAGCTATTGAATTTCAGCAGTTGTTACGATGCTACAATTTAAATATATGCATTAAAAAGCCAACTCGACTCTCAATCAAAGAATCAAAGAATCAATTTCATTTATTCAGTTTAGGCACATAAAGAGCACTTATGAATGTCAAAGTTTTACAATAATTATGTACCTACATTTGTCAAAAATATTATAATTCATAATAAATTAGGATACTTAGTAAATAAATCATTAGAAAATGATTCTTTCGCTGGTTCGGTAGTTAAATCTCCTGAGAAGAGACCAGCAAGAAACTCAGGTAGATTATCGTTGTAACGTTAGTAACTCTCAAGTGGTAAGTGCATTGACAATTTTATCGTAAATGTAAAGGGTTTCAAATCGGAGATTTTTGAGCTTGCCTTATCAGACCATACTGCTCAATTTCTTACATTTCCTGTTAAATCCACAAACACACTTAAACACTGGTATGTGGAAAAACGCGACTACAGTGTGGGTAATGTTAATAAGTTTAAAGAATATATCAATTCTCAAAGTTTTTCAGAAGTTTTTGATTGTCAAGATCCAAACATGGCTTTTAATAATTTCTATGACAGTTTTAAATCCCTTTACAATTTGTGCTTTCCTGTAGTCCTGATGAAGATTAATGCCACAGCACGTCCACGCTGGATAACCGCGGGAATAAAACAGTGTTGCAAGCGCAAACGACAGTTATTGTGGGAATATAGGAAAAAACCTACTCAAGAAAAAAAGAATAATTTCTTGACCCTATCATCAAGATTAAGGCGTATTATTAAGTTGACACAAAAGGCTCAAAATGACCATTACATTAGTAATGCTCGTAACAAATCGAAAGCTACTTGGGCTGTTATAAATGATAAAAAAACTAATTCACCTAAAGAACAAATACAAAAAATTGTTATTGATGATCAAATAATCGGAAATCCCGTACAAATTGCTAATCACTTCAATAACTTTTACATTGACCAAGTAAAATCATTACCAAATATTCCGCATACCGGTAATATTGCTAGCATATCTAAATCAGCTTTTATGTGTCCAACGGTTCCACAAGATATTAATAAAATTATTCTCAATTTAAAAAATTCAAATAGCACAGGCTACGACGGTATTACGACTAACGTTTTAAAACAGGTTTCAGTGAAACTGTCCTATATATTATCTCACATAATCAATCTGTGTATCTCTGGTGGTATATTCCCGGATGAACTAAAAATTACTATAATAAAACCTCTTTTCAAGAAAAATGATAAACATGATATGAGTTGCTATAGGCCAATAGCACTGCTCCCTGTATTTTCAAAAATATTTGAAAGAGTCATTTACAATGGTATCTATAATTATTTCGAAAAAAACCATATATTCACAGAAAACCAATTTGGCTTCAGAAGTAATAAATCTATTAACATGGCGATTCATACATTTCTAGAAACTGTGATGACTAGTTTAGACAATAAAGACATGGTTTGCGCATTATTCATGGACCTAAGTAAAGCTTTTGATTACTGTAATCATGAAATATTATTAAATAAGTTATATGCCTATGGAGTCAGGGGAAATGTATTGGATCTCGTGAAATCTTACCTTAATGGTAGAAAACAATCAACAGTAATATCCAGAATCTCCCCATCAACCAAAAGGCTAGTCAATTACTCTTCTGATTTTAAAGAAGTGATTTGTGGAGTGCCACAGGGTAGTGTATTAGGCCCGCTTTTATTTAACATTTACATAAATGATTTACCACAAGTAACACGTCACAAAACAATTTTATTTGCTGATGATAGCACAATTATCTTTACAGGCAAAGATAAATCACACATGGCGAATGAAATTAATAATACTTTGAGCAACGTAATAAATTGGCTGACGATGAATAATTTGAAAATCAATCTTGACAAAACTAATTTAATGACATTTCGACAAAAAGTTAACAAATTGACTGATATTGACGTATGCTATTCAGGACATAATATTGAAGAAGTAGCTACTATAAGATTTCTTGGTATTAATATTGACTGCCAGCTAAATTGGAAAGCTCACTTATTAGAATTATGCTCACGGATTAATAAATATTCATACGCACTATATATGCTTAAGAAAACAACCAATCGGTCTACAGTCATAACTGCTTATCATGGACATGTTGCACCCCTTCTGAAATACGGTGTTATATTCTGGGGCAATTCCACAGAGAAGGAGGCGGTATTTAAGGCGCAAAAGAGATGCGTCAGGGCAATATGTAATCTCAAAACGACGGACAGCTGTAAACCGTTCTTTACCGAACTAAAGATCCTGACACTACCTTGTATTTATATATTGGATATTGTGCTTTTTGTGAAAACTAACATTGATAGCTACTGTAAACTTAATAGCAAAAGGCATCATTTAAAAATATGTATCCCAGCAAATAGAACAGCATTATTGAATAGTAGTGTGTATTGCATGGCTCCACGAATATTTAATCATTTGCCTAAATCCATTCTAGAAATTAATAGTATTGAAATATTTAAAAGACAGGTAAAAACCCTACTAATAGAAAAAGCATACTACTCCATACATGATTTTTTGTCTGACAAATTGTAATTTATTATTAATATTATTATTTACTCATAATTAATTTAAATGGTAGTTTATTGTTTGACATGTTCTTATATATTATTATGTACTTTGTTGATGACATGTTTTTTTGAATTAATTATGATTTCTGATTACTTTGTGCTTTCCTATGACATACTGTGTAACTTAAATATTAATGCTTGACCTAATTATTATATTGACATATTTTACTGTTATATTGTATTTGCATGCCGCGAGGTTGAACATGGTGATACATTTATAATTACTACCAACATATACCTACCCATGTATCGCAAATTATGAATAAATAAATAAATAAATAAATAAATATTAAAATAATGCCCTGGGAATTTTCTGCCAATCAACCTTAGGGTGATCTAACTTTCCATCAGGTGGGCAATGTGCGTGTCTGCCACTAGAGTGGTATAAAAAAAAGTTTCCATAGTGTGATTTGGACTGACACCGATATTTGTATAGGTACTGTAGGTACCACGTAAGTCGAGTGTAAATTCTAACAAATAAAGTTAGCTACATTGTATATAATAACAATAACGTTGAAACTAATTACATACCTAACATCACATCTTTTCCCGGACCTACCTTTTTCAGTTAAAAAAAGAGACCCTTGGCAAGTCACTCTGAATGATTGTAACTACTTACCTAACATTCCATTATTTTGTATTTTGTTTGAAAGTTAGTTTCAAGATTTTACAATTCTGTATGTAGGTACCTACCTATTACATTTTGTTTTTATTGGCCGCTTGATAACAATACTTCCTATTATAAATACTATCTACGATGATTTTCCTATTACATAGGTACTCGTACATTTTTACAATTGTCACTTTTTAAAAATGTTATAAAAGTTGAGTACAGGAGGGAGCAAGGGTTGAGGACAGGAAGTGGCTGAATGAGGAAAAAGGGACACGAAGGGCAACTGAGAACGATAGTAGCAATAATGAAGTAGTATGGAAAATGTGAAATTATGAGGGAAACTCAGAATACAGAACAAACAACTTTGTTCTGTATTCTAGGGGGGGAAATAAGAAAGTGGTCACAATGGGGAAATTGTTGAAGTGGGAAAACGGGTAAGTGGTTTAGATGGGGAAGAGGAGAAAATAAGGATAAAGGAAGTGTGCAAAAGAAGGGAAGTGGAAGAATGGAAACATAGAAATATGGGAAACGAGAAATTGGGAAATAGGGGAATCGGTAAAGTAGGTAAGTGGGGAGATTGGGAAACGGTGAAATGGGGACTTCTTAAATTAATACGATGAGTAGTCAAGATTCTTTTGGATCATAAAAGAAAATGTGCACACATACAATACCTGCCTACTTCTCACTTAAACGTAATAAAAGCGATCAACACGCTAAAGACGCGCTAGCCGCATTCTACGGCGACACTACGACTAGACCGTAGCAAATCGTTTGTGGTATATAATGTTTATCTCTGTATCGTTTACATTATATGACACTTACTCTTACACCTAATGTTTTAAATTTAAACACTCGCTTTCGTAATGCACGCGGGTAGGTAAAGAACTAAATTATGTCCATCATTAGAATGAGCGTTTATCACGTTAAAAACTGCCATCGTGTCGGAACAAGTATAAACTTACGCGGTTTCTTCGCTGCCAAAATCAATCGAGTCGTAACACTATCAGTCGCGACAATAAATAAAATGGAAAAGAAAAGTCCGCGTATCCGCCCGCAGGGAGGCGGACGCGGCGAGGATCGAGGAGCTGGGCGCGGCGGCGGCGGAGCGCGAGCGCGAGCTGGACGTGAAGAGCGGCACCGTGGCGCGCCTCATGGCCGACCTCAAGGCCGAGGCGCAGGCGCGCTACCGCGCCGACGCCGCCGCCGACGCCGCGCGCCGCGCCGCCCTAGACAAGGACCGCGAGCTGGGCGCGCAGCTGGCCGTGCTGCTGGACGAGCGCGCCGAGGGGCAGCGCCTGCGCGAGCAGCTCGGCGCCATGCGCGCCACGCTCGACAACGTGCGCAAGGAGCTCACCGGGCCCGCGCCGCCGCCCGCGCCGCGCGCCGAGCGCGACGACCTGCTGTACGGCTTCCTCAGCGACGGCAGCCTGGACGGCGACGCGCTCGACGTGAGTCGCTAGTCCTTCACTCCCTAACAGAGCGCCTAGCGTCACTGGCCGAGCCGACGACCTGCTGTACGGCTTCCTCAGCGACGGCAGCCTGGACGGCGACGCGCTCGACGTGAGTCGCTAGTCCTTCACTCCCTAACAGAGCGCCTAGCGTCACTGGCCGAGCCGACGACCTGCTGTACGGCTTCCTGAACGACGGCAGCCTGGACGGCGACGCGCTCGACGTGAGTCGCTAGTCCTTAGTCCTCACCTCCACGCCGAGCGCGCGAGGGCGACCGGTTACCGAAATTGTAACCGAAGATAGTAACACACTTCAATATGCTTGCGATAGTCAGCAATATTTTATGAAGATTGGCTGGTTTTGTCGTACGGCAAACAAAATTTTTTGAAGATTTCAATATTCCTATCCTTCTTTTTAAACTGAGGTCAATTCTCGAATATTGCTGTCAGATATGGAACCCCGTTTATGCGGCGCATATTTAGCGGTTGGAGAGAGTGCAGAGGAGGTTCTCGTATCATTTATCTTACGCCCACAACTTGAGTCACAATCTGATAAGTTACGAATCTTGGCCTAATACCGCGTAAAATGGGGTGAATAGGGATCCAGGGGTGGATAGGGATATAAATGGTCAGCTAAATTTTGCAGTTATTTTCTTTCAAGCGAAACTTTGAACTAGTTCATTGTAATCACAGAATCATCAAATATCTGGTAATGTGCTCAGTTAAAAATGTGTAAAGGAAATTATTTAAAATATTCAATTGACCATTTATATCCCTATATAGCCCTGGATCCCTATTCACCCCGTTTTACTAGATATTTCAAATATATCACTCGAACATAAACGAAAAGCTGCTGACATATTGTATATTATGCATAAACTTATCAACGGAACCATAGACTGCCTTTCTCTTTTTCACAAGCTTAACGTAGCTGTGCCGCGGCCGGGCAGCCGTCTCCAAAATCGTAAGACTTTCAGCCCGCCTTTATGTCGCACTAATTATAGTCAACACTCGCCGTTGTACCGTATGTGTTCTGCTCACAATAACGTTTGTAACGATATTGATATTTTTGTCTCATCGGTATGCTCACTGAAGCATTACCTAAGGGAACATGTAAAATGACAGTTCAAACTGACAGTTTTGTCTCACACAGACAAGTCTGTCTTAAGAATAAGAATCTTTATTTCCGAGAGTACTTATATGGTTAGTTACAGTTGTTGGGGTGATTAGCACATACAGTATATTCTGCCATTAGTGGCGTGCAAATATTGAATGTCTATCACTATTCACTAGATTAGTAGTAAGTACCTAAATTTATACATGCATGAAAATTAAGTTTTTTGAAATTATCAGTCTGTTATGTACTTATAGGCCAAATTCTAAATTGTCAGATTCTAAATTCAATTAGCATTGGGAATTCATCATATTATTTAATGTTAAAAAAAAGTATGTAAACAGAAAGTACTTACAGAAATCACACATCAATGATACCATCAGGTACCTAGACAATACACTCCCGAAGCCGAAGGCCCCTCTGCTAGTACTACTTTCTTTTTTATCGTGCGAAAACTTCCTACGGATACCCCCCACCGTAGCGAGTTTGGTAGGTTAACGCACGCTGTTTTTGGGTCTTTAGTTGCCGGAGGTGAGATAGTAGCCAACATATCCCTCGCACCCCGGCAGACCTGGGCCCTCTCTTTCGAGATGACCCCGGTCGGGTGTAGGGACCTCGGTGTCCCCATCTAGCCCCCGGTATGGGGCCGCCGCGGCCTGCTTCTGCTAGGGTGACAGGCGGCTCCACCCGTCGCCCTCAGGCCCGCGCTCATGTATGACGAAGGTCATTCCCTTGGTAGTACCTACTAATACTGGTACACTACATATTGGCAATTTCATTAAAAAAAAACGTCACTGCATAAAAAGAACTAGTGGGGCCATCTTGTAAGTTCATTTTTTTTTGGTGAAATTTTTGTTTCATTCGGACGACACACACACGACGGAGAGTAAAATTAAATAACGCAAGTCAAACAGTATAAAAAAAAACAAAAGAAAATTATTAGCTTTACCGTAAGTAATTTTTTTTCATGCAAATATGTTCTGTACCATGAGTTCTACCGGGGTCTCTCGGCTTCGGGAGTGTTTCCCTCACACCCTGTATATTTTAATACACATGCAGTATACATGCAGTACACTACACGCAGGCGCGCGAGGTGGGGCGGCGCTTCGAGGCGCTGGCGCGAGGCGCGGGGCGCGCGGGGGGCGCGGGCGGCGGGCGGCGCGGGCCGGTGGCGCTGACGCAGATCAAGAAAGATTTGAAAATTAAAAACCGCACGTTTTTCAAAAACAAACGTCTTGACACTCATTTAAAGAAGCTCGAGGAAGCCAAGGAGTGAGATCACCCTTCGATTGAGCGGCCGTTGCCATTTTTATTTCTGTCCTGAATTACTTGGAATACCTACCTGACTCCTAAGTATGTGAATTAAACGTTCCACTGTGTATACCGATTTTTTTATTTTACGTTACCTACGTGCTTGCTAACTTTGAAAATTAAGAACTTTTCATACGACCAAAGTATTTCAGGTGTTGCGCAGGGCGCAGGCTACTACTCGCACTCGCGCATCCACCGACTGTGATGTAGGCTTGTTGAAAAAATATCGATACATCGATATATCGATATTATTTTTTCTAAACATCGATATTTTTGAGCGATATTTAATTCTTCGATACATCGATGTATCGATATTAAATTCCAGGTATCGAAAACGTATAAAAAACGATATTTATTTTGATAAAAAAGTCCTGAAAGGAAAGCTTTTCAACTAACACTTTTAGGCAACGTATGCTTTTATATAGAATGCCTGCTGTTGCAACGGCAATGTTTGAAATAAATACATTCACGTCTGTATTTGCGAATGGCTTTGCGGAAATCCAATTTCTACATCGTTATATAAATATTACCTTGAACTTACTTCTAACCTAATCTATCCAAGCCAAATTACGCGGTGTGGACACTGCGCCACAATTTGGATAGATATAGATTAGAAAGCGAAGGTGGAAACGGAGCTCCTGCATTATCCTTCGTGGTAGTTTTTTTTTTCGTAAAGTCCGCTATGTTTCTTGCCGGATTCTTCTCAGGCCGGGGCCGCGATTCGAACCGGTGGTCCATTTGCTCACTAATTTATAAAATATTGTTGTTATTGACAAATTTTGTAATGCCGTTTGGTTTACACAGAATAAATGTTTTTTTTTTATTTTTAACTTTGAATTATGTTTCTTGATAACATTTCTTACATTACTGGCTGTGCAATGGGCATTCTATATATTGCTTAGACATTTATAGAAAACCGGTTTATACACATTGCCGGTAATATATACGTATATAAAAATAAAAATAAAATTAATATTCAAAGTGCCATTATTCTCTGGCAAATCATAGCGATATATCGATATATCGATATTTTATTATAAAAATATCAATATCGATATTGATATATTTTTTAAATATCGATACAAATATATATCGATACTTTATTCCATTTCCGACATCCCTACTGTGATGTGACACGACACACGGCACACGGCTATCACGCTACGTTAGCGAAATGTTTGGGTTTGCCCGTAGGTAGGTATAACTTGGTTCATTAAAGAAAGCACACATTATATGCTAGCTGTACTGTCAACGCAAGTACAAGTCGCAGTTTATAAAACCTTTCTTTAATGCACCGGCTTATACGTAATATCACCGGCCAGGCCTCTAGAACGGTAATACCACGTTAATGCTATCTATCTACGTATTGCATCTTCATACAAACGGCGTTGGCAACTCAAAAGTGCCGTCGATTCGACAGAAGAAGAAAGTATTTTTATGAACGCATTTTTGGCAGGTTTTTTACATAATTTGTGCCAGCGAGTACCTACAATATTTTTATTCCCTCTAGAGGCCTAAAGAATCAATTAGCACAACGTACGACGACGAATCAGTTAACAATAGCTGTCAGTGGTTTCTACTCCTTCTTCTTTTCTTAAAATGGCTTCTGCAGCATAGCCGCAATTTTGCCAGTCTCTAGTAAATCATCATCAGTTAACAATAGCTGTCAGTTAGGGATGTCGGAAATGGAATAAAGTATCGATATATATTTGTATCGATATTAAAAAAATATATCAATATCGATATTGATATTTTTATAATAAAATATCGATATATCGATATATCGCTATGATTTGCCAGAGAATAATGTCACTCTGAATATTAATTTTATTTTTATATACGTATATAGTACCGGCAATGTGTATAAACCGGTTTTCTATAAATGTCTCAGCAATATATAGAATGCCCATTGCAGAGCCAGTAATGTATGAAATGTTATCAAGAAACATAATTCAAAGTTAAAAATAAAAAAAAACATTTATTCTGTATAAACCAAACGGCATTACAAACTTTGTCAATAACAACAATATTTTATAAATTAGTGAGCAAATGGACCACCGGTTCGAATCGCGGCCCCGGGCTGAGAAGAATCCGGCAAGAAACATAGCGGGCTTTAATATAAATAAATGGTGGTTACAAAAAAATCTACCACGAAGGCTAATGCAGGAGCTCCGTTTCCACCTTCGCTTTCTAATCTATATCTATCCAAATTGAGGCGCAGTGTCCACACCGCGTAGGTACCTGGAGGTAGGACACGACGGTATCTCCCGTCCGAAATGAGCTGTCCAACTGGGGAAGTACCTCCGCCCTACAGAAGACCGCGGTCATAATAACCATCGTGTTGTGTTCCCACCGGTAAGTAGGGTAGCCAGAGCTCACTATACCCCTCCTTCCCCTCCCTTTCCTAGCCTCCCCACCCCTTCCCAGCTTTCCCCTTTTCCCTTCAGGGTGGGCAGCGCGTGTGTGACACCCTTAGTGTTGCACATGTTCATAGGGCACGGTGGCCGCTTTCCATCAGGTGGGCCGTGTGCTTGTCTGCCACCTACGTAGTAAAAAAAAAAATTGGTTTGGATAGATTAGGTTAGAAGTATGCTCAAGGTAATATTTATATAACGATGTAGAAATTGGATTTCCGCCATTCGCAAGTACAGACGTAAATGTATTTATTTCAAACATTGCCGTTGCAACAGCAGGCATTCTAGGGTAGGGTGTCTCACATTGAACCGGGTAAATTTCAAAATCTTGTAGCGTGCTCATTTTTCGATGAATGCTTTTAATTTTTTGTGTATTGTTAGTAAATTTATTAAGCTACAATTATACAATCACTTATTGTTTAAATTCCATTTGGTTTCGGAGTAAAGAAACAATTTATGGAAAACGAGATTTGGTTCAATGTGTCCATCGGGATGTACTCATTTAACCAGGGTATTTTCCACATTGAACCACTTTATTAGCTATATTATATATTTAGACTAATTTGTATTTAATCCTTTAACAAATCAAAATAATTATGTGCAGAAAATTTTGAAATCAATTAGTACGCTGACGGCTCAAATCAAATTTAGATAGGAAAAAATTAATGCTTCGACGGTATTTGAACCCGCGATCTTTCCCTTACAGGAGGAAGGGGCAAGATTGTAAGGGAAAGATCGCGGGTACGAATCCCGGTGAAGCATTAATTTTTTCCTATCTAAATTTGAATAAAATAATTGCAATCTTAGTCCAATTTAACATCTGGAGTGAGCTGGGGTAACAGTAAACCATGGTTCAATGTGTACCACCCAAAAGTGGTTCATTGTAGGACAGACCACGTTTTAATAACTGACCTCAAAATTTTGCCGGGAATACAATCGCGCAATGTAACGAATTATGATGCATTTATATGTTGGGTTATTATGTAAAACAGGGTTTATATAAAAAAAAAATCATTTACAGCAAAAGCGTGAAAAAATAAACAAACTTGCAGAAAAAAATTACATTTTGAGCAATTTTCGTAAAAACGTTTCTCACGCCAACTCTTCGCACACTATCGCCAGTCAAACTAGTGGGCAGAAGGGGAAGATAAATATGTACCTCTCTTTTACCCCAATTAGCCCAGATCGGCAACGTCATATTTCCGAAATAAGTAGGTGGTTAAATGTAGCTGCCTGGTTCATTGTGAGACACCCGACTATAAAAGCATACGTTGCCTAAAAGTGTTAGTTGAAAAGCTTTCCTTTCAGGACTTTTTTATCAAAATAAATATCGTTTTTTATATGTTTTCGATACCTGGAATTTAATATCGATACATCGATGTATCGAAGAATTAAATATCGCTCAAAAATATCGATGTTTAGAAAAAATAATATCGATATATCGATGTATCGATATTTTTTCAACAAGCCTACTGTCAGTAGGCTTGTTGAAAAAATATCGATATTATTTTTTCAATACATCGATATTTTTAAGCGATATTTAATTCTTCGATACATCGATGTATCGATATTAAATTCCATGTATCGAAAAGGTATAAAAAACGATATTTATTATGATATAAAAGTCCTGAAAAGAAAGCTTTTCAACTAAAACTTTTAGGCAACGTATGTTTTTAAATAGAATGCCTGCTGGTACACCGGCAATGTTTGAAATAAATACATTTATGTCTGTATTTGCAAAAGGCTTCGCGGAAATTCTATTTCTAAATCGTTATAAAAACATTAATTGAGCTTACTTCTAACCTAATCTATCCAAGTCAAATTACGCTATGTGGACACTGCGCCTCAATTTGGATACATATAAATTAAAAGGCGAAGGTGGAAATGGAGCTCCTGCGTTAGCCTTCGTGGTTTTTTTTTTTGTAACCACCATTTATTTATATTAATACCCGCTGAGTTTCTCGCCGGAGTCTTCTCAGGCCGGGGCCGCGATTCGAACAGATGGTTCATTTGCTCACTTATTTATAAAATGCCTACTGTTGATATTGACAAATTTTGTAATGCCGTTTAATAGTCTAAACAGAATAAATGTTTTTTTGAATTTTGAATTATGTTTCTTGATAACATTTAATATTTCAATTGCTGGCTGCGCAATGGGCATTCTATTAGGCAGGCTTAGACATTTATAGAAAACCGGTTTATACACATTGCCGGTAATATTTATGTATATAAAAATAAAATTAGTATTCAGAGTGCCATTATTCTCTGTCAAATCATAGCGATATATCGATATATCGATATTTTTTTATAAAAATATCAATATCGATATTGATATATTTTTTTTATATCGATACAATATATATCGATACTTTTTTGCATTTCCGACATCCCTAGCTGTCAGTGGTTGTTTTTTCCATTGATGTATAAGGGGGGGGATGGGCCCTACCTACAAAACGCTGTGTCCTACCTATGTTCCATTTTTATGAATGGACGTTTTACTACGTTAGTGCTGTGCCTTCTACTATCGCAGAAGTGGTCGATTTACGTATACTAATACGATTGGGTTTACTTATCTTTTAACGTGTATTAACTTAACAAGACCGGTAACATGCTACACTCATGAGATAATATTATAATTCTTATTTTTATTATAATTTATAGATTTCTTACTATTCCAAATGACTTTTATTTTTTAATGAATCATACACGTAAACACAACAAAACACAACCGGAACCGAGATAAATGCAATATTCTCTTGCACTTCATGCATTTGCACTACTTACTAAGAAGTCATGCCGTCACTCACACAAAAACCGTTTTCTAGCTGCTCGTTTCAATTTTCGAAATCAAATATCTTCAAAACTACATATTTGTGTTAAGAAAATTCACTTTAGCAATTCTTTATAATCATTATGGATATTAAATTTCAAATAAGCAGTCATCGGCCCATCGTTCGTCGGTAAATCTTTTTCTTGAAGTACGTCACTAGTATGCTAGTTGTAGTAAAAGACTAGAAAAATTTATGAATGACGGGGCGCAAAGCATTCATAGATTTTGGTGACCTTGGCACGCTGTCCTTCCTTATAATAGTGCGTTTAGGGCCGCCCTGTGGTTTTTTCAGTTCGAGTAAAATGGCATTTCCAGTGTTGCAAGTTTTTTTTGTCTCAAATAAATAGTGATGTGGTTAATCGAGTTTACAAATTAAAAGTTAGTCGAGATTAATTTTTTTTCAAGCAAAGGGGTACGTCGCGTCGCCAGGTATAATAAAACTTTTAAGACAAAAGAGGTAAAAACAGGAATTTTGGCGGGAACGGGAAAAGTGTCATAGCTGCGCTGCAGTGTCTCATTTTCTCATTCGAGTTTTTATGTGTAAAAATGGTGGAGTTTTAGACATAACGACTTGGACATAGCACACAAGTGTAGGAGAGTGGGATATTGTAGTGAATTGTGATTTTTCGTGTTGGTGTCAAAATCTCCCTAAGAAAAGCTTCTAGTAAAATCTCCACTACTTTACTATATAGGGCAGCTATCATCCGTCGTGGTCATCATCAACGGTCATTCCAACTGTACTTGCCCAAATCATGCCCTAAAAGTTTAAGACAGAATATGTCGACTCGACCGCATCTAAGATGAATGTGTGGATTCATTCATTGTCAAAGCCATTTTAAGAAAAGATGAAGGATCCTACTATAGATTGTGCTGCTCGACTAAAATTATTCAAGGTATCTTATACAGCCCCCATGTCATGAAGTGTAGTACACAGCTTCGAGGCAGAGTGGCTGCTAGAGATAGGTTCAGTGGCTGCAAAGTAAAAATTGTAAGCTTGCAGGTGAGGTTGACTTGAGTCCCGAGACGCGGGTATGGACCCATATACACCTCGGTCCAGCGTTCGGACTATTCCGTTAAGTTCTATTAGTTCTGTTCTACTGATAGAACTACACGGAAAAATATTCCGATTAGTTCAACTGTTAACTAGTATATTCCTTATAGTTCAACTATTATGTTTATATGTTTACAATTTTAGTTATGTTGATTTGATGGTATAATTTAATCAACTTAATAAAATTCGAAACGTGTGTGGAGTAAGTTAAGTAGATCGGATACGTAACGAAGTGATACGCAATATGACTGGAGTGAATGAAAGTGCTAACGTTAAGCTGGAAAAGGGCGTGCTCCGACGGGTTGTACATGTTCAACGAATGAGTGTTGAGCGATTGACGAAGAATAGCTGTTGATCAAAAGTAAAGGGTAAAAGGAGTCGGGGTAGACCACGACTTACATACGAAAACCACGTGAGCAGACTTCTCAAGGACGGAAAAGTCAAAAAGTACTAGGATACCCAGCCGTGCATGCATGAAACGACTAATGAGTTTGGAAGAAGCACAAGAAGTATGCAAGGATCGCAAGGCCTGGCGATCTATCCTCTCTGCCTACCCCGTCAGGGACCCAGCGTGAAGATAGATAGATAGATTAAAATTAAATAAGGATATGAACATCTGAAAAGCGACAGAACGCAGCTTAAATAAATGTACGTTGTCAAAATAAAAAAAACTATCGTAAGTAATTTTTATTAACCCCTACCATTGGAGCAATTAAAACTTAAAATTGTTAGCGTAAAGTTTCTAAGAACAGGGGAATTGTTAGCTCCTTATTAGCCAACCCCATTTGAGCATCCAAAATGATATCATCGTTCTTAAGGCTGTTAATGTCTCTTGATTTTATTTGTATTTGGTGCTCTATTTTTATATATTGTGTGATTTGAAACGACGCATCTTTATGTAATACGTTCAATAATTGCATTATGTTAATGTCAGGTTTACGTTTGCTGTTTTTATTTAAATATGTGTTCCATCCTTCTACAGTGTTTGTCGTTCTGTGTCTTTCGCCATGTACGCTCCAAATTTTAATAAATTCATCACTTGTTAGCCAGTAATTTTCCATATAAGTTATTAGAGGTTGCAATTTTACATCTTTATTATTTAGTATAATTATTTTTCCCTTTATGTATTCCCATCCTTCCCTGATGCAATCAGAAGGCAATAAAGGGAGAACATTACATAATTGTATTATTTTCCTTGTATTTTTATTTTTCATAAATCCCAATTCTTTTCCTTTTTTATTTATGTTTCGTTTGAAATGTACTAAACATCCTTTTACAATTATTTCAGGAAAGACATTGGTGATGGCAATCATTGCAGTTTTTTCGAAATCAAAAGTGAATTTCTGAGGGACCCATTCTTGAATTTGGGATTTAATCATTCGAAATAAAATTTCGTAGGCATTTGTAGTACTTTTAGTCATTAGAGCGTAAAATACTGGCAATACATTTGTTTCTTTCAGATGGCTATTAAAATCCCCATGAATAGTATATACTTGCTTAAAAGGTCTAGGACAAGATTTAAACGTCCCGTCACCAAAATAATGAACAATTGAAGGTATATTATATTGCTTTACATCCGACAAGCAGAAAATTAATATTCGCTCTCCGTTACTGTTATAATCTGCTAACAAAAAGTGCTTATACTGTGTTGGAACAACAACGTTAGCAATGTCATTGAAACATATTTTTGGAATCTCGGCTGCTTTGTTCCTAGCGTCATAAAAGGCTGTTTTAACGCTACTATACTCTGTCTAATTCATTGATGTATAAGGGGGGGGATGGGCCCTACCTACAAAACGCTGTGTCCTACCTATGTTCCATTTTTATGAATGGACGTTTTACTACGTTAGTGCTGTGCCTTCTACTATCGCAGAAGTGGTCGATTTACGTATACTAATACGATTGGGTTTACTTATCTTTTAACGTGTATTAACTTAACAAGACCGGTAACATGCTACACTCATGAGATAACATTATAATTCTTATTTTTATTATAATTTCTTATTTATATTATAGATTTCTTACTATTCCAAATGACTTTTATTTTTTGATGAATCATACACGTGAACACAACAAAACACAACCGGAACCGAGATAAATGCAATATTCTCTTGCACTTCATGCATTTGCACTACTTACTAAGAAGTCATGCCGTCACTCACACAAAAACCGTTTTCTAGCTGCTCGTTTCAATTTTCGAAATCAAATATCTTCAAAACTACATATTTGTGTTAAGAAAATTCACTTTAGCAATTCTTTATAATCATTATGGATATTAAATTTCAAATAAGCAGTCATCGGCCCATCGTTCGTCGATAAATCTTTTTCTTGAAGTACGTCACTAGTATGCTAGTTGTAGTAAAAGACTAGAAAAAATTATGAATGACGGGGCGCAAAGCATTCATAGAATTTGGTGATCTTGGCACGCTGTCCTTCCTTATAATAGTGCGTTAGGGCCGCCCTGTGGTCTAATTTAGGATGATACTTTTGACAGTTCACGTCTATGAAGTAACGTATTTTTATGAACAAATTAATACCTCTAAAATTATCGTAATTCATAGACAAGTACCGCCCACTTATCGTAGAGTAGTGCCTTGCAAGAATATAGCATGATTGACTGTAGACAAACGAATCGTAAAAATCGAACATAATCTATTAATTTATGAAAATAATTTGAAGTTTAAGTACTTATCTACTACAATTTTCGTAATAGAATTAACTATATAAAATAAAAACATAAATATTATGCTATAAATGGCAGTAACTGTAGCAATTATCAATCTATATTTGCAGTAAAGTGCATTAGGTAATGCCGCGCCGCACTAATGAAGTGTCACCTTAAGTAAACAAATATTTATAAAATTATAATACCCTAAGTACATAAAATAATAAGAAATAAATGTTTTACTATTTATGTAATATCGATACCATATTCTACGGGAACGATAATCGAATATCGAATGGATTCATTTACGATTGTACTGTATGGGGTACCCTACTTAGACCTGTCAAAATTATCATCCTATATTTGACAAAGTATAAAGCGCGGTATTTTGCAAATCAAATCGATTCCTGCATTTTTGAGAGAGGCAACTGTTTCCTTGTATAATGCGGGTACCGTTTTTTCAAAATTTGATTCAACTACTTTAACTTTTAACTCAATCATTTTTTGCTCAACTTCGCGTTTTGCATGGTCTGGTTTGCATGACTCGTTATGAGGTTTCTTATGAATTACTTCTTGTCCCTGAAATATTAAAACTGTTATTAGATGGGATCCTAGTACTGAACGTATAGTACCTAAATAAACTAGAAAGAACTACTTAGTGTTCTTTTAAGCAGTTATTTAAAAATATCCGTTACACTATGATGTAAAGTCATTGGTTATAGGAGGCTATATATTAAAGGCTTAACGCAAGTTGATTATTACAACTTACCGAAACTTTCACCGATCCCGCACAGATGAATTTATTATATTCCTTACTTGAACATCTCCAAACACTGGTCCCGTCCACATACTTGCGATTTTTATAATATTTGTATCCATCTTGATGGAGTACAAATCCTCGGCCTACTTTTAAAAATAAGGGTATGTCCATTTTAAATATTTCTCAAGAAATAATAGAAATTTGTAACCACCAAACAGCTTATACTAATAAGTGATAATGACATTCATAATATGTCAAGTTTTGTTTTTAATTGCAACAGGAGTTATTGATGCGAAAAGAGGTGATAATCTTTCTAATGAGTGTTATCATATTAGTAGAAATATACGGAAAATTATTCCGTTTAAATCTACTACTAGAAATGGGATAGAACTAATCGGAATATTTTTCCGTGTAGTTCTATCAGTAGAACTGAACTAATAGAACTTAACGGAATAGTCCGAGCGTTCAGCGGTTGCATAGGTTAAGCCGAGAGACTTATGTTTGAATCAGCTGAACGCAGAGAAGGGATTCTGTTACATGAATACAAAGAATGAAACAACGATGTTTAACATAATAATTTATAACATATAATCTACGTTTTGGTATTTTAATACATAAAACATGGTCGGATTCGAGCGGCTCGGTGGCCGAGCGCCGCGGCCCGGCACAAGGTGCTACGAGTGACACGGTGCTAACAGTCGCGATGTTTCAGACCGCAACACGCGGTACACATTGCAACATGATGTAAAATCGCGCAGAGAGATGCGGTACTGCACCTAGCCGCTCGCGACTTCGCCGTGGGGAGCAGACACCTACAGCCGATCGATGACGGGTATCCACAGCGGTCCAAACGATAAGTACACGAGTCAGCGCATATATTACAAAGCTATAATACAACGTAAAAATAAAGAGAACCGGTCGGCTTCCGGCGGCGCGGCCGTCGACACTCGCCGGTCGGTCGTCGGTCGGCGGCGCTCCGTCGTCAACGAAATATGAAAACAAATATAAAATGTATTGCGAACGAAACATAACAACGATCACAAAGTCAACGATGCGGCGGCGGCCCCCGTCGCTCACGACTTCTTCCTGCAACAACAAGCGGAGGCGTGAGCGGGGCGGGGGCGACGGGCGCGGGGGGGCGCGGGCGGCACTCACTGGTCGTGGTTGTCGGTGTCCGAGTCGTCGAGCTCGGGCTTGGTGCGGCGCTTCTCGTACACCAGGATGATGGCGCACAGCACGAACACCTCGGCGCAGATGCCCAGGAACGGCCACAGCGCCGCGTACTGGTCCTTCACGCGCAGCGTGGTCACGGCCGCCACGCCGCCCTCCGGCACGCACGACCACGCGCCCGCGTCCGCGCGCGCCGCCTCCGTCAGCACCAGCTCCGCGCCCGCCACGCCCTGCGCGCTCGCCTGCAGCTGCACGCGCGGGCCCAGCAGCGCCGCCGCGTCCGACACGTTCTCCGTGGCGTTGGCGTAGGCCCACGTCACCGCCGGGTACGGCTTGCCCGTGAGCTGCGGGGGAAGGGCGGGTCAGCGCGCGCGGGTCGCGGGTCGGCGCCCCGCCCCGCGCGCGCCCTACGTACCTTGCAGGTGAGCTTGAGCGTCTGCTTCTCCACGACGTTGGTGTTGTGCGGCAGCTTGGCGTGCGGCCGGCCGCGCACTTCCCACGTCACCTCCGTGTCGCCCAGCGCGCAAGTGTAGTTGCCGAAGTCGTCCTCCGAGCTGCGCGAGGTCAGGCGGAACACGGTGCCTTCCTTTTCTAGCGCGTAGCGGCCGCTCAGGTCGTGGATGTTCTCCACCGCGGTGCCGTTCTTCTTCCTGCGACAGAAGCGGGCGGGTGAAGGCCGAGTCAGGCGGGCGCGGGCGGGGCCGCACGGGCGCACTCACCACACGACGGCGGCGCCGGCGAGCGGCGTGGCGGTGCAGTTGAGCGAGAAGGCGCGCCCCACGTCGTAGTAGATCACGTCCTGCGGCGCGGGCGCGGCGGGCGCGACCGGCGCGGGCGCGATCGCGGCGGGCTCGGCCGTACCTGCGACACGCACGAGTTACTATTTTGTTTTGTTGTGCAGAAACTGCAAATTTCCGAACGACTACATCGAATTGAATAGATAGTTCTTTTTGACTGTTTGTTTGTATCCGACCGAACGCCCGGTTTCGGTAAAGTTTCAGTTTAGTTTCGGTTTCGGCGGGAAACCTCACTGCTTCAGGTTGCTTACTCTGCGAGCTATGTCGTTTCGGTAACTTTAGTCGAAAAAATGTGATTCTCAATTCTGTGCCCATCCATCTTGGGTTCAAAATTAGTTATAAAATATGATTAAATTATTAATAATGAAAACAAAACTAGCAAGAGCAAGAGTTTGTTTTGCTTATCCTCTTTTCCTCATCCACTGCATATTGAAGGAGTTGAAAAAATGTATCCGCTATTGTATTGTGTGCCGTGTGTATATGTATTGTGTTGTGACAGACTGATTTTAATAAGGTTTTCTGTGATTTTCCTCAAAAGATGATCTTTGTAAGTTTTGGTTTCGACCTAAACTGAGACTTACCGAAATTTGGTTTCAGTTTCGGTTATAAAAACCAGTTTCAGTCGGACTCTAATATTTTATATTAAGTATTAGAAAGCCAATTTTCTTAATATTAAACAGATATTGTTCGAAACAGTATATATTTTATATTAAGTATTAGAAAGCCAATTTTCTTAATATTAAACAGATATTGTTCGAAACAGTATACTCCCAATACAATTCTCAAGTAAGAACATTAGGACATCGTGTAATCTACATCGAGGCAAAATTAATAAATATTTTTTTATTATAAATAAATAAATATAAGAATTGACTCTTTTCAACTGAAACTGAACTTTGAATTTTGAATATTTTCTAATTGGTAGAATAATCTTCCGAATATGGTTTGTATGAAAGAAAGATTTTTTGCTAGGGTTTGCAGTTGATAGAATGATGTATAATATAATTTTATTTGCTCATACTCATAAAGACCGCAACAAAGGTTTTATTGATACAGGGTGGAAGATTTTATTGTTACCTGGAGGGTAAGTATGTACCACTATATAAACTGGAGATAGCGGATAAAAATCAAGGAATGTTTCCTTTGAGTGAAATTTAACTCAATTTTTTTTTTAAAGAAATAAAACTGCTATAAAAATTCTGAGCCTTGCTAAATAAAATTGCCTTTTTGGATCACCTTATGATACGTTAAGATATTAGGACGACGAGCGTTCGTCAATTCAATAAATAACTCTGCTGGCCGGCGCACATTGGGGGCGTCATATATGGCGGTCATACCCAAAACCCAATATTTTAAATGAAGGTATTTTGGTATGATTTTTATTTCACATGGAGGTAGGGTATTCCGACATCTGTTGGTGATATTTGGATCAATGACAAGTTAGCTATCTACCCGATAAAAATATTTAAAGTTGACCTTGTTAGTGAGTTTTGTGCATCTCCGCGATTGATTGAGCGCAATCAACATTTTTTAATAATATATTTATTCTGTTTACATTATAACATTATTATGTCAGTTATAGATCAAGGTAAGCCCGATATAAAAACTATTTTTATTTAAAGAAACATTGAATAAAGTCGGAGATATGACAGGTTTCTGAGGATGAGATGATGTTTTATTTTAAGGCTCGATATTTAAAAATCCCGCAACAGGCTTTTGAATCTAAATTCATAGTTAGGTACTTTGAACCCTTCATTGAATTGATCTGAAGTCAAAAGTGAAAGCCTGTTGCGGGATTTCTAAATATCGAGCCTTAAAATAAAACATCATCTCATCCTCAGAAACCTGTCATATCTTCGACTTTATTCAATGTTTCTTTAAATAAAAATAGTTTTTATATCGGGCTTACCTTGATCTATAACCGACATAATAATGTTATAATGTAAACAGAATAAATATATTATTAAAAAATATTGATTGCGCTCAATCAATCGCGGAGATGCACAAAACTCACTAACAAGGTCAACTTTAAATATTTTTATCGGGTATATGGTTAACTTGTCATTGATCCAAATATCACCAACAGATGTCGGAATACCCTACCTCCATATAAAATAAAAATCATACCAAAATACCTTCATTTAAAATATTGGGTTTTGAGTATGTCCGCCATATATGACGCCCCAGTGTGCGGCGGCGGCGGCGCGCGGTATAAAAAGGTACAAGTATTATTGTATAACCATCGGAGAGCTCTCAAGTCAAATTGCGTTTCCTTTAATTTATTAGAAGTTTGATTCTTTATATGCAATTTTTTCCATTTTATTCGGTTCTATTAACGAAGGTCAAGCGGTTTTCGAAAATCTTGAACATAATGTTTCCTTTAGTGAAATCAGCTAACTCCAAAATTTCGGGTAGGTACTTACCACCTACCCCCCAGGTACAGAGATAATCTTCCATCCTGTATACGAATACAGCATGTTTAGTCGCAGATTGTAGCATGCAAATCAACACAATTACTATTTAGTACAAACGTTCAATATAAATTACATATTGATTTAATTTGACTGTAGGATCATTTCTGCGCAACATGATCCAAATTGTAGTCTAGCAATAAGATACGACTTTGAAATAATATACTAAGATCGGAAGCCCCCTACCACCACTTTTTAAAATGATTATTATTTCCATCTTACTTTATTTCTATGGTGAGATTCTTACCGTCAGTGTTCTTCAGTACACACAGGATGCTAGTGTTATATGGTCAAAATAGCATTTCTTACTTTTTTTTTATTCATGACACGCCAGTTTGACTTCACCCAGCCTGATGGTAAGCTCAAGGCGAAGTCTCAGGAACGAGGGTCACCATTACAAACACGTAAAGTGTTACAATGGTGGTAGTACTTGGGAGTCCTGAGGTACTGCCAAGGATGCAACATCTCTGCGCGAAACTCAAGGGTATTTGTGACCTCAGGACTCCCAATAATGCGGACCGCCCGTCGCTGCAACCTATCGAGAGCATCTAGTGTGAACTTTGCGGAGTCATCCCAGAGGGGCGAGCAATATTCCACGCAGGAGCGAATTTATGTCTTGTAAAGAAGACACCGCTGCTCCAGCGTGAAAAAACGTCTTACTCTGTTAGGACTCCAGAGTTCAGAGTTATTGTACTGTACGACGCACAGTGGGACAGAAACGGGCGTACCGTCTCAAAAATCTGTAACTTTTTTGTGGATTGTGGTAAAGCAATGAAATTTGGCATGTAGTATCTACAGAGTATGTACAATCGAATAAATAATGCATCATTGTCAAATGTTTAATAAATATTATATAAAAAATATAAAACAAAAAAATATGTATAATTTTAATATTAGACCATGGTTTGGTTAACTTATTTAATTATAATTGTACAGTTTTATGATATTAAACCTATTTTATGTTATTTTATATAACATATAAAGGTTACATTCAAATAAATTACAAATGTAATATAATAATCTTCTCCAAAAATATGTTTTACAAATAATGTACGAAATTATTTCGTTTTAAATAGCTAAGTGGTTCTTAGCTTCGTCTAACAATTTCTTGGGTATAGTGACTGATGGTTTTCTGATGTATAAGGATATATAAAGATCTGACGTAAATAGAAGACTATGAAATACTTCGTCCTTTGTTGAGGACCCAAAGCATTTTCTAGCATGATGCAATTTGATTTTTTTGTAATCTTAATTACGCGATTCATGGGCATCCTCAGATAAATGACCAATGGGCAGAACAGCAAAATGTCTTATTATATTTTCCCCATGTATTAAGATTTTATGTACTGAAGAAGGCACATTATACCACATATAATAAATAATAATAAATAAATAATAAATAAATATTCTAGGATAATCCACACAACGCCACCTAAACCCATGGTAAGCATAGCTTAACTAGCTTGTGTTACGGGTTCTAGAATGCGGATAAACATACTTAAATACATTTTTTTTTTGTAAATACATACATATTATACATAGGAACACCCAGATGGGTATATTTTGTTATGTAACGAGGTGCGGTTGCACGAGTATATTCACCAATTTTTTTTAGATTTACAGCAATACCGGATGCCAAGGTTTGCAGAATAGCACAAAACCTTTTAATAAATTCCTCGTCAACTCCTGTAACTTCCGAAGCGCAATAGTAATTGCGACTTTCATAAAATAATTTTTCTTTCATGATACTTTTCTCATTTCTTTCATAATTCCGCATCATTGAAACAACAGTAGCTTCTTTGAATTCTCCTTCAGACCGCAATCCTTGAACGTATGCCTTATGTACATAATTATATACTCGAGTCCAAATTGTTGTACCAATTCCATTTATTTCCTTTTTTAGATTTCTGATAGATCTTTTCCCCAGATATTGTAGATGTAATATCCATAGGTGCTTCTTCGAAACGTACCTTAAGTTCACCATCTAACCACGATATATTTTAATAAAATAAAAAATTCGCATAACTCATCGACGCACAACAAATTCACTCATTTTGTTTTTACTTTTAAGTACTACTATTTTACCGAGTTTGGTGAAGACTATATTATGTTAAAGCACACTGAAGTACTGGTAAATGACAACGTAAATTAATAACTTTTATACTGAAATTTCGAGTGTAAAATTATTACTATCTAGTGTCATTACCAAGTTCCTAACCACTTTGTATGAAGATGGTTAGTAGTAGGTAGGTACTGATTTAATGTACACTAACAACTATAACTAGATACCACTTGCTCCCTTTTCCTTCACCGCTATAGAAAAATACATAAACTATATGAAAAACATGTAATTCACACAGTGGTAACAAAACATTAACCGCATTTGACCGAACGATAAAAAAAATCATACATTACCCAAAACTCCCACTTTATCTAGAGATTGAGTAAATAGATAATATTGTTTAAGAAAAAAAGGTCAAAAGTAATCTAAATATCCGAATATCCCATTAATCACAGCTAAAATTTTTTTTTGAATATTTTGTATTTTCTCCCCATTAGCCATTTTCCGTTTCATTTCAAGGGGGGCAGATTCGGGCAGTTAATTTGTTTTGCCCTGACTTTTGAATTAGCTGTTCTATATGATGCTATCAAAATTACGACATGGCCAAACAGTGCTAACAGTCAAAAGTCTATGCAAAGTTTCTAATAAGGATAAAATATTAGGTCTTGAAATAAAAATTCTATACCTTCCCAGGTTTCACATAATGATTCACCTAAATTATTTTTAAATAGAGTACTTCATCACCATTCTAACCATATATCACACTTACAAATTTGCTGGTAAAGTAATGCAAATATGACCATGTGAACTGGTGGAATTGTGTTCTATATAATTGACATAATTTTGAGCGTCAACTTGCAAGCCTTATTCTAATATCAAAAATGAGAAATAATGTATTTCAACTGCTATATAATATGCATTGAACATTCAGTTAGACATATGCATTAACCAAATATTCAATAGAGAACATTACGAAAACCTATTTTTGAGACGGTACGCACGGTTCTGTCCCACCGTGCGACGGTCCGAGTCCGAATCACAGAAAATTAGGATGAAATAATATTACTTTTAAAGATGGTGGCAAGGCCTCAGAAAATAAGGACACATAAGAATAGCTCATTTTAATTTTACGTCATGCAAATTAAATACCAATTTGTAATTAGGATGTTAAAACACTCCAATAATGTTTAGCTTAGTAGGTACCTACCCAAAAAGGTTATTATGTTAATTTAATGTTCTACTTGTACCGACCAAGGCACGCGGCCCCTTAGGCGGGTACTTGCCCCTGTTTATACGCGCAGTCGGTTCATCTTATGCGCTAGTCGTTATCATCATCATCATCATTTGAATGTCGCCTCTTATTTTTTAGCTGTCATGAACCTACTTTGACGATTATTATTATAATAATAATAATAATATTTATTCAAAAATCATTGTACATTTATAGACAATAAAGCAGTTTAAAGTACTGTTACTAAATTGGTCTTTTATCATCGATGGCCAGTGGAGCGGTATTACCGACTGCACTGATGTCTGACAGTACTGCACCTTTTAGTTTGGTCGCTGCGATGTGACAACGAACGGTTAGGGCCCAGAGTCCGTGGACGCCAGACCTACGTCATTTCATCTAAACTGAAAATTAGTCAGCGCATACTCTCAACAAAGGTAAGCACGATGACGAATGAAGTTTGTATTATATTTTTATGCCACGTGGCTGAAAAGTCCACGGCTCACTTAATGGAATATGTTCACCGTGGACCAAGGACGCACACTAGCGCTCCGACCCTGAAGGAAACTTCACTTCGATGTAGGGTACAATTAGTCAAGTGTCAATTCGTCAAGCGTTATTTTTTCCCTCCAATTATCGTCCATTGGTCAAGCAGTGAAATAGTGTCGATTCGTCAAGTCGTTCATAATGTATCTATTAGACAAGTCTTTCTTTTGTGTCAATTCGTCAAGTCTTCGAAAATTGCCAACTCGTCGAAGTGTTCCTTTTTGCGGAATTTAAATAAAACTATCAAGATCACGCATTTAAAGATATATATTTTTAATATTTTTCGCAACAAAAAATGTGTAATACTGTCGTACCAATAATAAAAATCAGAAAGCAATCAACAAAGAAGAAAATTATATTCAGTAACAAATCGTAAGTAAATCAGTAATAAATCAAACCCTTTTCCAAAATAAAATCATACATAGGTACAAATTGTAAAACGAAATCATAATTCTAGTCATAGACTATTTCAAATTTAAGAGTCTTATTAGATTCAAACATTTGTATACGGTTATTTTGCCTCTTTAAAACTTTTTAACTATCCTGTTTACTCGACTTGTTTTTTTTTTAAATTTGAAATCTTGTAAGCATAATTCAGTGTTCATGACTTGTATAAACAAAAGAAGATCTGGCTTCCTTATAATTTTATTTTATAAGGAAGCCAGGAAATAAAGTCAAGTAATCAGGATAGTTAAAAAGTTTTAAAGAGGCAAATTAACCGTATACAAATGTTTGAATTTAATAAGACTCTTAAATTTGAAATAGTCTATGACTAGAATTATGATATCGTTTTACAATTTGTATGTATGATTTTATTGAGGAAAAGGGTTTGATTTATTACTGATTTACTTACGATTTGTTACTGAATATAATTTTCTTTGTTCATTGCTTTCTGATTCTTATTATTGGTACGACGACAGTATTACACATTTTTTGTTGCGAAAAATATTAAAAATATATTTTTAAATGCGTGATCTTGATAGTTTTATTTAAATTCCGCAAAAAGGAACACTTGACGAGTTAGCAATTTTCGAAGACTTGACGAATTGACACAAAAGAAAGACTTGACTAATAGATACATTATGAACGACTTGACGAATCGACACTATTTCACTGCTTGACCAATGAACGATAATTGGAGGGAAAAAATAACGCTTGACGAATTGACACATGACTAATTGTACCCTACATCGAAACTTCAAATGGCATTCAAGTGCTTGGGAAATCCACT
The DNA here is from genome assembly GCA_963691645.1 of Pelosia muscerda. Classification (NCBI taxonomy): domain Eukaryota; kingdom Metazoa; phylum Arthropoda; class Insecta; order Lepidoptera; family Erebidae; genus Pelosia; species Pelosia muscerda. Next base: position 118,696 of record OY829115.1, read on the forward strand.
GCAGGGAGTTCATTCCACAGTCTGAGTGTCCCCATCTGTGAGTATGGGACTGTCCCATCAGCACCGGTTTTAAAAAGGAGTCTTTGCCCGGCAGTGAAGTACTACTTCGCCCTGTTGACTTTGATGTCAGTTTGAGCTTTCATTCCAAATGACTGTACTGGACGTCACTGTATCGACACCAAGGATGCCGATACTCGAAGAGAAAGTAAGAACCGTGGCGCGTTGGCGATGTTTATTAAGTAGATACTTTGTGAAGTTTACGCGCATTGAAATGAAACCACTTTAGGGAATCTTTCGCTAATCGCGACATATTTCCTTTTAACCCGGCGTTTCGGCTATCTTTCAGCAGCCATGGTCGCGGGGTGAATAAGGATGGTAGTGGTCACATAGTTTGAAGAGCAAGTTATTTCAAAGTACCCGAACTACGACGATGTGTTGGCGTTACTCATTGTGTCGTTAAGTCTTACTGTCTTCTGCGTAAATTGTCTCCAAAGTGGAGACGTAGAAGCTGTCCTAACCTTCACCACCACTGGTAAAAGATCAGAGCACAGGTAAGACCCATCATGGAGGATTGGGTAGAGAGGCCTTGCGAGGGCCTCTCGTACTGTCTGACTCAGGTGATCAGACGATCTCCGGGTTAACTGTGTGCATTCGGAAGGAGCCAACTTCTTAATGCCATCATTGTGATGCGAGCGAGGACTCAGGGTTGCAAACGATGACGAGTCCTCGTGGCAGCCCTAGGGATGGGAGTTCTCTCGCTCACCGCCTTGCGCACGGTGGTGGTGAGATGCACGAACGTGTGGGCTGTGGTCACTTCCTACTGAGAACCAATAATGCTCGAGAAGGAGGCGGCGGACCAAGTAGCGCACTGCGATTACATCTCGGATTCAATTCCAAAAACGCGTACTGCACGTGTAGAACGCGTACTGCATATTTTGGGTTCACAATACAAGCCTACCTAAAGACTGGTATGTCTTTAGGCCATTCCTGAAGCAGCTGTCATTAAGCAATGCACGTCACGGAGCTCACACGTACTGCGTGCAAGGACGGAGCGGCCCCGGCTCAGCACAATATTTTATGCGACGTCTAAACCTATATCAAGTACATGACAACAAAAATCCTTGCGCATACACCAGAAACAAAAAATGTGCTTATCGTTAATTACCTACATAGATACCGTTACTACAAAGTTTATCTAATTATATTAACTAGGCTGCGGCAATTCTACAGAAGATTACAGCGGCGATATGACACACTAGATATACGATACCGACATTGCGGCGCGCGGCGCCTAGCTACAGGCAGCCGGCACCGGGAGGGCGTCGCGTCGCCGCTCTCCAATACCATGGGGCGACGATCGATCCGTTCCGATGCCCGTCATTCTGAACATTTTACTACATAGCACCACTACTACTGTATCTACTGACGACTATTTTGCAACTCCTAGGCTCTAATAACATTATATTATACTGTGCAATTCTCGAAGCTTACAGGGTCGAGTACAGCGCTGCGCTGATAGACTTTATGGGGATTGTTATCGGTCGCTCTTCTCTAGTGGCGCCATACGTCACCCAATCTGACTAATGACAAACTAACTACCAAGGCTTATGTGCAGCGCTGTGCTCGACGCCGTATGCTTAGAGAATAGCACAGCAGACCAGAATGCAGTACAGGTACCTACTATTATCTAACTACCAACGTGTACGAAGAGCGAAGCATTCAGTACCTAGGTCCTCGTGTCGGCCAATGAACATTTGTTGAAGGTTGTGTGACATTCTGTTCTCATTTGTCCAAGTATATCGGCTGAGGCAATACAACGAATGTTTACTGGTATATATAGATAAGGCATTATCCTCGAATCACTAGAGGACACGGCAAACAAAACTCGCCTCGCCGCGCCGCTAGTCATCGACCGGAGAGTTTTTACGCTCGAGCAAGAACGGTGCTCCGGTAAGCTACAACTCGGCGGGCTCACGGGAGCCAGAGCCTCAAAGGAATGGCTGCAGCTCCACTCCACGGCGTCGGTCGACGACGTGCAGTCGAGGCACAGCGGCACAGCGAGCATCATGCGAGCGCTACAGTGCAGGCGGGCGGTACCGGGCAGGGCGCGCACGACCACTCGCACGCGCTGGGCGGGCTCGCGCGAGCACGTGTAGGCGCCGGCGTGGTGCGCGCGCGCGGCGGGCGCGGCGAGGCGCGCGGTGAGGCGCGCGCCGGCCGCCGCCTCGCCGGCGGGCCGCAGGTCGGCGGGCACGGGCCGCCCGTCCAGGCGCCAGTCGGCGCGCTCGTCCACGCGCAGCGCGCACTCCACCGTGAGCGGCGCGCCCTCGTCCACCGTGACGCGCACCTCCTCGCCTGCGTCTGCGCACGCCACGCGTCACTACCGCAGTACCCCCTACTGCCGACACTGCAGCGTGCCGTCTCTCGCACGGCACGCTCCCGGTACTGCTAGCGACCTCTCCGCGTTCTACCTTAGTACCGTTACGAATCGTACATACGTACTTATAAGCGCGTACGAGCATGTGCGCGTTAATTCTGTCATTGTTATTGGCCGATTACCGTAAAGGTACAGGGCAAATTATAGTAACCGACCCTATGTTCCAGATATTTTAAGTTTTGCACTGGCCTTGCACCAGGATTACAAGATCGTGACTAAGGTCGTGATGAATTCTACGCTTTTTCAATCTGTAGGTGAAGGTCCTTACTGACTTCAATTGGTATTCCGCTTTTAGTCTCATTTCCGTGATCAGGGTTAAGTACCGGTGCCAAGATGCAAGCTTTTTATGGATATTTCAGCGTTAAATTTCATATACCACACGAATGTTACGAGTAGTCACCAATCCTAAGACTGGCCGTGATTACGTAACCTTATAAAATTATGAACAGTAGTCCATCCTAGGACTTCTTTCTATTAATGTATATATTTGGGTCCCTACTTAATTTTATACAATCTGTAAACGCAACAATTAGGCGCTCAATCACCTGTCAATCATTTCTTGGGCTGTGGCAGACCTACGAGAATAAATTGGAAATTTGAGCACTATTAGGGTGATTAAGTTCTATAAGTATGTAATAATTTATAACAAAATTAAATCCTCAGTAGTTGTGAAAAAAGTGTCACTGGAGAGTAGAGAGGCTGTCTGGGATAATCTAAGAAATGTTGCCTTGGTGCACAGGCACAGAAGTAATGTGGGCAAACTGATTATAATACCCTTTACTGCAAAAGTGCTTCTGAATGAATATTCTTAGGCATAGTTGTAGGCCTGGCAATAAATAAATAAATAATGATTTTAATTTGTTCTTCACTCTTTAAAATATGAGTGGTTTTAAGTGTTCAGTTATTCTAAAATGCAATTTTATTGCATGACATGGTCGTTAAACTGATATTCTTCTTATAGTTTTGTAGTCTACAAATTTATTGTACAATGTTTCCCTATTTATATTGTTAAGGAGGGTTTAAACCATCTTGACTTTGTACAGGTTAGACTTTACAAGGTTGTTTTGTTTCTTTATTACACCTTGCATTTAAATTTACAATCGCTCATTTATTTTTGTAAAGGCGCTTTAATATAGTATGTACATATATTATAGTTAAACAAAAGGAAGAACAAGTTATTACATTTAAATCTCAAATAACAGTAGGATATGATAACTTGTTTGTTCTCACTGTTATCTCGCAGATAACGCTTGTGTCTAACAAATAACAAGGCAAGGAGCACTATCTATGCTTCACATAAATATGTACACAATTTGTATCAATAACTTTAAACAAACAGCCTATAATCAACTATTGGTAGGATCATATAAGAATTGCATATTATATGTATTTTGTAACATGCATCAACACATATAACACATTGACTTGACTTGCATTTTTTTAATTTCTGTCAAAATCAGGTTATGAATTTGAATCACTTCATGGTAAGTCGAGATGTAGTGAAGTCCGCAATTTATAGTACTAAAAACATTCCAATTTACAGTTAACTTTACTTTCAATCTAAACAAATATTAATCAGAATATGGAATACCTACCAATGTATATATCAGCCTGGTGCCAAGGTATTATCTAGACCCTCAGACTTAAAAGCTTTGTACTTATTAACAACAGTTGTGATAAATCATTCTCCCGATGGTTAAAAAAAACAACATAACAGCTAATAATCTATGGATCAACCATTTGGGAACAACTATGTAGCAGCCAAGGAACTACTCATAAGATGCAACATTCATATTAGCAATAAATCAGGAGCACATCTCATGCTCAGCTAGTTACTATCTGTCATTGGAATAGTAATCAAACAACAGCACCGAACTGTCCTTGGAACGAGCTAGACCCTTCCCGCGCACTTTCTACTCCCGACAGTCGTTTACTGTCCAATTCATTAATAAAATAGCGGTCACCGATAATTCAGCTAAATTGGATGAACACAAAGAGGTCGTAGCAGTTAATTACTCATCCAGTGACATCATGCAAGCTCGTCGCCCGTCTGCTAAACGCGATATCGACAACCTGCGTTAAATGGCTTGTGCTGTGCTTCCACACAGAAAACAATTTGTAAAAGAACCAAACAGTATATGTAGGTATTGAACGAAAATAAATCAATTATCAATCATTTTACTTACTTTGTGCGTTTGAAGGAACTCCAAACGCTATAAATAGAAGAGCAAAAGCCAGTGCGAATTGTCGCCGCATGGTGCTATAATTTGACTAAATCACAACATAAACAACGAAACTGAATATTGTATCAATCTAATTTAATTAATATTTCTTTAATATAGCGCACGTATTTTCCACTGCTACTAGCTGATACCAAAAGCACAATGAAATGAAATAAAAAATGGCGCAGCAATCACCATATATAAAAAAAAAGTATGGGGTTACCATACTCTATACAACTATTATCTTTTTTTTTGTAATGTAATATTATGGAACTCAAAACTATTAAATGTGTTTAGGTCGAAAATAGTTGAACTGATTTTTATGATTTTTAATTAGTTACAACATTCACTTTTGCCGGGATAAACAGAACATTATTTTTTCCCGATAATGGCAAAGGTCAAGGTAGAGCAAGTACGTAAAACGGGGTGAATAGGGATCCAAGGGTGAATAGGGATTAAATGGTCAGCTAAATTCTGTACTTATTTTCTTTCAACCGTAATTTTGGACTAGTTCATTGTAATAACAGAATCATCAAATATCTGATAAGAGGCTTATTTGAGATCTAGTAAAAGAAATTATGTAAAATATTCCACTGACCATTTTGTCCCTATTCACCCCGTTATACCCGTATGTAATTATGAGCATGTGTACTGGCCGACCTGCAGATTTTTTGAAAATCTGCAGGTCTGAAAATGAAAGATCTTTCTCTGGCACGAGGGTTTATTCTCTAGTTTTATTTTATTTAACTTTATTTGACTGAAAGGTCTAGGTTACTAGGGTAGTAGATTCTCAAAATAATTATTTTGTCAAGTTTTCTATCATGTTCATTGTGTTCATGCCATTGATAATTGTCACTTACGAGTTACGTCAAATTCAGTTAAATATTGTCGGTTACATTTGGTTACATGCCTACATGGTTACGATAAATATAATAACATTGCAATTTGCATGCATGCATTGCAATGCGAGTTGAGCTGAGCCTGAGCTTGCTGCTTATGTCTTTAAGTAGAATTTGAGAAGAGTACTATTATGTTGGAAACTGTGTACACTTGTAAAATTTATTTGTGAACAGTTGATGTAAGTTGCGTAGTTACTTCAATGAAGACAGGACATTAACTAAACTCTTCAAAATGAATCCACCACTTCACGTAGAAGTGGTTCAGAAATCTTTAAGTCGTGCAAACAAGGACTATATTAAGGGTCTGGTTCATTCTTTGCTTATTAATTTCATTTCCATTACTCCTGGTGCCTCCTTAACGGAAACTGACTTCGAAGATAATGTCGACCTCAAAGAACACGTCCAAAAAATATCTTTCTGTGAAGTCGACCATGAAACTGAAGTGTTGGTTACTCAAGCAGAGTTCGTTTATCATATATATAAATTAGACTCTTTCGGTGCCGAAACAGATACAATGACGGATACCAGCACCGGTGAGGAATTCGCCGCGGCTGACATGTGGGCGTTACCTAGTCAAGAATTTCACGGACTGTGGGAGAGCCTCATTTACGATTCTAGACTGAAAGAAGATACGGTGCGTTTCGTAGAAACCGCATTCGACTTCGCCGATAAAGGCGTCGATCCCAATATCATCGGCTGGAATCGCGTCGTGCTCCTCCACGGGCCGCCCGGAACCGGCAAGACTAGCCTCTGTCGCGCCCTGGCACAAAAACTGTCCATACGTCTCGCCGACCGCTTTCCGCGCGCGAGACTCGTCGAGATCAACGCGCACGGACTCTTCTCCAAGTGGTTCGCCGAGAGCGGCAAGCTGGTGGCCCGCCTGTTCGAGCGGCTGGAGGAGATCGCGGCGGACGGGCGCCTGCTGGCCTGCGTGCTCGTGGACGAGGTGGAGTCGCTGGCGCACGCGCGGCGCGCGGCGCTGTCGGGGCTGGAGCCGTCCGACTCCATCCGCGCCGTCAACGCGCTGCTCACGCAGCTGGACCGGCTGCGGCGCCGGCCCAACGCGCTCGTGCTCACCACGTCCAACGTCACGGGCGCCATCGACGTGGCCTTCGTGGACCGCGCCGACATCAAGCGGCGCGTGGGCCCGCCGTCGGCGCGCGCCGCCTACGCCATCCTGCGCGGCTGCTGCGCCGAGCTCATGGCGCGCGGCGTGCTGGCGCCGCGCGAGCCGGTGTTCGAGCTGCGGCTGCTGGAGGACTCGCGCTTCGCCGACAGCGAGTCGTCGCGCGCCAGCCTGGCGCTGTGGGAGCTGGCGCGCGCGGCGGCGGACGCGCGGCTGTCGGGGCGCGCGCTGCGGCGGCTGCCCTTCCTGGCGCGCGCGCTGCACTCGCGCCGCGCCCACGCGCCCGACCTGCTGCGCTTCGTGGCGGCGCTGCGGGCCGCGCTGCAGCAGTACCTGGCGGACGCGGCCGAGCTGGACGACGCGGCGCCCGCGCCCGCATGAGTCGACGATTCTTTTATATTTTTTTATTAACTCATATGATTTCCATATGATAAAGCTATTATTTAAGTGTAAGAAAATAATAAATAAGCTTCGACTTCTTACATTTTGTTGTTAATCAGTGTGCACCTGAACTGAGGGCCCGATGACCCTTGTCGTCGTGAATTGACTTTTAATTAGATTGTTATGAAGATTATTAGTGGATTAAGGTATAGAGGGTAAGATATAGAGGCTCTAGAAGCTGGAGTTGATGCACCAGCTGAACGATGGACGAGGCTCTGACTCTGACTCACATGAGAGTTGGAACCTCAGATGGAAGTAATGATAATGATAACTTAGAAAATATCAAAATGAAACAAACCATCATCCGCTGAGCCATTTCCCTAAACACTTAGGGTACACTCTTCGAGTTAACTGAGAAATGGTTCAACTTCGATATTCATATACATAAAAATAACAAGCTAAATATCAATGACATGAGGCATTATTTATTACTAATGTGGAAGCATTATAATTTAAGTCTAACCCTATTGGGTTAAGGGATTAATTACTACATAATATCTAAACTTATTATAGCATTGACAATTTGGGCAATTAATCTGCAAAGCTTCCTTCATGATGTCCTTCCCCATGAAACCTGTCCTAATTCCTTCAAAAATATATCGTCTCTTAATGTTCTCCCTCAATAAATTTGGGTGTATCCCAGTTTTCCATGGAAATAGTGGGACTAACGTTTTAAAAAAATTATATCCCATTATTTCTATAGCGTTTCACTTCCTGTGTAAAAACTTATTGTAATCCATAATATTGAATTACAATGTTAGGTGCATTATGATTATGATGTATTAGCTTGATCACTTATATACAAGTTTTGTATAGGTACTGTCCACATTTTGTATAGGTACTGTAGGCGATCATTTGGTCGAAGGCACTGATCAGGTTAAGTACTTCCTTCACGTAAACTGGAGAGATCGACTACTAAAGCCGCGGCCTCACATTGGATTCAACTTTGCGTCCAATATTGGCTATAATTTGAAATGATCAAACTACTGCACTACCTATACATTGGCTTCAATGTCAACTTTGTAACCAATCAATGGAAACGGACTAGCTCATTGGGCCAGTCCCAACTGTGGTAGCAGAGAAGCGAAGACGATGGACGATAATTTATTTGTACTAGCGGCTTACGCGTACGGACTAGGTACATGTGCTTATTACTTGCATCAGACAAGTAATCAAGGAATGAAAAGGCGATGGTGGATGATAAAACCCGCATCTCAAGGCGACTGACAGAGACGATATGTGTGGCGCGAGCGCGGCGTTGTGTCCAAGATGCCCCCGCGACGTAACTATATTCAACGGGAACAGTTGCCCTGTAGGCCTAAGTTCCTATAGGTAATATGTCGGTATATTTGGGCTATCGAATGGTAATAGAACTAGAATTTGTTCCGTATTATTTTCAGAATAAACGATGGTTGAAACCAAACCTCCAGCCAGCGGAATTTTTTTTTGTTATGAATTTGATCACGCTGAAATGTAGTTCTATAATTAGGGCTATGCTATGTGAACACATAAAAGCCAAAACAGACATGGGTTTCATTCATGAAATACAGAAAATACACGTTAGAATAAAATTTAAAAAAAAAAATAATCTCCATTCAGCGGAAAAAAAATTATTTAAGTCGAAAACAATATTGAAATGCAAATCATTAATTAGTGAAACTACTTGTATTTATGTCATGGGTTAGGTTTGAAGACTACGAGGGTTTATATAGGTATAATTCCACATTTTTTAACCCCCGTCGTAAACCGACGATGCGATTCAGTAACGACACTTTACAACCACTAACTCATGGGGTCTGATTCCAACGAGTCAATATGTGTATCTATCTCTACAGCATCCATCCAACAAATATTAAAGGAAGAATCAATGACAAACAGTACTCGTTCATGAAAGTTATATTTAGATAGTATTAATGAGCGATGAGTTGGAGTCTGGCGCGGCCGGCCCGGGCGCTAGTGAACGCGTGATGTTGAGGCCGGCGGGGCCCAGGCGCTCACCGGCCGATGATCCACAGCATGTTGAGGCCGGCGGGGCCCAGGCGCTCACCGGCCGATGATCCACAGCATGTTGAGGCCGGCGGGGCCCAGGCGCTCACCGGCCGATGATCCACAGCATGTTGAGGCCGGCGGGGCCCAGGTGCAGGCGCTGCAGCGTGGGCGGCTCCTGGCGCGCCGCCGCCGCGATGAACAGCAGCACCGTGTGCAGCAGGTTGTTGCGCCCGCGCGCCACCTGCCCGCACCACACGCGGCGTCGGGGGTTATAGCGGCCGCACGCAATCGTGGGAACGAAACGATTAATATTGTTCCGAGTTTTTCAATTGCGATTCGGCGTCAATTATGATGTAATAATATTATTTTTATTATCTCCTAAACGACCCTCGGTTTGAGACCCTACTACGTAAGTTTGACTGTTTTCTTTAAATTTTTCAACAAAATGATAACACTAATTTCCAGGTCCCCTGTGACAGTATGACGACGTTTTTTTTTAAGTGCGCGACTACCAATATCACCGGAGTGGGTGAGAGAGGTTACGTCGGACTCGAACCGACTAAAACGCACGGCGTCCTAGGATTCTCAGTTGCCAGAGGTGAGATAGCGGTAAACATATCCCTCGCACCCCGGCAGATCCGGGGCCCTCGCTTTCGAGATAACCCCCTCCGGGTCGTCACGCAGGTCGGGCACCTCGCATTCAGTATAATTATTTGGATAAAGTTCTACCTGAAAAAAGAGTCGTCCCGACCCGTAGCCACGGAAGGGAGGACTCGGTTTAAGATTTTAAACGTCATCTGAAGCGGAATCCCCCTCATAATCTAATTCGTTTTTATTTAATTTCATTAGTCAGTCACACTCCTGTCGTGAGCCACAAGTGAGCGCACGCACCTCCACGGTCTCGTCGGGCAGCGCCAGCACGTAGTGCGGCGGGCGCGCGGCGGCGCGGTGGATGGCGAGCGCGCGCGGGCCGCGGGGCGGCGCGGCGGGCGCGGCCGACAGGTGCGCGGCGCTGAAGGCGCGCGCGGCCGGCGCGCCGGGCAGCTGGCCGTCCAGGTAGGCGGCCAGCAGCGCCAGCAGCAGCTCGGCGTCCGTCGGCTTGGCCTCGTCCCAGTCCGAGCCGCCGCCGCTCCAGCGGTAGGCGCTGAGGCAGCCGCCGGCCGCCAGCTCGCGCACGCGCTGCACGGCGTAGCGCTGGTCGGCGAAGGGCTCCAGGAAGGGCAGCAGCGCCGCCGCCGCCGGCAGCTTGCGCAGGCGCTCCAGGCCCAGCGCGCCCAGGCGCTCGCCGCCCAGCGCCGCCAGCGCCGCGTCGGCGCGCGCCATCTCGCGCACGAGGCGCTGCAGGATGGTGACGTGCAGCCACAGGCGCAGGTTCTGGTTCCACTCGGTGGCGCGCGCCGGCTCCAGCAGCAGGCGGCGCCAGGCGGCGGGCGAGCCGCGCGCCGCGCCCGCGCCCGCGCCCGCGCTCGCCTCGGGCGCCGAGCCCTCTGCGCGACACCCATTGTTAGGACCGACTGATGTATGTTATGGACCGGCTCGTTCGTTTAATAATCGCTTCGAGTATTCTCACACTACAGTGTGACCTTAACGAGTACGTAGAAGCTTATCCACTTAGGAATAAGGACACTATTAGTAGCCACATTACTATACATATACTAGCTGTTACCCGCGGCTCCGCCTGCGTGGACTTCTGATCCCGTTCCCGCTGCTCCGAGCATTTAGGGGTATAAAAATAGATGTTGACCGATTCTCAGACCTACTCAATATGCTCAAAAAATCAACCAATTTTAACTGAGGAGCTAGCACAGATTGTAATGATTTAATTCAGAGAAGTGCCAAATTTCTGGTAGCAGTTAGTGTTTATTTTGGCTAATTGCACCATTTCACCGGCACGCTGTATCTTCGCCTTACGCTTCGTACGTACATATTATACGTCCCTGGGCTCAGTAACAATAATATTAAAGGCCGGTCATCTGAACATTGAACTCACCGGAGTCGAGCGATGCCAGCTGGTACACGGCGGGCGACGCGGCCGGCGGCAGCGGCGCCCACTCGTCGGCGCCGGCGGCCGCGCGGAGGGCGCCCTGCGACCTGCGGCAGGACGTGCTTTACTGCGGCACTTATTGTCATTTGACTAGCATTTTTTCAGATTTGTTCATGTACACTAAGATCAGAGGGCCGTTCCGAGTGCAGATATTAACGCTTCCCTCGAGCGCTGCCGCTTTAGGTGCTGAATTCGCTCACACAAAAGAATGTCATCGCTTCCTTCGATTCGCGCAAGACATCATCGCGACCGACGACTCGTCGTTCTCGCGTAGTCGTTCGTCGAGTTAAAAATATGAGACCCTTACGTTATCGCCCACGGTACTGTTTATTTTTTCAGAGGGTCGACGTCACACCACCGAAAGTACGAAGCGGAATACCTGAGGTAGTCGGCCAGGGAGCGCCGGTCGGCGATGAACTCGTCGGCGGCGGCGAGGCGCTCTAGGCGAGGCGACACGGACGACGCGGGCGACGGCGGCGACGGCGGCGGCGACGCGTCGGACACGCGCCAGGCGCGCGGCGGCGACAGCGACTCCGCCTCGGCCGCGCCCGCCGAGGGAGAAGGGGGGGAGGCGCGCGGGGGCGCGGGGGGCGCGGCGCGGGCGCGGCGGGGCGCGCGCGCCAGACGCAGCGCGTGCTGCAGCGCGTTGGCGCCCAGCGCGCCCGCCAGGCCCAGCTCCAGCCAGTGCAGCGCGCCCAGCGGCCCGGCGCAGCGCGCGGACCTGCACCCGACGGCTGTGAGAAAAGCGCACGCGGAACGGCCGTACCGAGCACAAGGAAGTGCCCTGAAAGGGTCTAGTGCGAGCTTCACTGGGTACTTTATCAGGTTTCGGATATTTACCATGCATCGTTTGAAGTATCCAATATTTCGGTGTCATTGCAAACACCGTGACCGTGGAGGAGGAATCCGAGGAGCCGAGGAACACGGAAAGAAAAATTTACTAGGTACTGCGACTCCGCTCTCGCAGCTTCATTTATTTGTAATGTTCATCATGATAACGAAATTATTTATATATTATTATTAATAATATATTTATGTTTATTATTTATAATAATAGATAACTATAAATAACCCGATAAACATATAAAAAAGTAATTATCCCGATATATTTAACATAATGGATTGATGGATAGGTGAAAGGATGGATATGTTTGTTTCTCTTTCACGAAAAAACTACTATATGGACATTAATGAAACTTTACAATAATATAGCTATACATCAGAATAACGCTGAGCTAGCATGGCGCGTAGACAAAAGTCCCCGGGGAGTAGATAACTATTCGTAACCCGATAAACATATAAAAAAGGAAATATCCCGATATCTTTAACAGAGAATATGTAAATGACCATGTCAATCTAAAATCATACATATAAAAAAAATCTAAAAGCAGGTCTACCGTTTGCAAAGTTATACTGGAAGTTATTGAAGCAATGAGTGTGGAATCTAGGATAGGATAACCAAACGTTTAGTGATACAACTACTTACAAATCATACGCGAACACAAGCAGTAAAATGATGTTGACGGCGAGCCATTTGAGCGAACTAGAGCGCTTTTTGTTAGCGTAGTTTAGGTCGATCGTACGATTTACTATACTCGACTTTGGGCTAAAAGACCTGAAATTATTGAATTTGGAACGTTAAAAACAATCTGTACATTCTCTTAAAAATATCTATTTTAATACAGTTGTACTTACATAGTTACTTTTGATTTAAAGAACTATATAGAGAAATATGATCACTCTTCTGAATATTTCTTCATACCAAATACATACTTTGGTACCGTTTAATCATTAGAATTCAAGGCAAATTTGTATTCTTGAGCAGATTTATAATTTTGAATTCTATGCTTCAATGGTATTTACCTGTATTTTACCGAACAAACAACAAAAACATAACCTTACTTATACTGACCAATACCAACTGACATAGTATTGTATTGTATTTAGTAGTGTGATAAACGGCTTTATTGTCCCAACGCTTAATACGCTTAAGCTTGTGCTTGTAAGCAGACTTAAAAAAGTGCTTTTCACTTAAAACGCTTTTTTATTAAGTCGTTTATAAACGTACGTAAATTGGACATGTTTTGTTATTTTACTTAATAAATAATTGTGTTAATATATAATAGTAAATTAGTCGTTGGAACATTGGAGATATTTTATACTAACGATTTTGAACACAGACATTGTTATCAGTCTCCATTGTTTATATAGGTACACTAGATTATACTCTTATATTATTTACACTTATTATAACTACGCTATACCTATTAAATTGTACACTTTATTATACTTATTTACTATATTCACAATTAAAATTATATACACTGAACACTAACTATATACAATAAGTTTATAAACTACTAAACTGGATACCTAATTAAAATACGAAACTTGCATTCGAACTCGAAAACTCGCGAAATAGGTACATACGTAACGTCACAGACGATCGCTTTAAGCCGACAGCGAACCGCGTACTAAAAAGCATAAAACAAAATAAAGCTTAAAAAGCATCACAACACAACGAAAATTTATACGACTTGAAGTAATGTAGTCTTAAACACGTTTAAATCTATATTGTCAAATTATATTCAATTTAACCGCATAATCATATTGACAAAATTTTATATTTACCTACGACTTTATTTTTGATCCATATAGTCTATTTTCCGACGCGCGCCAGTGCAATGCGACGCGGTCGGCGACAGTAGGTACATCATAACATACCTGCGCACAGTGCGCACCTAGAAACAAGCGTGCCGTCGGTTTCGTTTAAACCAAATAAGCTTATGCTTGTAAACGTACTTAAACGCTTGTAGCAATAAGCTCAGACTTTTCGTTGTGTTGTGTTTAAACGGCCACTACTAATTGTATTCTCTTTGACTGACATATTAACCTCAAAATTATTTTTTTTAAGGGACTTTATTTTATGACATGGTAACTAGGACCTTTATTTCAAGTCTTATTTTATTTTATAACAGTTTATTCACTTTTTATCTAGTTGGAATGACTGTTGATGATGATGGATGACGATGTAGGATGATAGTTGCCCCAGTATAGCGGTGAAGATTTTACTAGAAGCTTTTCTAAGGGAGATTTTGACACCAATATGAAAAATCACAATTCACTACAATATTCCACTTTCCTACACTTTGCGGTTTTTCTAAGCTGTTATATCTAAAACTCCACCATTTTTATACATAATAACTTGAATTTACACGAAATATAGAAAATGCAACACAGGAGCGTTATGACACTTTTCGCGTTCCCGCCAAAACTCCCCCTCAAAATTAAGTTTTATCAGCCCCCTAAAATCCAACCACACGTCCTGATCGTCTACCTGATCGCGTGGGGGGCGGATACACGGAAACGAATTTACTGGCGTGGCTAACGTGACTCTGAAGACTTTTTTAAAACTTTGTGGCGATACCACATGTACCCAGCGCCATCCAGCGACAGCACGAGTAACTACTACCTAACTAACTACGACGTCACTACTACGTCACAACGATCCTGCATCGCGAAAATGAAGTTCTCTCGCTAGTACAGTATATATACAACAACCCAACGACAACCGTTAAGGGGCTGCGGCCCGCCAGGCGCGATCACCTTGCCTGGTCGGAGGATCCTCCCTTTGTGTTGGAGGGACATCACATCCCGTTCCTCCAAATTGGTGACCCCGACGTGATCCAAACACGTAACCTTCGCTGAGCAATAACAGCAGCATTCTCATCGCCACCATCCAATTCACTTCTTCCGCATGAGCGTCTTCGCCATCCAGCACTTCGGCCATTACAAGGCTACCATACATGCAGCGACCGCTGCAGCCTGGTTACCTTCGGCCACGCCTGCATCTAAGGCGCACAGTACACTGCACTTACGGTCCACGAAGAGAACACCTCTCCCGTCTACGCAGCATTCGCCCCGACACTGCCGCGGACTCACCTCAACTCACCGAGGATTCGCCTCGCCTCAAGAGAGCTAAGAAGACAGCTGACTCAACACAATCAACCTCCGATCTTGGAGGGGAGTGATGTGGCGATACCACATGTACCCAGCGCCATCCAGCGACAGCACGAGTAACTACTACCTAACTAACTACGACGTCACTACTACGTCACAACGATCCTGCATCGCGAAAATGAAGTTCTCTCGCTAGTACAGTATATATACAACAACCCAACGACAACCGTTAAGGGGCTGCGGCCCGCCAGGCGCGATCACCTTGCCTGGTCGGAGGATCCTCCCTTTGTGTTGGAGGGACATCACATCCCGTTCCTCCAAAACTTGATAAGACGTTTACATTTACTAGTAAATAGTAAATAGTAAATACGGCGTCAGGCACTTAAGTATTTTTCAGAGACGGTTCGGTATTTGTTGAGTGTTGTAAAAACAAAAAAAAATATTAGTTTGCCGAAATGTTTAGCCCCATCGCCCCAAAGATGATAGGAGAATTTCGATTCGAATGATTCAGACTTGGCTTTGTGGCTTATAGTGGTCCAAGCGTCCCTCCTGTAGCTGCCAGGGAAAGATCCAACCCGCGGTTGGAATCCCATCAAATTTACTTTTTTTTTAAATATTAGTTCCTCAAACATTTATTTCATGACTTTCGTGCTAGAATATTCTTGTGAGTAGTGCTCAACTTAAACACAGAAGAATAATGAAGAGTGAAGCTTAGTTACTAGGTCATAAAATTGAATAAAAAAGGAGGAGCAAAGACAATAGAATGACAATTTAATGACATTGACAATTGTTTGATGTTTGATGGACGAAGAAGTTTGGTATCGATTGTGTGTATAGTAGTGGGTAATATCTGTACTGGATATGAATTTAACATTTTGTTATATCCTCATACAACGGATATCTCATTGTTGAGAGCCCCCCGTATTAAAAAATTATCAACCTTAAAAGAAACAGCGGTGGCTGTGGGTGTGGTGAGACGCGGCGCACTCGCAGCCGAAGGGCGTGAAAGGAGGACTTGACATCAAAATGTGGTGCTAGAGGCACGAAGCACAAGGCAAGGCGTACGGGCGCGGCGCGATGGCGGCGGACACCGCCGTGGCGGCCAGCCCCGAAGAGACACTAGAGTCTTTGCTGCGCGAAGCAGAGGCGCTCAAGCAGAAACTCGAGGAAGAGAGGCAAAAACTCAACGATGTGTCGCGTAAGTAATGCAGCTAGCTGTAGTGTGTGGTGCAGTTGTTTTGTTGGGCCCGTGTGCATCAGAGAATATATCTATCAATGTCAATGATCTGAAGTGGTCTCTTGTATAAATGTAAGTTTACACAAAGTGAGTGTACTTTATAAGTGAGTACATGTTTAGGAGCAAATGTTGTGTCAGGTTCAGTGCAGTGCATAATTAGTCATAGGTCAGTGACCCTACAAGTTTTCTTGATATACTGAACATGATTTGTAGTACACCTCAGTTAACTTTCTACGTATATGATTAAAAAAAAAATTGTGTAGTTCTTTTTTTATATATTTGTTCTGGACAAGGTTTGTGTAAAAGTAAAAAATTAACCCGTAACAGTCTGATATAATTCCAAGTGAGCAAGCAGCTAGTATTAACCCGTAACAGTCTGATATAATTCCAAGTGAGCAAGCAGCTAGTATTAACCCGTAACAGTCTGATATAATTCCAAGTGAGCAAGCAGCTAGTATTATCCCGTAACAGTCTGATATAATTCCAAGTGAGCAAGCAGCTAGTATTATCCCGTAACAGTCTGATATAATTCCAAGTGAGCAAGCAGCTAGTATTATCCCAGAACAGTCTGATATAATTCCAAGTGAGCAAGCAGCTAGTATTATCCCGTAACAGTCTGATATAATTCCAAGTGAGCAAGCAGCTAGTATTATCCCGTAACAGTCTGATATAATTCCAAGTGAGCAAGCAGCTAGTATTATCCCGTAACAGTCTGATATAATTCCAAGTGAGCAAGCAGCTAGTATTATCCCAGAACAGTCTGATATAATTCCAAGTGAGGGAGCAGCAAGTATTATCCTAGTAACAGTCACACACACACAGTAGTAACAGTCTTTTTTTTATTCTTTTTCTTAATGTATGAGTCATCAGATTGATTGCACCACACCTGATGGTAAGCAGTGGCGCAGTCCAGAAAATGGTGGCCGTAGTTACAGGTGCCATCCCTACAGCGGCAGTCCCCACCCTGACGGCTTCAACAGTTGTTTTTTCATGCCCCGCTTGAAGGTCCCGAGACTTTACAATAAAGGAAACACGTGTGCTGGCTGAGCAATCCAGGACTTAATGGTGTGACATAGAAAAGAGTCGCTAAACAGCTTGGTTTTTGATAGAATTGTTTGTACAGTAAGTGGGTGACATCTAAGTCCTGCGGGCGTTGTCCTGTGTAGAAAGGAAGAGCTCATTAGAACACTCACCATGTCAGCACTCAGTCTGATACATTTCCAAGTGGCCAAGCAGCTGGATTACTACTACAGCTGGACTAACAGCCTGTTACAACAATCTAAGAACTTTATAAAGCACTCTCAAATAAAATATAAGTCTGACAGGGATATCATTTGTTTGTTTAGGATTAACTGTCATTGGGTCTTGAAAACTATAACATTCTATGAAGTTCTTTGGATTGAAATTTATTTACTGTTTGTATTTATATTTTTGTAATAAAACATAAAGTGTAAAAACAATAAATGTTGTATAATTATCAGTAGTACTTTGTGAATGCATTTTAATGTGGTAATTAATGTAAACTGAATCATTGTCTGGCATTGCAATTAGAAATGAATGGCTATATGAGGCAATAATACTATGTACAATTTTGAATGATATATTATCTTCATGAGCAAAAAGTTCATAACCATCTGAAGATAAGTGAGGGCCAGTCAGGAGTAGTGAGCCTGCACAACCAACCCCTTTATACTACTTATACTATTTATGTTAGACGAACGAAACTTATTACTGAGATATTAACCTGGTGCTGTTGATAGTGTCGTGCGTGGCGGAGCGACTGGAGCCGATCACGTTCCCCACCTTGAAGTTGCGGCGCGTCTTGAAGGGCCATCAGTCTAAGGTGCTCTGCTGCGACTGGTCGCCTGACAAACGACACCTCGTCTCCTCGTCGCAGGTACGTATGTGACATGCGCACTACGTGTACTATTATCTACAAGTCCGTCATTTGCCAAATTGCACTTTTTGTTACTTACAATATACAGGGTGCTTAGGCTATGTACAAACTCAATCTTATACCTAGACACAGCAATAGCTACTACAGCGTGACATAAACAATTGCTACAACCAGCACATAGTATGTGCTATTTATGTTGTTAGACACTCTAATCTATCCCTGCACCAAATTTCAGGTAGCTGTTAGAGTGGAGTGTGATTTAATAATGAACATACACACCTTCAAACACCTTCACTCACACTGTACTACTAATATTATAGATGTAAAAAGAAAGATTGTTATGCCTACATTACGAGTAGGTAATAAAGAAAGTTGAGTGTCAAGCCAAACGGCCAAACCACCCATAGCCAATCTTTGGGTAATTTCACAGGTAATATTGAAGATTTTAATTGAGTACACATTGTTTAACATGTGATGGTTTATAGGACGGCAAGGTGATCGTGTGGGACGCGTTCACGGGGACCAAGGAGCTGACGATCCCCATGCCGAGCACGTGGGTCCTGGCCTGCGCCTACGCGCCCTCCGGCAACATGGTCGCCGCCGGGTACGTATACGACACGACATGATCTGTATGTAATATAACGTGACCATATAGTGTCGGATCTAAAGCATCGAAATAGCATAATAATATTTGTATTGGTCTGGTCGTGCCTCGGAGAGCACGTTAAGCCGTCAGCCCCGGTTGTCATAGGAATGTGTATGGCAGTCGTTACAGGGGAATTCTCTTGAAACTAGCGGAAGTGGGCTGCACTCCTCGCAAGTTAAATATGGGATGTATGCCAGTACATAGACTGCGAGGGATTTGAAATTGATACATGAGATCAAGTAGGATGATAGTTGTACGTACTGCAGCGGGTTATACTTATAGCCTGTCACAATAGCCATTTTCATTATCAATTTTGGTCTCCGACCTACAGCGCTTGTTCTGCAGGTCGAAATTTCCAAAACGAAAACGTTGGAACCAAAAACGTACTGTATTTTCTTTTGGCACACCACCGCCATACACATCTTTATTAACAGCAAATGAACTACCAGCAAAAACCTTCGTTACTGGCTTAAACCTCGTTATGAATTATGGAGTACAAATACAAACGAGGGCACATCAAATCGAATTGTCACCGTTGTATTGTTACCCTAATAGTGCACCTCGTGTGGGTAGTGGCAAGAAGTTAGAGCTATATCTCTTATTTTATAGACCGTATTAGTGGATATTAAGTAAAGCTTACTTGGAATGTAACGGTCGTTTCTGTGCGCCAAGTTTATTCTACGCGGTTCACCGCGTGTCGACGGCGGCGGCGCGTCGCTCACATTCACACGTTCGTTCCGAATGACTAGCTCCAGCTCCAAATTGATAAAGTACATAAATATCGTCCTCGAAGGCACGCCCCAGTGCACTATCGCGACAGTGGTGTCAGTTAGCCCGTGACGTGCTCGGCGCAGGGGCCTGGACAACAAGGTGACGGTGTTCCCGCTGGGCGCGGACGAGGAGCCGGCGGCGCGCAAGCGCACGTTCGCCACGCACACGTCGTACATCGCGTGCTGCCTGTTCCCGCACACCGACCGCCAGATCCTCACCGGCTCGGGCGACGGCACGTGCGCGCTGTGGGACGTGGAGTCGGGCCAGCTGCTGCAGAGCTTCCAGGTGCGCCCGCGGCTCCCCCGCGTGGAGCGAGCCGCAGGAATCCCTTCGTAGGGAGCCCCTCAATACGGCTAACCACCACGATCCCTCAAAGTCACAAGTCGCAGAAGGTCTGCAGAGTTAATTTACAAAGAATAATTAAAACATCTATTTTCTCTAAACTTTCTATCGCTCTAAAGTCTGTATTCTAGGACGGCACTCAGTTCTGAATACCGATTTATCCGAGGACAAGTGTACAGACGGGGTTCACATTTTCACCCATTTCAGTGAAAAAAAAAGTATAGAGGACCTGTAGTATTTTCGCGCACGCTTTTTGAAAAGTGACTTGGCAGGGGGGCGCGGGTTCGATCCCCGCTCAATCGGTGTAGCCAGTCAGACGGTGACGTGCAGTCCGTGTGTCCGGCCGCAGGCGCACGGCGCGGACGTGATGGCGCTGGACCTGGCGCCGTCGGACGCGGGCGACACGTTCGTGTCGGGCGGCTGCGACCGCGCCGTGCTGCTGTGGGACATGCGCACGGGGCAGGCCGTGCAGGCCTTCGACACGCACGACTCCGACGTCACGAGCGTGCGCTTCCACCCGTCCGGCGACTCCGTGGCGTCGGGCTCCGACGACGCGTGCTGCCGCCTGTTCGACCTGCGCGCCGACCGCGAGGTGGCGCGCTACACCAAGGAGAGCCTGATCTTCGGCGTCAACTCCGTGGAGTGGTCCGTGTCGGGCCGCCTGGTGTTCGCGGGCTACAGCGACTACACGGCGTGCGCCTGGGACGCGCTGCGCGGCGTGCGCGTGTGC
The DNA here is from genome assembly GCA_963691645.1 of Pelosia muscerda. Taxonomy (NCBI): domain Eukaryota; kingdom Metazoa; phylum Arthropoda; class Insecta; order Lepidoptera; family Erebidae; genus Pelosia; species Pelosia muscerda. The sequence goes on from OY829115.1 coordinate 139,437, forward strand.
GTGCTGTGCGGCCACGAGCACCGCGTGACGCGCGTGCAGCTCGCGCCCGACGGGACCGCGCTCGCCACCGCCTCCTGGGACTGCACTCTCCGGGTCAGTACAGTGTCTAGCTATAGTGCTGTGCGGCCACGAGCACCGCGTGACGCGCGTGCAGCTCGCGCCCGACGGGACCGCGCTCGCCACCGCCTCCTGGGACTGCACTCTCCGGGTCAGTACAGTGTCTAGCTATAGTGCTGTGCGGCCACGAGCACCGCGTGACGCGCGTGCAGCTCGCGCCCGACGGGACCGCGCTCGCCACCGCCTCCTGGGACTGCACTCTCCGGGTCAGTACAGTGTCTAGCTATAGTGCTGTGCGGCCACGAGCACCGCGTGACGCGCGTGCAGCTCGCGCCCGACGGGACCGCGCTCGCCACCGCCTCCTGGGACTGCACTCTCCGGGTCAGTACAGTGTCTAGCTATAGTGCTGTGCGGCCACGAGCACCGCGTGACGCGCGTGCAGCTCGCGCCCGACGGGACCGCGCTCGCCACCGCCTCCTGGGACTGCACTCTCCGGGTCAGTACAGTGTCTAGCTATAGTGCTGTGCGGCCACGAGCACCGCGTGACGCGCGTGCAGCTCGCGCCCGACGGGACCGCGCTCGCCACCGCCTCCTGGGACTGCACTCTCCGGGTCAGTACAGTGTCTAGCTATAGTGCTGTGCGGCCACGAGCACCGCGTGACGCGCGTGCAGCTCGCGCCCGACGGGACCGCGCTCGCCACCGCCTCCTGGGACTGCACTCTCCGGGTCAGTACAGTGTCTAGCTATAGTGCTGTGCGGCCACGAGCACCGCGTGACGCGCGTGCAGCTCGCGCCCGACGGGACCGCGCTCGCCACCGCCTCCTGGGACTGCACTCTCCGGGTCAGTACAGTGTCTAGCTATAGTGCTGTGCGGCCACGAGCACCGCGTGACGCGCGTGCAGCTCGCGCCCGACGGGACCGCGCTCGCCACCGCCTCCTGGGACTGCACTCTCCGGGTCAGTACAGTGTCTAGCTATAGTGCTGTGCGGCCACGAGCACCGCGTGACGCGCGTGCAGCTCGCGCCCGACGGGACCGCGCTCGCCACCGCCTCCTGGGACTGCACTCTCCGGGTCAGTACAGTGTCTAGCTATAGTGCTGTGCGGCCACGAGCACCGCGTGACGCGCGTGCAGCTCGCGCCCGACGGGACCGCCCTCGCCACCGCCTCCTGGGACTGCACTCTCCGGGTCAGTACAGTGTCTAGCTATAGTGCTGTGCGGCCACGAGCACCGCGTGACGCGCGTGCAGCTCGCGCCCGACGGGACCGCGCTCGCCACCGCCTCCTGGGACTGCACTCTCCGGGTCAGTACAGTGTCTAGCTATAGTGCTGTGCGGCCACGAGCACCGCGTGACGCGCGTGCAGCTCGCGCCCGACGGGACCGCGCTCGCCACCGCCTCCTGGGACTGCACTCTCCGGGTCAGTACAGTGTCTAGCTATAGTGCTGTGCGGCCACGAGCACCGCGTGACGCGCGTGCAGCTCGCGCCCGACGGGACCGCGCTCGCCACCGCCTCCTGGGACTGCACTCTCCGGGTCAGTACAGTGTCTAGCTATAGTGCTGTGCGGCCACGAGCACCGCGTGACGCGCGTGCAGCTCGCGCCCGACGGGACCGCGCTCGCCACCGCCTCCTGGGACTGCACTCTCCGGGTCAGTACAGTGTCTAGCTATAGTGCTGTGCGGCCACGAGCACCGCGTGACGCGCGTGCAGCTCGCGCCCGACGAGACCGCGCTCGCCACCGCCTCCTGGGACTGCACTCTCCGGGTCAGTACAGTGTCTAGCTATGGTGCTGTGCGGCCACGAGCACCGCGTGACGCGCGTGCAGCTCGCGCCCGACGGGACCGCGCTCGCCACCGCCTCCTGGGACTGCACTCTCCGGGTCAGTACAGTGTCTAGCTATAGTGCTGTGCGGCCACGAGCACCGCGTGACGCGCGTGCAGCTCGCGCCCGACGGGACCGCGCTCGCCACCGCCTCCTGGGACTGCACTCTCCGGGTCAGTACAGTGTCTAGCTATAGTGCTGTGCGGCCACGAGCACCGCGTGACGCGCGTGCAGCTCGCGCCCGACGGGACCGCGCTCGCCACCGCCTCCTGGGACTGCACTCTCCGGGTCAGTACAGTGTCTAGCTATAGTGCTGTGCGGCCACGAGCACCGCGTGACGCGCGTGCAGCTCGCGCCCGACGGGACCGCGCTCGCCACCGCCTCCTGGGACTGCACTCTCCGGGTCAGTACAGTGTCTAGCTATAGTGCTGTGCGGCCACGAGGACCGCGTGACGCGCGTGCAGCTCGCGCCCGACGGGACCGCGCTCGCCACCGCCTCCTGGGACTGCACTCTCCGGGTCAGTACAGTGTCTAGCTATAGTGCTGTGCGGCCACGAGCACCGCGTGACGCGCGTGCAGCTCGCGCCCGACGGGACCGCGCTCGCCACCGCCTCCTGGGACTGCACTCTCCGGGTCAGTACAGTGTCTAGCTATAGTGCTGTGCGGCCACGAGCACCGCGTGACGCGCGTGCAGCTCGCGCCCGACGGGACCGCGCTCGCCACCGCCTCCTGGGACTGCACTCTCCGGGTCAGTACAGTGTCTAGCTATAGTGCTGTGCGGCCACGAGCACCGCGTGACGCGCGTGCAGCTCGCGCCCGACGGGACCGCGCTCGCCACCGCCTCCTGGGACTGCACTCTCCGGGTCAGTACAGTGTCTAGCTATAGTGCTGTGCGGCCACGAGCACCGCGTGACGCGCGTGCAGCTCGCGCCCGACGGGACCGCGCTCGCCACCGCCTCCTGGGACTGCACTCTCCGGGTCAGTACAGTGTCTAGCTATAGTGCTGTGCGGCCACGAGCACCGCGTGACGCGCGTGCAGCTCGCGCCCGACGGGACCGCGCTCGCCACCGCCTCCTGGGACTGCACTCTCCGGGTCAGTACAGTGTCTAGCTATAGTGCTGTGCGGCCACGAGCACCGCGTGACGCGCGTGCAGCTCGCGCCCGACGGGACCGCGCTCGCCACCGCCTCCTGGGACTGCACTCTCCGGGTCAGTACAGTGTCTAGCTATAGTGCTGTGCGGCCACGAGCACCGCGTGACGCGCGTGCAGCTCGCGCCCGACGGGACCGCGCTCGCCACCGCCTCCTGGGACTGCACTCTCCGGGTCAGTACAGTGTCTAGCTATAGTGCTGTGCGGCCACGAGCACCGCGTGACGCGCGTGCAGCTCGCGCCCGACGGGACCGCGCTCGCCACCGCCTCCTGGGACTGCACTCTCCGGGTCAGTACAGTGTCTAGCTATAGTGCTGTGCGGCCACGAGCACCGCGTGACGCGCGTGCAGCTCGCGCCCGACGGGACCGCGCTCGCCACCGCCTCCTGGGACTGCACTCTCCGGGTCAGTACAGTGTCTAGCTATAGTGCTGTGCGGCCACGAGCACCGCGTGACGCGCGTGCAGCTCGCGCCCGACGGGACCGCGCTCGCCACCGCCTCCTGGGACTGCACTCTCCGGGTCAGTACAGTGTCTAGCTATAGTGCTGTGCGGCCACGAGCACCGCGTGACGCGCGTGCAGCTCGCGCCCGACGGGACCGCGCTCGCCACCGCCTCCTGGGACTGCACTCTCCGGGTCAGTACAGTGTCTAGCTATAGTGCTGTGCGGCCACGAGCACCGCGTGACGCGCGTGCAGCTCGCGCCCGACGGGACCGCGCTCGCCACCGCCTCCTGGGACTGCACTCTCCGGGTCAGTACAGTGTCTAGCTATAGTGCTGTGCGGCCACGAGCACCGCGTGACGCGCGTGCAGCTCGCGCCCGACGGGACCGCGCTCGCCACCGCCTCCTGGGACTGCACTCTCCGGGTCAGTACAGTGTCTAGCTATAGTGCTGTGCGGCCACGAGCACCGCGTGACGCGCGTGCAGCTCGCGCCCGACGGGACCGCGCTCGCCACCGCCTCCTGGGACTGCACTCTCCGGGTCAGTACAGTGTCTAGCTATAGTGCTGTGCGGCCACGAGCACCGCGTGACGCGCGTGCAGCTCGCGCCCGACGGGACCGCGCTCGCCACCGCCTCCTGGGACTGCACTCTCCGGGTCAGTACAGTGTCTAGCTATAGTGCTGTGCGTATGTAGAAAGCATGCGTACGACAAAGGATACCCGATATTCATTTTCCTGTTAATACGTAGAAACCAAGATTTTTTCCCAGTTTAACTGTTTAACTGTTCCGACTTCCATTGCAGATCTGGGCGTAAGGCGCGAGGCGACGACGGGCCGGCGCCGGCGCACCCTTGTGTTGTAGCTATTAGTCGGATATACCATAGTACTAGTCGGTTAGAGTACGCGATATATATGAACCTGTAACTGAGTAAGTAATGTATGTAAATATTGGTTACCGAGCACGTTGGCGAGTGATGTTAGTTTCGCGACTATTTATTTTAGCGTTAGTTGTGTCGGCGAGTCGTCCGACAGCTCAGTGTTAGCCTCATACTATCATCAATAAATTTAAATGTTAATCTGTTATTTTATTTCACCCGCCCGGCATGACAGCGTTCTTTCCTAGCACCACGGGACTACCCTGCCCGCAGTCTTGCGTTTCAGGGGAGATTCCATTCGGGAGGGTTTTTCAAGTGGGCCTAGTTGGCCATCTTCGAACTATGAGCAATAGGCGAAAAATTCTCAAAGGAGTCATGGACTCGAATTTAATGAAAACTTGGTGGTGACCCTCTTTCCCGTGAGACTTTACCTACAACTTACCATCAGGTGAGGTGAAGACAAATAGACGTGTCCTTGATAAAAAAGATGAACAAAATATTTCTTATTTTCCTTACGTTACCATTGTATGTTAATTAATGAATTGTTTAAACCATCACACACGTCCTCACACAGCTGAAATTGACCGCGCAAGGATCGTACAACGCCAGAGCCATTGTAAGTATAGCTTATCTAGTTCATGTTGCGAGTTCTAGAATGCCGATATACATACTTACATATACATTTTTTTGGAACTACATACACATTATACATAGACATATTCATGCATAAATATTTTCATTGAGCGCTAATCGAACCGCGCCCCGGGGCGGCAGGCGCGATACCACCACCACACCGCAAGGCAACGCTACTCCGCTCGCGCCATCAACTGAAGAGAACAAAGAATCCCTCGAAAGAAGACTACATTAAATAATACGACAAGGCTCGTAATAAACATTTAATAGTGTAACATAAAGCCATTCTCTACCAACAGTCGCTACCATCACAGTCAATCAAATAGCTCGTACGACGCGCGGCGCCCCCCGCGCCCGGCCGGCGCCTGGCGCGGCGGGACGTACATACCGACCCGTCCCCGGGAGCCTGCACTTTGTGCGAACAACTACGGCCAGGCCAGGGCACTGTGAGACAGTGAGAACGTTTGTATCTCTCCCTACATCCGCGGTGAGATGAGCTGAGAGATAGGGCTGTTCTCTATCCGATGGTAAACAAATAATACGTGACAAAGAGCCCGCTTGTCGGCAATGGGCTCGGCGTACGAGACCTCTCAACATGTTGTAATGTTGAAAACCGTCACTGACGGCAGTCGTCTACACGTACAACGTCTGAATTCGGCCGACCTATCGTCACACTGACGCTGAGCGCTAGCCCGACTTAGTAGGGGCACGCCTCGGAGGACGAATCAGTTACTGGCATCGACTCTACTACACTTGTAGTCGGATAAGTCAACAACCATCTTCCTATTGTAGTATTTTGAACGCTGAATTAGGATTTCAAGATCAACTTTTATGACCGACATGGGACATACAAACGCACAGCACAGCCTGCAGAGTGACCGGACCGACCGCGCCGGCGCCACCTTACGCCATCTAAATTATGTATTTCCTATTAAAGCTAATACAATTACATTAAAGGTATTACTTAGATAGGTACGCCTTAATCACTAATTGTTGTTAATTGATACCGGGAGACATGCACCACTATTATATATTCTACTATACTAGGTACATAATATAAGTAGTGACCACTGAGGCCGCTTCTAGTCTAGTAGTATACACTAGAAAAAACTTCATTCCGAAAATCACAATCACAAAGTTCATAATTTCGAATGAAAGTTAATTTATTTGTATCATAAGTCCTATTTATTAAAAACCTGAATTTCAAAATTCCTGATCTGTATAATTCCGATTGTCAGAATGTCAATTTTCAAAACACCGAACCATTAAAATTCTGTATCAATAATAACCCGAAATATACGAATCAGTATGAAAATTCCGAGGCAACACAAACCCGAAATAATGAAAGTCAATTCATAATACAACCCGAAATAATCAAAAGAATGAATAAACAAATACTCTAAGAATATATAAAATAAAATAATACTTAGTAACATATGGAATGTAAGTATTAAACATAAATTCTATCTTAACCCACTGGTTACAAAATACACGTTGCCTGCAAGCATGCATGCACATAGGTGTATACATGCATGCAAGCAGACACACAGACAAACACGCAAGCATGCATTAAGTCCTCCCGCGCTACGAGAATCGCAGCTCTTGTTTATTTTATTTTATTTTTATTTTATTCTTTCAGAAAAACTTACAGCTAGAACACAATTTAGGTACCTACAATTGTAATATAAAATGGCCAATTACAAGTTTTCGCATTTGGTAATTATATGATATACAAGACGGTAGATATCATTGAAATAGTTAGGTACGGTATATTACAGACTAGGTATATTGCATACTAGCTATATTACCGATTATTAGAATATAGGAAAGGAATTTTTAAAATTTGTTGCTGCTACTTCTCTCCCTCAACACGTACTTCGTATTAAATGAAATTAAAAAGAACAACATTCGTATTTACGACTATCGGAGTAATACCTATGTTAAAGAAAATTATATTGTTTCCTCACACAAACTATTTTTATAACTTTGGGTGAGTCAGTTATAACTGGTGGTATTTGAGCGTTGTCTTTAAACTTATTTGTAATTATTTAATCAATAACTGCGCCCTAAATGTTGAATACAAAATAATATCTTTTAAATATACATTGCATTCTTTAATACTCGGAGTTTTGTTCGTTCGGAATTATTACATCCGAATTTTTGAAAATAGGAATATTGAAATTCGGTTTTGTGGGCGTTTCCCTTCTTATACATACATTCCAATGTCACAGTGCACTTACTAACTGTCATAGTTAAGTTTCGGTCGCTAACGATACCAAGTGAATGTAAAAGTATACATCAAATTGTACATACAAATAATTAACAAAGTATCAACAGTAAAACAAAAAATATCACACATTTATGTGTAGTTCATATTGACGAGCGAGCACCGGCCCGACCTTCGTCCTAACTTAATTAACATTCGCTAAATGTCCCGACCGAGTGAGTAGATCATTGTGTACATAATAGGTTACAACTGGTTAACCTGCACAAAACCTATCTGGGTCACAGGATCCTTTCGTGTAAGTGAAATAATCCAATAAATAACAAAATACAAAATTAATTCAAATAGAACCTACTTATACGTATACGTACAATATTATTTTATTATAATTAATTGTCATACTTAAATTATTAATTTAGTCAATAATTGAACACAACATTATTATAATACACTATCTATCGCGTTTGTCGTAACGTCTATACTCGTTATGCGGCTAAGTAGTATTCACCGCGATATAAGTATATATACGTAATCACTGCGTACCAGCGACGTACTCGTATTCTGTGATATGTTCAAAAAAGTAAGTGGACGAGTACGCGTGTTCGTTACTAGCGCTTGTGCGCATGCGTGCGGATCGAGCAAACATATACTTCCTGTATGTGTGTGACATCGAGGAACAACAACTCCACACATTTCACACCTGTCCGTACGGCGACGAGTCGGTCTCACGCGCCCGGCGATCGGCGTCGTTCGCGGTTACCGGACACCCGAGGTGAAACCTTCAAATGCGACCGAGACCGCCGCAAGGATTACGTCGACGACACCCGTGATACTGAGCAACGAGACGTCCTACTATTTTGGCTACAGTAGCATCCCGAACTTTTACATCGCGCTACGTATGGAACGCTCCTCGTACAAAGCAAAATTTAAACAAATAAGGGGCGAACGCGGCTCGGCGGCGCGCGGCTCGTCCCCCGACGCGGCGGCGCTACAGCTCGTACAGGTGCAGGTCCACGCCCCAGCCCGTGGCGGCCACGTGCGGCGGCGCGCGGCGCAGCAGCGCGGCGTGCGCGGGCTGCAGGCGCGCCGGCCCGAACATGGCGTGGCCCGCCAGCGACACGTCCGCCAGCCGCGCCCCGCCGCCCAAGAACCGCAGCTCCAGCGCCCACGTGGCCGGCGCGCGCGCCGCGTGCAGCGAGTAGAAGTACGTGCGCCGCGCGCCCCACAGCGCGCCCGCCAGCGGCGCCGCGCCCGCGCCCGCGCCCGCGCGCGCCCACGTCAGCGCCGCGCCCTCCGCCGGCGACACGATCAGCACCACGTGCGCCGGCGCGCGCGTCACGTTCAGCCACAGCGTGCGCGCGCCGTCCGCCGCCGTCACGCGCAGCTCCGCCTGCAGCTCGGCCAGCGGCGCGGCCGGCGCCTCCACGACGTACGAGCGCCCCACCAGCGCCAGCACCGGCAGGTAGTACGGCGCGCCGCAGTACAGCGCGCGCGCGCACTCCGCCGCGCCCAGCTCCGCCGGCGCGCCCACTGCGCACGCACTGCGTTAAGCCGGGTCCAGACGAGTGTAACGTGTAATGTAATCTATCGAGTAATGTAACGCGAATCCTGTGTGTGGACGGCTCTACGAGCATTACGTGTAACGCTCGCGCCGGCGAATTTAAAAGCGCTCGCAGTGCTCGTTTGGACGGCGTTCGTGACGGTTGTGTCGTGTAGACGTTCATAATGTGGAGTGACGAACGATCGCTTCAACTTATTAGTTTGTATCGAGAAAATCCTGCTATTTGGGATCCAAAAAATCCGAATTACTTTAAAAAAAAAAATTGGTTGCCTGTAAAGTCGGTATACGGGCGAAAGTTTTACGTGACAACGACTTTGAGTGGTAAGGACGCGTGCCTTTCACTTTTTATGTCTGTCTCTCTCGCTCTTAGGCGGGCTAACCATGCCCGAGTGGAAGGGACGCGTGCCTCTCACTCGCTCTCATTGTGAGCGCATAACGTGAGCGGAGCGTAACGCAGTTTCTTGAAGTGTCACCCGGCAAGCCAATTTATAAGACGTTGTCACGTCAAAATGTGAAATACGATGCTTGGAGTGATATCGCTCACTCATTGGGAAGAATGTAAGAGTAAAATGATTAGTTTGCTTGCTTCACATCGCAGGGAAAAAGGAAAAGTAAAAAAGAGTCATAGTTCCACCATCGACGCTTCAAACGTTTCCAGTTTTCAGATAGCAAATACAATATAAATAAAAGTAGCACCAGCTATAACGACTTTCCTATTCGGCATGTTCGCAGCGAGTGAGCGGAAACAGCTCTGAAATAGATTCGCGGCAAATAATTCGCTTTGAGTTCGTGTGCCGTCCACACTATTGACGCTAAATTACGTGTAATATTACATTACACGTTACACTCGTCTGGACCCGGCTTTACACGGGAGGGCAAGGCGGGAGAGGGGGAGGCAGGGGCGGTACGCACCGTGCTCCTGCAGCGCGCGCCGCGTGTTGGCGTCCAGCTCGGGCACCCAGTAGAAGTGGTCGGGCGCGGCGGCGGGGGGGCCGGTGCCGGCGTGCAGCGTGCGGCGCGTGTGGAACAGCATGAGGCGCTGCGGCGTGACGTCACCGTACGGCGCCCACAGCCCCAGCGCCGCCAGCACCAGCGCCGCGCCGCCCAGCGCGCCCAGCGCACGCGCCTGCGCACACACGCACACACGCACTCACACACACGCCCACGGGTACCACTCTCACGGGCACCGCCTGTGCGCTCTTAGAGCCGCACTTATTTTATGGAACTGATTGAAGTCGCAGGATCTACTAACTAAACGTAAATACTTATATTTACGAACGATTCGCGCGGAACGTTTTCGCTTTATCGTAATTTCTTACCAAAATTTTTTTAGCAAATCTGCCACCGTATTCGTGCTACTACTCAAAATAGATCTGTCCGTTACGAATTATCTATATATCGACCGTACAGCCGACACGCACCACATTACAGGCGACCCGCTTCTGGCAATAGTGATCCGATATTTATAAAATAGATATCACAATGCCTCATCATCAGCCCGCGGCAATCCACTGCTGGACATACAGTGCCGGATTTACCTCCGACGGGGCCTCAAGCAACAAGTGATTTTTGAGGCCCTCATTTTAATATAATTTTTTTTTGTGATGCCGTCGAGACCCAGCCACGTCCACTTCCGTTGAGGAGGCTTTTCGTAGATGTTCATTAAGAACAGGCCTTCTTCCTCAACCAAGTTGACGATCATCTGGCCCCTATCGTTTCTGTTCTCATATCCGTGCGAACCTATTGATGATTGCTGCAGCTTTGTATTCCCATTTTGGCGTTGAAATTTCCCATGACAACATTGTGGTGCGCTTTGTAGGTGTTCTGTAGTGCCTTAGAAACATGTTCGTAAAGATTTTCCACTCCGTCGTGTGAGTGTGTTGGAGACCTTGAGGTTGTACCTATCAATGAGCTTGATTACGACGTACGCGACCCTTGTCACACACTGAACCCTTCCACAGTTCAAACATTAAGCGTCTATTGGTTGTGTGGTCGTTAACTACTCTACACCTCTAGTTAAGTACGAGTACCTAACAAACTTAGTATACCCTGTACGAATGGACACCCTAGACCAGACTACGGGGCGCGCTTAACACACGACACGACTGACAACGATCCGCTAGCTCGTTTACCGCTCGCATATTATACTCGTATTATTAATCGTTAGCGTGGTGCACCGGCGACTGTGATCAGAAGACGGTAGTCCATTCACAGTGAGCCCCGAGCGCACGCGCGACACTCACCAGGCGCCCCACGCCGTGCGTCACCACCACGAAGGGCAGCAGCCAACCCAGCGTCGCCAGCGCCAGCGCCGCCGTCAGCAGCGCCATCACCACCTGCACAGCGGGCCGTCAGCGGGGGAAAAATCAATTTCCGGCAAACCCGCCAGCGAACGAGTCGGCGGTACGTACGTCGGGCGGCGCCGCCTGCGCCCCGGCGCGGCCCATGATGGGCACGAACATGCGCAGCGTGTTCAGCAGCAGGTACGCCGTCTGCAGCAGCGGCAGCGCCGCGCCCAGCGCCCACAGCGCCGCGCGCCGCCCGTCGCGCACGCGCAGCGCCGAGCCCGCCGCGTCCGCCGCCGCCGGCGCCAGCGCCCACAGCAGCGGCACGAAGCCCGAGCGCAGCCCCGCGCACGCGCACGCCAACAGCGCCGCGCCCGCCAGCAGCGCGCCCGCGTCGTGCAGCGCGCGCGCGCCCCACCAGCCGCGCCGCAGCAGCGCGCCGCCCGCCGCGCGCGCCAGCCACGCGCGCCACAGCGCCGCCAGCAGCGCCCAGCTCGCCGCCGCGCCCGGCAGCGCGAACAGCGGCGCCAGCAGCCACGGCCGCGAGAACCACGCCAGCCGCGCGCCCGCCGCGTGCAGCAGCGCGCCCGCGCCCGCCGCCGCCGCCGCGCCGCCCGCGCCCGCCAGCAGCGCCGCCGCCGCGCCCGCCAGCGCCGCGCGCCACCACGCGCCGTACGCCACGCACAGGCGGCGCTGCGCGGCGCGCGCGTTCAGGTGCACCTTGAGCGCCACCAGCGCCAGCGTGGCGCCCGCCAGCGCCGCGGCGGCGCGCGGGCCCGCCACCAGCAGCACGCGGCCCAGCACGTCGAAGAAGGCGGGCGCGGCGGCGGGCGCGGCGTCGCGCGCCAGGTGCTCGCTGGCCAGCAGGCCGCGCGCCAGCGCCAGCACGTTGTCGCCGGTGCGCTGCAGCGCGGCGGGCGGCACGCGCGCGGCCGTGTCGAGGCGCGTGTGGTACACGTAGCCGTTGGCGCTCCACGCCAGGTCCACGCCTGCGCGCACGGTCCATCGCTTTACGACCTGCCGCCCCCGCCCGCTACTGGCTCTCCTCCGCGCGACTGCTTAAAGCCTATGACTCTCACGAGTGATACACCTCTCTATTCAATTGATAAAGGAGCTTTCGAAATCGATTTAGAACATACAGAAATTATTTTCCCCCTACACTACGACTGTCAAACTTTACCCCATAACTAATAATAATAAAACTAATAGGCGGCTCGCGGCGAGCTATCGGTGAGTGGCCACACCGCGGACCCTGATCGCTGGGAGTTATTCGCCCTCACGTCTGGTGCTCGCCTCGATTGGCCGCCCGTAACTGTCTTAACGGCAGGGGCACGGGTGTAACATATTGTGCGCTCGGGGAAAGTATCCGCCACGTGTATATCCCTTGATCGACGTAACATTTTCTGTTAAGGGCCTCTACCTCTTGGCTTTGGCCCAATGCACGTCTTCTAAAGACCCAACGGAACTCTATAGTTCCAGGAGTTCCGGAATAGAAATACCTACAAGTGGTAATGTTTGTGATATTGTAGGCTCAGGAGGTAATCTTAGAACCTACTGACGTTGAAAATTCTTTTAATAGGCACTGCGACCTCGAGCTACTACGAAATGGGTAATGTCGTGGAGGACGTATGCGCGCTTTCAGATGAGAAAATATGGCGATAGTGCTACATACAACTAGCGGAGCGGCGGGCGGCAGCAGCGAAACGCTTGTGTTATTCGCATAAATACTGTCTCTGTGAACCCGGCCGCAAAGGAAAGCCAGTAGTTACGAAAATAGTTATAATTGTACTCGATATCTTTCAGTAATTAGAGCACCGTTGAGATACTAATCTTATCTAACACCTCGTTATTAATTCTGATCGAGTAGAGGATTTATGTTGTGAACACGACGAACGCCAGTCGATAGCCGATAGATGACACTGATCGATGCCACACGCAAAGTGTGTCACGGCGCGCTCGACGCAGAGTACACACCCAAAACAAAGTGTCAATGACTCAACAAATATGCAATCAGAAAGAAATTCGAAAGCCACAGAGCGCGGCCCACTCACCGGAGAGCTTGCCGAAGTCGCGGAAGATGCGGAAGTCGGTGTCGGCGGGGATGGCGCCGCTCTGGAACATCTCCTGCGCCAGCGACGACGCGAAGGGGTGCGGCACGGCGCCCGCGTACACCTCGATGATCCACGGGTCGCGCGGGCCCGCCTGGAACATCACCTCGCGCCCGCCCGCGCCGCACGCCTCGATGTTGATGAACGCGCGCGCCGCCCGCGCCCACCTGCTCAGCCACGGGACAACACGGGCACTCGCTTCAGCATACGTAAAGATACTTTACAGTAGCTCTCGGACTCTGACGTAACCGCCGTCACGTTACGTTAGATATAGTCCTCTTTTCCGCGGGGTACCCCCGGATACCGGTCATGGGCAGTTACGTCGAGGTCGAATCGAGTACAACCGCGCGCCGGGTCGTAGTGCGTACTTGTGCTGCGTGATGAAGGCGTGCGAGGCCTGCAGGATGTTCTCCTCGGCGCCGTTGAACAGGAAGATGGCGTCGTGGCGCAGCGGCTGGCGCGTGGCGGCCAGCGCGCGCAGCGTCTCCAGCATCACGGCGCAGCCCGCCGCGTCGTCACTGGCGCCTGCGGACACCACCGCCCCGTATACTTAGCTAGTGGCAAACCTGACTGGCCTAACGTTTATTATTAGGTACCAGTTAGCAGCCGATCGCGAAATTATTTGAAAAACAGGACGGGGCAAATCTTTCACTCCACGCTATTGTTTAATTTTTTTCATGCATAACGGCAATTCCATACGCCTATACCTAATATTTTTTTTTAATATTCTTGTTTATTTTATTACACCTAATGAACTTTTAAAACTTTTCAAGTGACCCACAAACTTTTCTCTTCATATCATAACAGACATGATTCAAAATAAATGATGACATTCTGGTGAATGAATAGAATAATGACAAGCTGTCTTTGTGCTTCGAAGTGTACGCGAACTTACCCCCGCTGCTACAAAACCTTGCCAACTTAGATGCCGTGCACTGAACTAATATTAATAAGTTTCTTTACGTCGTTTATTCAGGTTGACCCATTACGTCGTACCGTTAATAAGAGCGTCCATACGAACGTCGTCAACACAATAAAGTTGGTTTAGTTTCATATCAGTTCTCTCTTGTATATCGTATGTAACACTTGTTTCTGAAAAGAATTCCCCCAGTACTTTGTCTATAGGAACACTAACATAATATTATTGTGTCGGGTGTTGTTTGCATTTCCGATGGCTCAGTCGTACTCTGCCGTCGGCGTCGCTCCGACACGCCGAGGAAGCGCAACATCATCCTAACAATGCGACTCACACTGTCATCTGATAAGAGCGACCTGTCGCTTTATTAGTTTATAGTTTGTGTAAACGCCTGCTTCGCGTCACTCCGTGTCGCTCTGGCGAGGCGACTAGGCGTGTGGCGGTAAATCAAACGACGTCAATCATCAACCTATCACTCACCAACCGTTTAATAACCCCAACGATAGCAATAGCAAATTATTACTAATTGTAGGTATGCCAAACTACACCCCTCAAAGCAAGTAAAAAGACTTCTGGGGGTTGTAAAATCGTGGGTGAGTGGTTAGTTTCCCTCCCGCCACCAATATATTTCCGAGTAATGGATTTACGCCATGTAACACCTATATCTTCTATATCTTAATCTTTCATAGGTACCACACGATTCGGTGATCTGTTCATTATGCGTACATCCCAATAGTTCTAGGCAAGCTTTACCGTGGACCACATCATCACTTAGCAACAGGTGAGATAGTGGACAAACGCGAGTTGGAAAAAACCAGACGGTGAGATTGCAAAACGATTTCCGTCCTATGGAGGAGCACACGAGTGGACAGCTCTGGGGTGAGCGTTCGGACTAATCGTCGTCCTAGTATGAGCAGACCCTAGCTGACGCGCGCCTCTCTTGACCACTCTAGGGCGATCTCTCGCAGAACAACACGCCAGGTTGCCAACGTTCGCGGCATGCGGTCTAGGTCTCAGGGATATTCTTTTAAGGCATAGGTGGTTTCCCGCCCACGCTCTACGTAGATGTGCCAAAACTCCGTACGGCTTCAGTAGCTGCCGAATTCTACCTAACCGAAAAGTGAGGTAAAATCGTACGTCAAAAAATATACCTGCTCCAGAAACTGGTGTGACAACATCATATTTAGCCACCTTGTTTTACGGTACACGTGATAAAGGGAGAATTTATAGACGTCAAACGAATACTTTGTCAGGGGGGTCATCACGTCTATAGCTGGAGGGAGAACGAAACTACGTAGTGCGACGTGATGGAACGTCACAGCGCGGTCGACGGGAATATGACATGTATGAAAATATATGAGATTATGATTACACAACCCGGAGCCATAATAGATGAGCGATTGGCTCCATTGACTGCGAGTCAGCTCTCGGCCCCGATAGGCCGCTCGACCCATTGCCAGTACATTCCGGCACATTGAGGCCAATTAGACGGGTTAACGCGGCTGCACTATCTTTGACATCGGGGTCATCAGGGTATTGAACGATTTGATGTTTGTTTATAAGTAGCAAAATCTATCTGTGCTGTCTAGGAGCTCTCGCCAATTTGTACCAAGTGGTGATCGACAGCTTCAAGCAGGCACTGGGCACACGTCAAGCAACGAGTTTAGTGATAGCATGTAATAATTAAAGGAATGCCGGCCGTGCGGCCGCAGTTAGCGTGTTCCGACGTGTACGGTGTAATGCTCCAGTGAATTACATTAACGATCAACGTTCTATTAGTGCGCTGCTTGTTTGTTAGTTTTGTTACTATTGCGAAGGTCACGGTAACACGATAACGATTGTTGGTTATTGAAGAAAACAGCCTTTTAACGCAATACTAATTAGTAATTAGTATTGCGTAAGAAGGCTGTTACATTTCACTAGAAAAAAGTTAACCACGAGGTATAGGTAATTAGTAGGTATAGTAATTACCTATACCTCGTGGTTTACTAGTGAACTAAACATAAGGGTTACTTTCGTTTCTCGTGGGAGTCGTAAAGGGCGACAGGGGTAGGGTTCAAACACTAAGCAAAATTTAAAATGTAGTAGTACCTAGTCAATCAATCAATCATTATTTACTTAGGTATAGTATAGTACCTAATGTACCTATAGTATAGTACTTAGGTATAGTAGGTACTAGTACTATACAACACTAGCCCGAGTGGCGTGCCCAGGCTTTTTAGACATTATATGCCATAATGCAGTGCTCAAAATTAACTCTATTGAGGATAGCACGGGTATAATATCGGTATCAGTGGTGGTCGAGCACAACTCTAACAATCATAGGTATATATTACTCATATCAAAACTAGACGCACGAGGCAGGCCTTCGTTCATCTCGGGATTTAGGTCCAAGATCCGTGTCGATCGGTATACCTGGAGTGAGGGTAGATATGAAATGGAAAGCCTCACAAAAGGTTGCTGTAATGAAGCGAATGATGGTAGCGTGTGTTTTCCGTTAATATACTTAGGTACGTTAATAGATATAGAGAGAGATATAGAATAGATATAGACGAGGTTGGTATTCACCTATTCACTTACCTCGTCTGTTGTTAGCGCTATTAACGATGCAGTGATATTGCGTGATGCGTGATGCTCATCACTGTTCTACCTACTTACTTGTGTTATGTCACAATTATATTTTCAGAATTGTTGTCTGTTTGTTCGCCATGACCGCGAAAACTACTAGGCATGTATTTTGATAGGCATTTTTTGTGAGAAAGGTTTTCGTTAGACTTAAAAATCTAAGTTTGTTTGATTGCAAACGGTTGAGTAGAACCGGAAATATGACTCAACGACCCAACAACCCGGTAATCGACAGCCAGACGGGCGGACCAGCGAACAGCACTATCGTAACATTACGAAAAAAAATTGGTAGAATTAGATAGGTACTGCATACATCAAAAGAATTAATAAAAAAATGAAGTTGTATATTCATTATTTCACCTTAATTACTATTTTTATAAACAGCTGTATCATTGACGGCATGAATACCTATACATTGTTCATTATTCATTGTTCTGTGGTATCAGTGGATTCAGTGGACAAAACGAGTTATGTTACGAGCACTCGATCGTAACTAAGCGAGCAAATCGTTAGTTACAGTCCCTAGTAGGTATACCTATAAACTATATCCTGTGAGGTCTAAAACATTACTTTAAAAGATAATTTTAACGATTGCACCGAACACACACACACACACGCACATGCACACCAATTGTGGAAGGAGAGGCTTGAGAAAGACGGTCTAAAGTTAAATGTGGCGTAGAAGTATTCGACTTGGCGTTAAATTCAACAGATCGCACACCCAATCACCCGACCGCATAGGTGATGGATGACTTAGGTCAAGTCGTCAAGTAAGTAAGTAGGTACATGGGATCTGTACTTGTCGTGACTGGAGACGTCGACTGGGACGGCAAGGCACACATTGCCGCCGCGTGGGATATCCTTGTCTTTCTTTTTCGGTTTATTTACAAACATTTTCAACTTTGTCTACATATAATAATTTGATTGCGTAGTAACAGAGAGTGAACAGCTCGTGCCCACGCTTACTTTTTGTTCGGTTTGATCACTACCTTACCGTTTTGGTAGTGATGATGTGGTTAACAGTAGACATCCAAATAATCTTTAAGTTTATACATATAAGCACAATTTATTATTGAGTACTATATTTACATTTAAAAATGTATTTACAGGCTAATCCCAGAGTGCTTGTTAAAACAATCGTATACAGTTTTACCCTGGAAAGAATTACGGAGTCTACTGTGACACACAGACATCCTATGTAGAATGCTATTTTATACTTTTGTCGTAGGGTCTTCGGAGACAAATTATAAATATACACGAGAGCAATGTTGGGATGAGGCCCTATTTGGGGCTATCACAATGCAAACTAAATTAATTAATAAAATACTTTGAATGATGTATCCATCATGCATTGTGTGTATGGTCGCAAATAAAATATTTTCTTTCTTTCTTTCTTTCTTTTCTTTCAATGAATTCGGGTCACCCTTCTATACTTACCCACTGAAATAGCCCTAGCACTAACATTGAAACCCGAATTTCATTTCAGGGCTTAAAGTTCAAGGTCTAAAGACATAGTAATTACTACAGTGCTATCTTTAAGGCTGCCTACCAATAGCTATCGATCGTAAAATGTACTTCGTTGCAGTTGTTTGTATGCATGACATTAGGTCGTATAAAAGGTGATAACGATTAGCGTAACCTTAGTTATGAACGATAAACGTCTAGTCATAGCTGCACCGTCCCTGTAGGAGCACTCGAGCTACTGGATGAGCTGGGGTTAATTTCAGGCCAGTTGCTAGTCTTTTCAAGAGTTATGATTGCTGCCCTGAATCGTCTGTTTTTATAAAGTTCTTGCACTGGGACGGCTCGTGGTGTACCACGCGTTTCTCAGAGCTCCTTAAGGCCTTGAACTCCGATGAGAGAACGATTTCTTAGCGAAGTGCTGATTAGTGATTAGGTTTCAATTTTAGTGCTAGGCTAGGGGTAAGTATAAAGTGATGCGGATTCATTGCTCTCAAGTGTAGCTCCCACAGTCCGTGTTTGTAGCACAAGTATTGTATTTAAAAAACCTAAGAAGTCTATAAAACGATCATTGTGACTGTCTTTTTTAGGGCAAAGATGCGTGGGCGGTGGTGGACATAAGTAGGAGCTGCGAGTTACACAGATGATAATACTGCGGTGGACACGTAAACTGGTGTCCGACAAATCGCAGATAAAACGCAAGAGACTTGCCTTCGTTGAAGCGGTTACGTTCTGCGGATAATATGTGACAGGAAAAATTGCCTGGCGCCTTCGCTGGATCCCGGTAGGAGGGGTAGGCCCAACATGTGCTGGAGGGTGCATGGAGGGTGAGAAGCGTGTCAATGGCCTCATTAACACAACAATCAAGGCCATGCGAAGTGGAGGAGGCAAGGCAGGAAGGCGGACTCTGAGCCTTGAGTCCACTTTGGACTCGAATGCAATCAGGAAAATCCGTCTACATGATGATGATGCACATTCTTTTGATATACCTAATATAATATATGCAATAAATGTAAAGTTACCAATACAATACTATAATACGATTCAAATATATATTTAAATATGAATATAGTAGCTATATACAAAAAAAATATATATATAAATGCAATATCTACCTACTATTGTACTACTGCATACATCAAAAGAATTAATTTAGTCAATGTAATTTGGTCAATAAGTTTAAAAAATAATACAATACAAAAGAATTAATGAAATATAATTAATTATAATTTTATTTCCTTAATTATTATTATTTTTGTAAAATACTGTATCAGTAGACAAGACGAGTTATGTTATGGGCACTCGACCGTAAATTCTTAGTTAAAGTCTTTATTATTTCCTACAAACTATACTCTGAGCCGTCGCAGACACTTCTATTGTTTAAAAGGTAATTTCACCTACTGCAACAAACACGTATATACGCACACAAACACACGCACGCGCTACAGCTGTTGACTTCGCGACAGGCGGCATCGTTTGTGTGCACACATTCGTGTGGGTAAGAAGTTACTTAGGTAATAATCAAGCAATGACCTTCATGTTCTTGTTTTTTTTCTCACACGCGCTTATATTGTACGTTGAACCTGACGCAGGACGCAAACGAGGCGGCAGGCGGCCGACCTTCGTAGTTCCTAGTGCTGCTGTAGCGCACTCGTAAGTTGTAAGTATGATGGGCATTGGTTACCGCGGCCTACTATTTCCGAACAATTGTAATAACTCGCGATGGTGTCTCCCGCAGGGCATACCAGAAAGGAATATGGCAGGCAGGCACGTTATTTCTATGAGACAGTTATAAAGTACAAATAATAATGCTACAAATTACGAAATCACGTCCTTGCCATTGTAAGAATAATGCAAGTGTGCACGATCCATAGGACGCGCCGAGCAGAGCAGCTCCCACTCCACAACACACTAGTTGTACTCGTATATAAGAGCTGTTATTTAGTATGTAAGAGATTGCTATTCCATTGCTATTGTATTGATATATGTTGTAATATCTAACTCGGTATTACATTCACCCCGCACCGCAATAGGAAGATAAGTTCACGCATTGTACAGATAGATGATGCAGATCCCCATAGATATATACTCGTATTAGACCACAGGGACACTCGTTTCAGTCAAAGTTATCGCAGGATGGAAACAGTAGGAAGTATGATATATACGATTAGTGTGCGGAAAAGTACCTTTCCATCTCTTCTGTTTGAAAATTTTCGCTTTGTTCCTCTAAAAGTGGGAGCAGAATAGCTCCATTCTCCTAAAATACACAATTTTCTCATAGAAAGGTGAAAAGTTACTCGAGAGCAAATTATTTTCCCCCGGGTAGAGTAATTTGAATCCCTCACTGCGCTCAGGATTCGTTTAGTGTTTATACAGAATAAATGATTTTTGAATGTTGAAGCACACAACACGCTACAGTAACATTGGCGCTACCGTGCGCTGCACGAGGCACTCACCGGGGCTGTCGGGCACGCTGTCGAAGTGGCAGTTGAGCAGCAGCGCCGGGCGCGCGCCCGCCGCGCCGCCCGCGCCGCGCACGCGCGCCACCACGTTCTGCACGTCGCGGTACACGTTGTTCATGCCTGCGACACACGGACACGCTCGGTCAGTCGGGCCGGGGCGGGAAGGACGCTCGGCGCGCGCCGGCCCATACGCACCGTCCATGAAGGTGAGCGCGAAGTTGCCGCTGGCGCGCTGCACGTCCAGCTCCACGACGTTGTGCGGCGACGCCTGCGCCGCGATGCGCCGGATGGCCGCCACCAGCACCGCCACCGTCACCACCTCGTTCTCGTAGCTGCCCGCCACCTGCCGCGCCCCGTCCACGCGCATTACACACTTGGGCCCTTCATACGTCGAGCGACTCGAACGAAACTAGTTCGTCAAGTGGGGTTCGGCGACTCTCTAAAAGCATCGGCTAGATCGTGTATTGCGTGAAAACGGTGGCATTGCAGGTTGTTTGTAGTTACCCAATGTAAGAATGGCCCTACACACCGTACGCGGCTGTCTCGTTAGCAATCCGTAATATTGCGTACCCCACATTGACGCTTCGAACCCACTATCCGCACACCACTTCGTAGCGACATTTAAGGCACGCTTGATGCATACCGTGTTGCGACCGGCAGCAATGCGGAACCTTGTTTAACGACGTCATTTGACCGCGACGACATTTGGCCAGTCGTAATGTCGTCAAGCGAGCGCAGCGCGTGACGCTGCGCGCCAGCGGGCCCGGCGACGTCGCACGTCGTCTAGTGGATACGAACCAAAAAAATTGGCAGAACAAAAAATGAAGGCGAGCGCCGTAAAAAAGGTTTATGCCAGGGTCTGATCCGAGCACTGTTTAGCCCTGGAAAGTCTCAACCGACTAAGCGAACGACTACCTATCCAAGATCAGAACATATTGAGATACGCCGAGAAAAGCCAGTGAGTGCCGTACCCGCGGTCCTACGGCGGTGAGGTTGACTAGGTGGTCCTGCGCCAGCTCGGCCACGAAGCGCTCGGGCGAGGTGCGCGCGGCGTCCCGCGACAGCGGCGCGGGCAGCGCCACGTCCACGGCCAGCGCCACCAGCAGCGCGCCCGCACTCAGCGCCAGCCCCGCCAGCAGCCACACGCTCGACAGCACGGGCTGCAGGGGCTTGTTCTCCTTCACCAGCTCTTCTTCAGCCTTCTAGTGTGCAGTATCCATTGTGTTAAATCTCAATGTCGATTGGATTTCATCCCTAACGAGTACCATGACTTTTGTTCATCTGAAAAGTGCTCGAGGCACCTAAAGCTATTACATCACAACTCAGACTGTATGTGTGAGCTGTTGTCGTTGTATTTATGTATTTATATTTACACTTGGATTAAAAGTGTGTGATGTCTGAATAATTTAATAAATATATCAGTGCAGCTGACTATTTACTAACATAGCTCTGGCCATTTCGGCCATATCCACAACTACCGGCCAAGGAAGTTATTTTAAGTATATTGACCATTGTAAATGGGCAAACATTCTAATAGTATTAATATCTTACAAAACAGTAGATTATAAGCAGGCTTGGACAGAAGGTTCGACTGAGTGACTGCCATTTAAGTTATCTGACCACCAACCCTGGGTATTTATACTAAGTACTAGTGACTGCATTTTGATAGTTTACTGTAACTTAGTTAACGTTTATTGTTAATGATTTATCTGAGGCTAGTTTTGTGATAGTGTGAATAATGTTTTTCAAATGAAAACTGTGGCGTATGCGGTATGAACACATCTACAATGAATGCTAGATCCCTATATCAGCTGGAGCGACAGATAACAGAGAACTTTCAAATAAGCACATGATAACATTTGAACCGCACTGACTTCTTGCTTTTCGAACATAACATGCTTTAAATGCGCGCTCTTTACTTTAAAAATATTATTTTCTTACCATGATTTACACTCTCGTTCATTAACTTCTCTGGTCAATGGGGAACTCAATTTGCACATTAATTTTCTTCTTCAAATTAAAATTACAGTTCTGTTTATCTATTCCTTTGAGACATCAGATTGTATCCAATCTATGAGTGAAGATTTGTGAAGGACTAACTTTATCAACTCCTTGTTACGAATTGGAAGTTATTTTAGAAGTGCGAGTGCGTGCACTGCGGCGAGCTCTGTATTTTTGTATATCAAATCAAATAAAATCCATCCAATACGTCAGATGTCAGTACTGACAATATACTGTCAGTGTCAGTTAACTCTGTCATGCTCTGTCAATGCTCTGTCATCCCATTACAGATTAATAAATTATAATTTGTCAAAAGATGATAATTTTGTCAGGTCTAAGTAGGGTAGGTACAACCGTACCCCAAAAAGTATATTTATTAAGTAAGGGGTATTACTGGTTGTATTTAGGATTGTGAACCAAAAAAAAAAATACAATCGTAAATCAATCTATTCGATATTCAATTATCATTCTCGTAGAATATTGTAGAACAATATGGTATTGATGTTACATAAACAGTAAAACATTTATTTCTTATTATTTTATCTACTTAGGGTAATAATATTTTATAAAGATATGTTTACATAATGGTGACACTTCATTACGGCGGCGGCGCCGCGACATTACCTAATCGCATTGTACCTCAAATATAGATTGATAATTGCTACAGTTACTACCATTTATAGTATAATATTTATGTTTTATATTATACCTGGCTAATCAAATTACCAAAACTGTAGTAGGTAAGTACTTAGACATAAAATTATTTTCATAAATTAATAGATTATGTTCGATTTATTCAATTCGTTTGTCTACAGTCAATTTATGCAGTATTCTTGCATGACGCTTCTCTACGATAAATGGGCGGTACTTAGATAGTAAAATTATCGTAATTCATAGATATGAATTACGATAATTTTAGAGATCTTAATTCTAGGATCAAGGAGTATTCTTCATTCTGTGAAGTGATGTTTTCTTTAAAAAAAAAAAAAACAGGACATGACCTAAAGGTCCTAGATACCAGTTAATAAAATCCAAAAAAAAAAAAAATTGACCTGACATGTTCGTCACACTGTGACATATGTCAATGTTGTTCAAATTCAATGTCATGTCATGTCATATTTTAAAATGTAATGTGTGTGTGTGTACTGTTTTCATTTTCGTAAAATTGTGATTTGTTTCAATTTGATTCAATGAAAATGAATTTCTTGTACAGTTCTTAATGTTATTCATTATAAGTGTAAAATATTAACGTGATCATATTTAGTAGATGTATTAGATCACTTTCTCATAAGCTGTATTCTGTATGCATATTTTGAGTTAAACATAACATTCGGAAAGATGTCCAACTGGGTCGGATATGCCATTTCAGTAAACTGTGGTGAGCCACTCGGCTGTTATCAAGGAACTATTTTAGAGGCAGATGGTAACACAATAACTTTAACAAAAGCATTCAGAAATGGCTTTCCATACCCGAAATCGCAAGTGACTCTGAAGTAAGTTGTTATACCATATAACATTATAAATGTAAGGGTAACCCTGCCTGTTACGTTCACATTTGTAAACTACTGAACTAAATATTTAATAGATTGTTACAGTCTGTACTAAACATAACCTATGTTATGAACAGACTGTTCCTTACTACCCCTGTACTACAGAAAGGGTTTGGTTGTGATCAACGCCATCCATGCAGGCGGCGCTGCGGGCTACAGCTGGTTGCCTATCTTTTTATTTCATTTAAAAAAGTTAGTATACATAATTTGTATTTGCTCATCAGTGCAGCGGATATTAAGGAATTGAAGATAATCGAGTCGAAAGCTGAACCATCAGAGCAGACGCATAGCACAGTGGCTGTCTCAAAGAGCAATAAGAAAGTACAACGTGCCACTGTGTGCGAGACGTTGCAGGCCAACCCTACTAGCTCCAGTGAGTGTGTGTTGCATCTGCATCTCCATTTGTTTAGTGATAGAGATTTGAGTTACTTATGGTACCAAAGCACAAGTTTAGCACTTTCACTTTTCAAAGTGTTTTATTTCAATAGAATCTGAAATCTGAAACTTTGGTAATCAAAACCGATGGTCTGCAAGACCCATAAACCCAAGTAGTAATTTTTTTTTATCTATGGCACGTCAATTTGACTTCACCTCACCTGATGTTAAGCTGAAGGCTCATGAAAGACGGTCACCATTGCAAACATGTTCAGTGCTACAATGGTGGCGCTCAGCTTGTCTCAGTCATATCTCTTGCTCAGTCATATTTGAAAACCACATTTAGTGAAACTTATATCATTTTGTTTTTTTTTCCATTGAGGTAGCAGAGTACACAGTCCCCCTTATGTGCTTATGGATGTTTGCAATATCAGAGGCTTCATACTCATGCTGCTAACCAGGTGGAGGGAATGATGAGGGGAAGGGTGAAGGTTAAAAGGGTAACTGTGCTGTCATAGCACTCATAGCAGAAGGCAAAGCAAAGTTTCTTGGTCTCCCCACTGATAATTGCAATATATTCTTGTGTAACTGTGTACCAAACTAGTACTGAACACACATTGGTGGTCTGTTGTTGATCCATAATCTTCAACCAATAACAATTTGCTAGTTTAACAAGAGTTTGAAAAAGTGTGGGTATATAAATGTATGTGGGACTGGAGAAGATACTTGGCAAAGTTTAGAGTTATACACATTTGAAAGTCTTCAAAGTTTAAGAAACTTATGCAGTACTACTTCAGTTGTGTGGCAAAGTCCTTGTAAATACACAGGAATGTTGTACAAATGGTTTGAGTTAGCTCAGTGCATAACTTGATAATTATGGAAAATAGTGAGGATTGTAAATGTCCATGCTACCCACACACAGACAATTCTAAATAATTTGTTTTCAAATTCTAATCAAGTATGTATCATTAATTCTAAACAAGGTATTATTTGCTGCAATGCGCGAATTACTGTGACGTCTAGCGCCGTTTACTAATCTTTTAACCTCAATATTTTTCAAAACCATGTGCTGTTTACATATTGTACTTGCCAAAGTAAGTATATATGTAACATAATTTCTCCGTGACTATAGGGTTTTCAGCAGAAGTTGAAATGTTAGCAGGATAGTGTCCCGTAGCAGCAGTTTCACAGGTGGAACAGATCAGAAAAATATACAGTGTAAAATATTTATTATACGTTCGATGTTGAAAATTGTTGCAGGCGGCAACCAGGTGTCGGCCGCCAACCCCGGCGCCGCCAAGCCCGCCGCGCGCAGCAAGCCCATCGACATACAGGGCGCGCGCCCCGCCAAGAGCGGCCCGCACGCAGGTCAGTACAGGCTCGGGCAATACAGTTTGGACTCCACGACTGCGCGTTTAAGGTCCAATTCTTGTCGTTTTAAGCAGCAGGGTATTATTATTAAAATTTTGTAGGCTAATAAAGCGTAGGCGCTTTTGCGTCCGCATGTGAGTGACGTATCCGTTACGTAGTAACTATGTATTCGCTCCGCGCCCGCAGGCAGCTACGGCGCGTCGGGCTCCACGCCCAAGGCGCGCGGCGCGCCCGCCGACAAGGCGCGGCGCCGCAACGAGGCGTGCTTCGGGGACGCCGCCGACCCCGCGCTGCTCGACGACTTCGACTTCGAGGGCAACCTCGCGCTGTTCAACAAGCGCGAGCTGTGGGAGCAGCTGCGCAACTCGCACAAGCCCGACGTGGTGCGCCACGCCGACGACGCGGGCAAGTTCCGCCACGACCAGAACGTGCTCGGCGCCGCGCCCGCGCCGCGCCGCGCCGTGCGCCTGCCCGACGAGCTGCGCGGGCCGCTGGACTACGTCACCGACGAGGGGCTCGGCGTGGCCAGCGCCGCGCCCGCCCTGCGCGCGCGCCTGTGGGCCGCGCTGCGCGAGCGCGGGCTGCTGGCGGGCGCGCACGTGCTGCTGGCGCGCGCCGCCGCCGACGTGGCGCTGCGCCTGGTGGGCGGCGGGCGGCGCCTCGACCCGCGCAACGCGCACCAGGCGCCCACCGTCGTGGTGCTGGCCGCGCCGCACGCGCCGGGCGCCGCCGGGCTCACGGCCGCGCGCCTGCTGGCGTCGCACGGCGCGCGCGCCGCCGCGCTGCTGGCCGCGCCCGCGCCGCCCGACCCCGACCCGGCGCTGCGGCGCGAGCTGGCGGCGCTGGGCGACGCGCACGTGGAGCTGGTGGCGGCGCCGGCGGCGCTGCCGCGCGCCGACGTGGTGCTGCTGGCGCTGCACGACCCCGAGGCGGCGCGCGCGGACCCCGCGCCGTACGCGGCGGCGCTGCGCTGGGCGGGCGCGGCGCGCGCGGCGCTGGTGGCGCTGGAGCCGCCGGCGGAGGCCTGGGCGGGCGTGTGCTGCCGCGCGGCGGTGCAGGGCGTGCTGCCGGCGGCGCTGTGCCCGTCGCTGGGCCGCGTGTTCCTGGCGGACGTGGCGCCGCCGCCGCGCATGCTGCGCGCGCTGGGCGTGTCGTACCGCCCGCCCTTCGGCGCCGCGCCCGTGCTGGCGCTGCACCCGGCCGACGACGCGCCCGACCGCGCCTAGCGCCCTGAGCCCTCGCGATCTCCGAGTCCGTGCGACGGACTACAGATCCGTACTATCGTACCGCTCGGTCAATTTTTATAAAAATAAGACTAAGCTTCGTACGAAGATATCGCTCGCGAACATTGACTGCTTGTGTGCCGACGTACGTTGCGTTTTAAACGGGATTTATTACATATACGTAGGTGGAGTGCGGTAGCCACGTGTCATGGTATACATACGGTGAGGAATTGACTAAATAATTCATGTAGGATAATTGAATTAGTACTTATTGAACTAAACTCTCGCTACGATACATTTAACTAAACTCTCGCTACGATACTTCTCAGTGAGGATTGTTCACACTCCGAGGGGGCTGGCCCGCCCGCCAGCGACGCCCGAGCCCCCCTGCAGCTATCTCTGATCCTTGATCTTGTCTATTGTCAGCGCACAGTCTACATAGCAACTGTCAAGTAACACCCATCTATATACTTCTGGTCGCAACGAAAATGCGACTGTTTTATAACTTCAACTTAGTCACACTTTTTTAATTGTTTCTTTTTTAAAAAAGAATACCTCTATGTACGCCAAGGTGAACACGTAGGTAGCCACGCTAGCACCTCGCCCCGGGCCCCAGCGCCGTGAATTATTTCTAACTAATGACTGTCTTGTCTTGACAATATGTATAATGAATTTGAATAATTTCATTGTATTTGAACCAAACGTGTCTTACAACTGTAATACTGAACAGTAAAGTAGGAAGCCGATCACAATCCCCGAATCACTAAAATATAATGTGACAATCGAACGAAGGACTTGTCTCTAATCGTCCAAACATTTTTTTACCTAAATTAAGTGCTTGTAACGTCAGCGCCGGCGGTGTGTCGTCCGCGGTCCGGGCGACACGTAGCGAGCCGACTGACTCTTCCGATCTCAGCCTTTAATAACAATTTATGATAAAAGTGATATTTTTTATTATAATCAAGGAAAGAATCATGTCACGAAAGAATTCAATTTATGAAATCGACGTTCCGTAGGTGCTAAACAAGATTTGATAAATCGGAAAAATACAACATTCAAGACGGGACTTGAATCGGCAGTCGTAACATATAGATGACGCCACGGTGGCCCATAGTATGTATAGCATACATTCAAATATCCAAGACGCACTCGAGTAGTTCAGTTGATCTGGTTCTAGTCCCGTCTTGAATGTCTACTTTACCCTATTGAAACCCATAGAAAATGTTTGCGTACTAATTGCTTCAATGTTTCAATAAATGTAGCTATTCATAAATATTTGAATGCTACATACCGCTAATGACAACGATTGTAATGGCGATTGGCTCAAGTAAGTTTTGTTTGTGTTAAATCCCGCACCCTCCGCCCTAGTCACACTAGTGCACACGAGACGTGCTTAGGGCGGCGGGCACGAGCCGCGGCACTGTCGGATAGGCAATTAACATTTTATATTAAAGTGATTATATTTTATAAATGCATTTAAATAATTATAATAAAATTGTTAGTTGCGTATTGAATTTCATTTACTTGTTATTGCCCAGTTCCTTGTTCCTATGAAGTAGCTGCCGCACCGAATGCTTCTTGGCACTCTTATATAACCCTGATCACAGTAACGAGACACAAAGCTGAGTACCACTCGAAGTCACGAAGGATCTTCATATAAACAGATTGCAAAACATTAATGCAAAATTTTCGACCTTATCGACATCATTTAGTAGCAACGTATTTCGTCCTGTCATCAGTGTCATCTGTCATGTGAAAATATTTTTTTTATGAAAATGCCATTAAAATAATAGACCTTATTTACTTTAAGTGAAGTCCAAAATAGCTGGCACCTATGTCACAGATTACCTAATAGTTGGAATGTACCGTAAAACGAGGTGAATAGGAATCCAGGGGTGGTTTAAAGTAACTTTCATTGACCATTTTATTTATATTTACCCTGTTTTTACCCGGTACTGATTCCAAAACCCTAGTGCACACAATTTCCGACACTATAAACGAGTTATTTTCTTTACAATACTAATCAGTCGTCATCTATTTATGCGAAACAACATTTAGAAAATGTCATTACTGTCGTAAGTCACTTCACTTACCTCATTTTAAATAAATTAATTGCAACGTGCAACAGAATGTTAATTGCAATTAAATTGATTTAATGGCAATAAGTCAATTTGCAGTAGATTTTAGAATGTATTGATTGATGCCCCCAGCCCTACACTGTTCATGGCGGGCGTAATGTATTCAGGAACGGCTTGGCCAGGACATGGACGTTCAACGTTCAACAGCACCGCGCGTCGCAAACGAGAGGACGGAGGACGGACGGCGGACTCACGATTATTTCTTTTTGTAGGTTCGCTTCTCGGTCTGGCACATGACAGGAGCTGGGGAACTCACGTGTGTAATAATAAAGGGCGTGCTTTTCTCAAAATCAACGGATTCGTCCCCATCTTATCAAATCGGATCGGAATAATCTTTCAAAAATCTAATAATGAGGTTTTAAGTTTTTAATTTTTGGCTATTCCTTATAGTTTCGGATTGGGTCAAAAAAGTCACCTGTAGGTATAGGTCAGTTCAGCGGAGGACATAGTTTCTGAAAATATTACGGTTCAGAACTACACATTTTTTAACAGATGACAGTTCAGGATCTATCTATAGTTTAAAACATATTGGTAAATTCTATTGAATGTGACAGGCGGTGAATACAAACAACACAACACAAGTCCATCGATTTATTTTGAAAAAAGGTAGTTCTCAAAAAGCACATCATATTTATTTGGACAACAGAACATGATTATGTTACGGCTTAACACAACAATATGACGCGTCTCACAACACGTTACAATATGTACAAGAGCGGCCTCGGCGCGTGTATACATTAACAAATAAATACGTAAACGTACGGAAGACTCGGGCGCGGGGCTCCGACCGACGCCCACCGCTACTACTTCAAAATACCCGCACAATATGTACACTACACAAATATAAAACATTTACTCGTTCATCATTTACAGCGCCTATAATACTCGACATAAATTAAATACTTTAAACGGTTCCCGGGGACTGCCCGCGCCTAGCACGCCCGGTGACGTCGCTCGCGCCGAAGCTTCGGAGCCCGAGCGACCCTACCCGACTGTCGCGACAGTCCTCGGCCTGCGCCCCTCGACCCGAACTAGAGCTAATGTAGGTAATACATATTTAACTTTGAGAAAATATAATTCATCATTTAAAGAGTTTTTTTAATAAACACGTTTAAAAATATGTTGGATATAAAATATTGTTTACACGTAACGTGCAACAGTCTTTGGTTGTAGAGATGGCGGCCCTCGATAACATCTCATCACAATATGATATCTAAACGTCGATAAGTCTACAGGGTACAAATCATACAGACTAGGTAAACGGTGTAAAAAATACTCAAAAAACTCGATATAAAAATTATTCTCGGAAGTGAGTCACTACAAAATAGAAGCTCCTGTAACGCCGACAACAACAAGACGAGCGGCGCGCCCTCCCGCCCTCCGCGCCCTCCCCGCCCTGCGGCACCCCTCGGGGAGAACGTCGGCGTCGGGTAATAAATAATATACATTTTACCATTAGGTAGGTACAATCACTATAAATAAATGATATGTCATTTTTGTGTTTTGGTTTCACGGGCGTGGAGTCGGCAAGTTCACTCGCTCATTGTGCGAGCATAACTCACTTGTAACATAACACAGTTATCAAAAAATATATCAGTTTAGATCCACACCGCAGCGCTCGCGCGGGGCGGGGCGCGACACTCGACACTCGACACACGACACACGACACAGCACGACACCTACACTGTACACTACATCGCATTAAACCTTACCGATAAACATTCCCACGTAGTACGCTTACATTAACTAGGCCCCACGCGGGCGGCGGCCTACGACTCGTGCTCGCGCTCCTTGCCGTTGCTGGTGCGCTCGTGCTTGCGCTCGGGCTCGTGCTTGCGCTCGGGCTCGGGCTCGTGCTTGCGCTCGTGCTCGCGCTCGGTCGGCGCGGCGGCGCGGCGGATGAGCGCGCGCGTGCGCTCGCGCAGGTGCAGCAGCTCGTCCTGGATGCGCTGCGTGATGGCGGCGCGCGTCTCCTCCTCGCTCGCGTTGGCGCGCCGCAACCTGCACAGCCGCGGGCCAGCGGTTAGCGCGAGTCTACGATAACGGACCACGCGGCTACCGATCGCCCGGTTTCTGAATCGAGGAGCGAAGCCGAGGTCGTCGACGAAACCGGGCGCCCGGAGACGCTCGACTCGCGCTTCTCGGTTCAGAAACCGGCAGACATCACCCGGCGTGCGGGCGGCGCGGCGGGCGGCACGTACTTGTCGAGCAGGTGGTGTATCTGGATGGGCTCGCCCACGTTGAGGAACACGCGCTTGCGGAATTTGAGCAGGTAGGGCTCCTGGTTGGGCAGCACGCGGTCCATGCCCTCGTGCCACACCGGCACGATCAGCGGCGGCGCGGCGCAGTCCGCCACCAGCCGCCCCACGCCCCACTTGAAGCGGATGTGCTCCTGCACAGAAACCGAACTCTCGTCGTGAACGTATGCGCGCGCGCGAACAGCCGTGTCGCGGCGGCAGGCGGACGGCTCACCTTGTTGACGTTGACGCGGCCCTCGGGGAAGATGTGCACCCAGTCGCCCTGCGACAGGCGCTCCACGCAGAAGTCGATGGCGGGCTGGTGCACGCCCGCGCCGCGCACCACGGGCACGCACTTGCCGAGCGCGAAGAAGCACGAGTGCAGCGCGTTCGTGAAGCAGATGTCGTGCGCCGCCAGCGACCAGCGCATGCGCGACTTGCGCAGCAGCACGTTGCAGCCCAGCACGCCTGCAACACACACCCTAGAGAGCGCGCGGGGACAGAACAGGGAACGAATACTCTGTGCTGTCAGGCCGTCACAACAATCAACAGTGCAAACCGGATTATGGTAGTTACAAAAAAAATACGTCAAAGTAAACGCTATTAATTTATTATGCGTCATTTATTGTGGTGTCATTGACTCGTCGTCACTTCGGCAATCGTACATCTTCCGATATCAACAGACTATCACTTCACATCGAGACTACCTCGTGTTACCTATAGATAGGGCTAGGGTCATGACAGTTCGACTAAACAATACGTATGCATAGTATAATGAAATGACTGTGCTTTTATCAAAATAATCGCAGTGTCTGTTTGTAATGTTAAAATAACAACTAATAGCGGCTTCATTAAAGCCCAGATCTAAGTTCAAAAACAATATATATCAGTTACGAAGTTATATTTTTAAAACAATGTAATTAAATACGTTGCGCACTTTATGTGTAGATTCAAAAATTATGCGCGATGATGTAAGTGATATAAGTTCAAGCGCGGCGCGGCGCGTGGGCCACTGGCCGGTGACGGGGGATGACGGGAGTGCACTAATATCACTTCACACGGACGCTATCCTTCAACAGAGTGTACACGAGTGTACCTACATGGTCGCCAGTACCAGTGCCTACTACCTACATAACAAATGTAAAAATATTGTTTGGTCTGCGGCCGCACCTGTACGATTGTGCTACTTCTGGAGGAATTCTATGCCCAGAGCAGAGCTTTTGCAGTGCCTTTCACGGTTCATTCGTAAGTACACAATCGCTCAAAGGGAGTACGCGCCCACTGCCACCAATACATACAAGAATTATCACGTACGGACGAGCCAGCACTCGCTAGTGGCCGTTGTAGATAAAGTTTTATTTGTTTGCATTGTGGCTGCGGCGTGTTATTGTATGACAAACACGCGATACCGATCGATATCGCACATCAATTGGCATCAACCATTATCTTAACACAGTGTATTATTCTCAATGTTATTGTTCACGAGTATTAAATGTTCATTCAGATCTGAAACTATCTTCCAGATGTCCTTACAGAGTAGATTTTATTTACAGAATACATTACAGTAATGTATGAGCGTCTAGCTTTGAAAGTGGGACTCGCGCGTAGCCGATATGAATACATGCATTTGAAATGATGTTCAATACTGTCACGAAAACGAATCATGCCTCGTGATCATGATGTCGTCTGACTACCTGTTAAGTGCTGACCTGCCGAGACGCGTACCTTGGCCAATCGCAACATGTTATTAGTGTGTATTGGGATCTCTCTGAAGTCTAGATTGTGTTGAATATAATACACTCTTGCTCATGCATTATTCATTGATATTATAATGTAGCATACCTACTTGAAGAAAAAATAACTTTAATTTAACTTCATGGACAAAGAGATCCAGTGATAATAGCGCCGGATCTAGTGATAAAATACAACAAGGCGATATCAATGGAACTAGGTCATCTCGATCATGTATTGCGTTGCTATTCTTGCCATGGGCGTGCGGCGTGCCACAGGGATCTATTCGTAGCCCTTTTGTGTATTTAATTTACTTAGTAATATACCTCTTTACGTGTAGAACTGTGCGACACCGTTTTTTAATTGTTGACACGTTACTATATATATTTAAATATATACACATATATGCATTTTGACGAAGTCCTAAATAGTTCGCTTGAGCAGAGCATGTTGATTGATTTCTAACTAAAAGCCCTCTTAGCGAAAGACACGTTTCAGGAAAGTAAATATTAATAAATATAATATCGAACCCATTACTTTCAAATCAAATCTATTTTACAAACGATTTGAACAGAAAAATTAAGTGTCCCGCCTCCGGCTTACCGGGAGGTTTTATATTGGTTACAGCACAATGTCCTACGGAGTGCCGCCGCGTGGGCCGTGGGGCGTGGAGCTGATACTCGAACTATTTCGGTAACTTCTTCAAAAGCTAGCAATACTTCTATTTATAATTAGCTAGACAGGGACACCTTTTTTCCATTGTTCTAAGAGAACAATTTAATAAAATTTGCATATCATAAAAAGTTGCTAATGTAAACGAATTGAAGTTTTTTTGTTTAGTTTTGTTCAAAAGCAAAACAAACATCTGCATGGTAAAAATAGCACGGGTGTGCAAAAGATTTTTTGGAAATCTTTGGAAGTTGTTGGAAGTAGTAGTTTTAAATGGTTTTAAAAATAAGGGAATATTTGTTTTGAATTACAATCGCTATTTATTTGCTACTGCTTAGTATTTAGAGTTTTTTCCCCAAGGTCGAACTCTTCCACCCTGTAATATATCTGAAACGTGTATAGTTTGCTTGACATAAGCATAACTACAATCACTGCCATACCTAATACCAGCCTTAGTAAATTCAGAGCCTTTTTTTGCTGTGACTCTCCCTGTATAGTGGCAGGCGAGCGGTGTTCACGCTTACCCCAGAGGCCCGGGTCGTCGAAGCACGAGTGGTGGTTGGACACGGTGAGCAGCGGCACGCCGTGCGGCCGCCGCGCCGCGCGGTCCAGCGTCTCGCGGTTGTACACCGTCGTCTTGTTCAGGAACTCTGCAACATACACCGCGCACATCTTACACTTGTCTGATATGTGCCGCGTGCCGCCGACCACAACCATTATCCAACCGTAAGAGTGGAATGGTGGTAATTGATGGTAATAGATGGAGTAATAACCATAGGTTTCGTCGACCTACCGTGACATCACGAAAGTACCAAATTCATTCTCTCCTGTACCTACTAAAGGTTGTGGTGATAACAATAATCTACCACATCTCACCAATTTACCACAGCAGGTATCGTGTATTAAAACAACTGTACTCGAAAGAACTCGTTACTATTAAAATGTAACAGAGTGATTGTCTTGAATGACATTAATTTTGGTTGTACCTCGCGTACATAACATGTAGGATACGTAAATAGGGATGTTAGAGGCACTCCTCGCCGACCTTCAGTCGCACCCTTCTACGGTATTAACAATGCCCACACGTCACTACTCGGTACGCCTCGTCAGCCCCGTGCCATAGGACGCGGGCCATGACCCAGGAAGACATGGCTGTCACCAGCCTGGTGCTGTTCTCACTTGCTCCCTAATGTGAAATTCAACAACAAACGAATAAGTTATGAAAGTTAGTCACGAAAAGGTGTACAGCTAGCATCACGATACGATTGAAATGAAACCACTTTTTACGGATCCTGTAGCGATATATTTGGTATCACGAGTATTTACTTTTAGTACGAGTATGTGTGATAATCGCACTTTCGAACACGGAATAAAAATATGTAATTCATAATAATCAAATGGGATGAAAATATTCAATAAAGTAAAGCTGGTTATAAGGTGACACGTTGAAGGTTAGAATGTACATTCAATGTGTGGTTCGTAACGCAACAGGTAGAGTGGTGTTGTGGTCAGGCTGGTTAAACTGTCTTACACTAGCGGTTATCCAGCATAGGCGTTCGATGAACGTATGCGTCGCGGCGTCTGCGCATACGTTCTTCGAACGCCTATGCTGGATACAGTCTTCGAATTTAATTCAGTGTCTGAGTTGTTGTTTCACTTTTTTTTTTTTTTTTTTTTTATTTATTTATTTAGTACTATACAATGTTACATAAATCTTAAAGTAAGACACTAAAACCCTACAGGGTTTAATATGTGTCGCGTCTAACAATATTGAGGGGTTAGGCATTAATTTTGCTACTGTGAACATACAAAGCAAATAGAAAGATGATAAGTCCTTATATGTAGTTATACATTCATTAGGTGCATTCCTTTGATTCCTATATGACTCGCGCGGGCGAGAGCGAGATTGCCATATGTTCCGCAATACAATGTGCGTTGGCGCATCTCGCTCTCGCTCACACCTGAACCATTGATTTACCTTATAAAAAAAAAAAAAAAAATAGACAATAGTTTTGCAACTGCGTATTCAGTGATACATGATGTTTTTATTTAATTTGTTAGGTTTTACTACGATTCATTATGGTTTTGTTTACGGTAGTACGATTTAATTTTTGTTATGAAATCTTTATTGCCGAACTTAGTTCGTATTTCCGTAGTTATATTATTAAGCAGGTTAGGTATTAATCTATTAGCAGTTCTAGTTCCATAGAAGTTATTAAATGTAGGAACATTATATTTATTTGACGCTATTGATCGTGTTATGATTTTATGAGATATTTTGGATAGTTCTAGGTTACTAGATGGGTTGTTATTATATTGTTTTAAAATTGATAGTTCAAATTGTTGAGTGACTGGTAATATATTGTAGTGATAGAATAGTTTATTTATATTGTTTATATATTTATATTTAATATTTGTGGGTGCTATTGTTTTCAGTATTCGTAGCTGTATTTTATAAATATTATTTAGGTAGGATGGAAAGGTTCTGCCGTATGAGCTTAGGCCATAGGATATAATTGAGTCTACCATTGTTTTGTACAGCATTATTAGAATAGAGGTAGGTAATCGATGTTTCAGAATACGAAATTTAGAGTAAAGAGCTCTAAGTTTATCACAAATCGTATCGATATGATTTCTCCAGTTAAATTTAGTGTCAACGGTTAAACCTACATACTTGCATTCGGTGACTAAGCAAATTTTAGGACATTGACAGTTAATGTTTGGGTTGTGCAGGCAGTTATGTTCATGAGCGATAATTGTGGGTTGTTCTTTGGGTTTGTTATGCGCAGAGTGAATATGGAGTAAGTTGGTTTTGTCTGCATTGAGTACCAGTCCCATATCGTGTGACCACTTGTTGACACTATCAAAATCTTCCTGTAATGCTTGTTGAGCTTGGTTTACGTTAATATGTGCTGACACAATTGCCGTATCGTCGGCAAATTGGTACATTGTGCAGTTTTTTACTACTCTAGCCATATCATTTACGTAGGTTATATACTCAATTGGACCTAGTATAGAACCTTGTGCCGTACCGTATTTACTTTTTATCTTTATGCTCTCGGTATTTCCAATTTTAACAAAGTTTTGTCGATTTGAATGGTAGTTTTTGATAATTTTTAACAGCGGGCCTCTAATACCACATTGATCCATTTTGTCATAGAGAGTTTCGTGCACAAGCGTGTCAAATGCCTTGCTATAGTCGATAAATGTTATCAATACATGTTTTTTGTCGTTTAGATGTGCATTTATTTCATCCGTAAAATTGTCCAGCATTTGCGTGGTACTTTTTTTCGGCTGGAATCCAAATTGTTGTGTAGATATAATATCATTTATAGAATAAAATGTTTGGATTTGGTTACCTATATATTTTTCCACTAGTTTATTTAAACACGAGAGTATGGTAATAGGTCGGTAGTTAGAATACACTTTATGGGCACCTTTTTTATAAATTGGTCGTATCATACCTAGTTTTAGCGCATCGGGATAAATCCCGGTTGAAATAATAGTGTTAATTAAAGTTTTAATTGTGGGTGCAATTTCGTGACAGGTCTTTTTAATGTCTTTGGCTCGAATAGTATCAGCACCAGGCGATTTGTCTATATTTAGTGAATTAATTAGTTTTATTACCTCTGATGTTTTAGCCGGTTTAATTCTTATACTTCTATCTGTGCCTATATAATTACTAGTGTCAGTTAATTGTCTTGAGCATTTAATTTTAATTTTGTCTACACAACTACTAAACTCATTTATAAAGTTCTCAGTCACTTCGCTAGGGGTCAGATCGGGAAAGTGCTTTCCGATGTGATCTTCAATGCTGTTATATTGTTTACCACATATCTCATTTATAATTCGCCACAGTTTGCGCATGTCTCCATTACAGTTTTTTATTTTATCTCTTAAGTATCTTTGTTTTGATCTGTATATAGCTTTATTTGTTTTATTCCGCAACTGATTATAACTCATTCGCAGCACGGCATTAGATGGGTCCCGTTTCCATTTTGTGAATGCTTCGTCTCTCTGGTATGCCAGTTGTTTTATTTTAGCATTATAAATAGATTGTGGCAATTGCATTTTTATTTTTACTGTCTTTTTGGTTTGTTTGTAGCATTCACAGAAAGATTCAATTATATACTTTAATATTTCTCTCGGATCAGTCATGGATTTAGTACGAGACCAGTCAATGTTATTTAATTTTGTGTGCAGTAATTTATTATCATACACTGTAGTGAATCTCGGAGCATCCTGTATTCGTCTGTCACAACTGAGCGCAAGAGCAGTTAGGCAATGATCCGCCAGTACAGTGCTGACGACAGCCGAGTGCGGGTCATAATCACAGCTCTTTACATATATATGATCAATACATGACTTGGTAATTTTATCTTTAATCTTTGCGATTCTAGTATAGTCAGATATAGCTTGAAATAATTCGCACTCGGCCAGTTAGGCACTTAGGTATAGTTAACAGTGGAAATCCGATACTGAAGTTTACAAGTTTTATTGTTTGGTTAATTGGTATTGCACTTTAACTTGATCTCAGTTTCATGTTTATCTTAGTTCCTATCATTGTTGAAATTCGGTCATATCTTAACAATTGACGAGTTGCCCGTTCATAAAAGATAATACATGTTGTTGATGGTTACTGAATTGTCGCGTGCGGGGTCTGAACTGGCGACCTTTGACAGTTGGGTGTGGGTGCGCCATTTGTGTGATTAGGGCCGTGGTTGACAAGTAGGTCACGCTAGCATTACTGACTGTTTAATATATACAAAGGAAATTAATATTATCCGCGAGCCAATTAAAACTACTGCGCTGGCAAATAAGCACATGAGGTGGTGAGCCAGTGCCAGATCTAGCATGTTTAGCCGCTTTCTGAAACCCATATTGCATGCCAAGCTTAGTTTGGGTTCAGTCAGTTGTGCTTTTGACATTATGTCTTAGAATACTTATTTAATTATGTGATCAATAGATGACTAGTAGCTAATGTTGCATTATTGCTCATACATGAGTATCACGGAAGAAGGTTCAGGGAATGATGATGAGAATTGGTGGACCACGAAAAAACGGTCATGCCCGGCCTATTTAATCTAGCATCCCCACCTACTTGGATAAAAATCTACGCTCAACGAAATACATAACATTAAATCCTCGAGCCATTCGTGGTGACCCATTTTGTACTTGGAGGTATTTGTGGGCACGCGCTCAACCACATACCACATACACACCCGCGCTCTGCACACACGTGGCGATCTTATCCACAGCTAACTCTGATTCCGTTTTATCTATTAAAATTTTCGTAATGCTCTGTTCGGCGGAACAAAAAAAAAATCTGAAGACCGTAAAGTTTTATCCACACACACCACACACTCGCTTTCATTTATCGGTGCTGTTCAAACGGTACAGCGAGATCTCGTAACGATTTCGCTTAGCATTTTGTGCCTTCCATTCATTTGAGTTTGTGCGCTAGAGAAATTCATACAGCTTGCTTTCAGCGTAGAGCTTTTGGGCAAAGTTGGGTGAAGCAAGGAAGGACGTATTAAAAATATACGTTTCAAGCTATAAGTAAGTTATATACCTACGGTTATTGAAAAGGAGACGATTATCAGGAGAGAGAAACAAGCATACATGTAGTGTAATAACATAAAATAACATAAACTTACTCCTATATCCCCGAAAGGGTAGGTAGAGGTGCTAGTACCCACATTTCGCCAGTTTATGTTTAGGTCCCAATGAAATAGGTGGCGAGCCTATTGACATTAACTGGGCACTTATAAACCTGCGATAAATACACACGTAACTTCGAAAAGCATCGAAAAGTTATTGGTGTGTGCCATGGTAAAACCTGGGATCAAACCCGAGACCTCGTCTCAGCAGTCCATTACCCATACCACTAGGTTACCGCGGTTTTGTAGTGTAATTATACTGATTAACGGTTTTGTATTTAGTTCTACGTGTACGCTAGTTTTGCTATGTGCTCTAGGCCTTATTTTTTTTTGGCACGTCAATTTGTCGTCCCCTCGCCTGATGTTAAGCTGAAGGCAAAGTCTCATGAAAGAGGGTCACCATTGCAAACACGTTCAGTGCTACAATGGTGGCGCTCAGCTTGACGGCCTCATCATATGCTTTTTCACGCCCCGCTTAAAGGACCCGGGACTGTAGGAAGAAGGAAACACGTGCGCCGGTAAGGAATTCCAAGATTTAATGGTGCGGCAGTGGAAAGACTCACCGAACCGCTTGGTTCTTGATGGAATATTCCGCACCGTATGCTGGTGACATCTAAGCCCTGCTTGTGTCGCCCTGTGTAGG
This sequence comes from Pelosia muscerda, assembly GCA_963691645.1. NCBI lineage: Eukaryota > Metazoa > Arthropoda > Insecta > Lepidoptera > Erebidae > Pelosia > Pelosia muscerda. Next base: position 179,647 of record OY829115.1, read on the forward strand.
AAAGGAGAGGGTGGGATTAATTAGAACAGCTCATCAGAACATTCACCATGGTAGAGACGGTAAAATACTACCAGGGACGCATCATCTCTGCATGTGCATAGGCTCGAGGGTATTCGTGACCTCAGGACTCCCAATAATGCGGACCGCACGTCGCTGCAATTTGTCGAGAGCGTCTAATATGTACTTTGCGGAGCCATCCCAGAGATGCGAACAGTATTCCACGTAGGAGCGAATTTGTGTCTTGTAAAGAAGACCCCGCTGCTCCGGCGTGAAAAAAATTCTCGCTCTGTTCAGGATTCCGAGTTTACGCGATGTTGTCTGATGATGCTCTCAATATAGTTTTTGTTTTCGATTTACAGCGAATATCCATATTAAGGGAAATTATAGATAATAAAATAGCATTGGAAGGAACAAAATTCTTCGTTCATTTTAATTTCGTAAACCTCGGAAAAGACAACGTATTTGACTTGACTCGACACCCTGACCTAAGTAAACTAATAATGCCAAAGAATTGTAGACTCCCAATTCTGAGGGTAATGCTCCATTATGGGATTATAGGTGCACTTTACTCCCTTTTATTAACATTTCCGTCTGCACTACAATGTTTGTTGTGTACAATAAAGTAAGTGCACTGTTGACGGTCAACTTCCGTTATCTATAACATGGCATCACACAGAAAGTTGGATGTAAGTGTTTCATAGATATTAAGTCCTTTGGGAACACAAAGGTTGGATGTGTAAAAAGGAATGGCTCGGTAGAGCCAGTAGGGTACTGATTGGTAGTTCGATTTAAACGCTAAACTATAGAGTGAACTTATTTACGTGCGTAATAATTCGTCTTACAAGGCGGAACCGCCAGAGCGCGTCCATCGCGTATCTATTCGTTCATTTTGAATGCATATATGTAAGTAATTGTGTTTTTTCAGCAAGTAGTATTAGTGCGCAACGTGCTGTGCTGGTCGAATGTCTCTGGAGAAACGCGGAGCATTACAAATGAAGCATGTCGATATCTGCTAAGAAAATGGTTGACTGTTGTGGTTTTCCCAAGCGACTAGAATATGGGCCCAAGAAGAACATTACAAATTGATAGTTACATTGTTTCTCCTGGTTTTGAAGCCAGCGGGTGTTGATTTACATAGACTGCCTGACAGTTAGTAAAATATACTAAAAGCTTTTACTCACACAGCGCTAAAGATCAATACTGCTCCGATCTTTGTAGCCTATGGGTCCATGTACACATATTGCTTTAGTTGATGTTATAGAGTATAAGTGGAGCCCTACAGATCATGGTATTTTGGATTCGTGTGTGACGGTTACACCACTGTGCTGCGTATTAAACCGGATCACTAGATATTCAGCAGATAGGGCTACTCCGATAATGCGCAGCGCTATATGTACCTACACTACACAGATATTGATAACGAGTTATCGTCATAGACGCACTCCTGTTTGGAGGCTTCAAATACTATTTCTCTCACACACAATAAAGAATTTTGTCGGAGTTCTCTATAACGACAAAATTTAGAAACTGCTATTTTGACTACCTTTTAGCGTGAGGTGACAGAGCAGCACAAATTTGGGCCAATAAATAATAATAACTTGTGCATCGGCAGCGCAGCGGCAGCGAGTGTAAGTGTATGTATAGTGCTTCAGGTTTGAGTAAAGTAATTAGTTTTTTAAACTCAGTACATTCAGGAAAATAATTGTGTCACTCTGTTTTCCTGCATTGTGTGGAACAGAAAACATAGTACCTAATAAAAAAATGCGGCTTCTAAATTATGTCTGTCGTCCCTTTCGAATCTTTTACTATAATTGTTTTAGAAACAATTTCAAATAAAAGGTATTAACAAGAACAAAAGATATATTAACAATGCAGGAAGCAAATTAGTCGATGGTGATGGCAGAATATCACTGTAGGTACTACTGAATATTTGACTTGTTTCACCTCAGCACCACATGAATATGTGAGACATTCTATCCATTAGTTACAACAACGCTGGCCAACACACTGCAGCACACAATGGCTGGTACCTACTTGGCACATTTAAATTAAATACAGACAGTACAAACTGTAATCAGTTGAACTGATAATTATAATTCATTATACTCAAAGATTGCATCAGTAGATAGTGTCATAGATCATAGATTTTGTTTGATTCAATTGATACTGCATTAGCACATTGTACTTGATTTATGTTTTCATTGAATGAAAATGAAACTTGATTTAATAGGAATAGTTATAAAGTTCCACTAATGAAATTCAGTCAGAGTCAAAGGTGGCTTGTATAGATATGTTTATTTAAATTTGGGTCATTCTTTATTCCATGGTATAAGCCAAATAGGGATGTGTAGTATGTTCTAGAATACTGTAATTCAGTGTTACTAATACTGTTATCTACTTTATTTAAAAAGAGCTATGCAATGTTAAAAAGAAATACTTGACTATTTGACTACTGCGTAGAACTGATAATATATTTGGTCAGTCTGTTTGTTTTAGATAATCTTTGAAGTGACTAATCCAATTTTGATATGGTTTTCACTGGCAGATAGCTGCTATTTGAACATGTAACTTAAGCTACTTTTATTTTAAAAATATAATTCAGATTTTGTGCAAAATATTGAAGTCCATAGTTGGGGTTTGAGGACAGCTGAGTTTTAATATTTCTAATTGGGCTCTATCAAATATTATTATTGGTATTTTCACAAACTAAGGACATTTTAATGAATCTCCTGTAGAAACTGAGTGCTGTAACTGTATCAGTTTACTACAATAAAAGCAAAAATTAATTTGTAATGCATACAACACATGTAATTTGAGTACTCAGAGGTGCGAGGCAATGATTAGCATGTTTGTGTAGTTCGCTGACCTTTGCTCACTATTACACACTCTGTGTTAACTTTGTTAAACTGCATTCACTTGGCTCAGCAAATAAAACATTAGCTTGAAAGCATAAAAGTTGATTGGCACTATTTCACATGTATTAAGGACAATTTTTATTCATAAGTAGGAGTAATGTTAACAGTTCAGACAGGAAACTGTTAGGTCATGTCATAGATGATTGTATCTGGCACTTGTTTCATTGTCTGTTCACAACTTGTTTTATATTATGTATGACTACACCAAGGACAACTGCACTTGACAGTTTACATGTTTCATGCAAAACATATCTGACAAAGAATACCATACACAGTAAAACAACTTAGATAATTCTTATAAGACAAAGAAAAGTTTATGAATGGTCTGATATCACAAATCAATGTTGTGTTAGTGTATGAGTTTGAATTAGTAAACATCTAACATCTATATCTAACTAAGGTTCGATATCTAACAACATAGAAATAGTTGACTGAAACATGTAATGTGTGAAGTTGAAATAAGTATAGTTTATGTAAGTTCACATGTAACTTTATGTGTACCTATTCAGAATTTAATCTATCATGTTGATTCGCTAATTATTGAGTATTCCTTCACGATCTAAATAATATTAACCAACGGTAATACAATAAGAACACGTCGAATGCGCGCTGTAAGCAAAAAAGTGAAATTTAGCTGATGTGAGACGTTTTTGTACTGAACACTTTGCGATGTGTGATTACGTGTATTAAATATTTTTTACAAGATTATAGCGATGAAATAATGACGATAGACAAGTCATTCTATGAGACAAATAACAATTAGGCTCACCTATGATAATTTTGCTAAACAAACCGACGACGGCCACAGTGATCGAGCTCGCGCACGTCCACAACCTTCCAGGGTTCCGCAGCCGCGGGATGATCCACCCAATGTCGTAGCCCATGGTTGCGGCCTGGAGCGTACCTCCACTTTGAGCCACTATGATGACATTGTTGCTGTGATTATCTTCATATAAAAACAATTTAATTCAACGCTGTACAGCCTATTGTGCGAAATGTATGACAATGACACAAGACTAGACTTCATGACAGTTAGATGACGTTACATAATTAGTATTGCAAGCAATAAAAAAAGCTAAGTAATGTTACAATATAAATATGTTTGCTTATAAGAACCAAGAACATACAGACCTCATTTAAAATGTAATGTCATACTAATACTTACACTCATATCACTGGAAACTGTTTAAAGTTGATGTGAAAATGACGGCTTAACTTCGTTTAAATCATGAGTAAAATAATTTATGTAGTTGAAATGTTTATTTTAGATTATAATTGTTCGCATATTTTTTCATGATACATTTAATACTTAATAATTTACATAATGCTAAAATATGACATAAAATTAATTCTTACAAGACCAAACACGTGTATTTCTAGAAAACGCATTATTTAAGCCAGATACTTAATGCTTTCTGGAGGTGCGTCCAGATTTGAGACATGAACAGCAGACCGGACAGTGTGGCATTTATGACATGATGTTAAATGCGGACGTAACAACTTGTGGCAGACGGGCACACAAACAAGAGTTGTGCTGACACGGCCACCAGTTGATCGATGGTTTCATTTTTCTAAGCTCAGCTGTCACGCAGCTGAATATGCGACGGACACGCACTTCTGTCAGAAGTGCGTGTCCGGTTACGGTACGGTTCCGGTTACGGTAAAATGTTACGTAAATGTAGACGCGGCATAATGGCATAATTATTTTACCCAATGGGTTCCAACTGTTCTTACTTTGAACAACAAAAAAAATTGAAGTTTCGTCAACTTGAGTTTCTGCCAATCCATGGAATCCGCCATCTGGCTGATATTTTTGAAAGCTGCCGATTGGTTGTTGAGACTTCAAACAAGAATCCGATTAGTTTACAACTCACAACTCAAGTTGCGGGCAATTCGTGTTTCGTTAAGTTGCCTAATGTAGACTAAACGAAGAATAACATTATTAGTTTAGTCTGAGGAACTGGCTTACCTAGTTAAATTTGATTGTTGCTCAATGCATGACACGCACTCTTTTATTATTTCTTTTATTATATATTATTAAATATCCCTCCTGACGGTAACTTCGGCTGCAGTATAAAGAGTAATGGCGACCAGTACCTAAAGGTGCTGTCATTTTTTGTTATTGCAACTGAGTAGAGGCTCATACAGCGCGTCAGTCCATCAGTGTATCGTTTCTATTTAGTTGGTCTGAGTTAGCGTCTCATCGCCACGCGCCTGATGGAAAAATATGAGTGACGAGTTGTAGAAGTCAATAATGCTAAAATAGTGGTCTCAGGTTAGAAGAATTTTATAAAAACCTGCAAATACTCTACATCCCGGCTGACCCATGGCCAGCGAAATATATAAATAGTAGGTAGGTATGATAGTAGGTAGATATAAATAAGTAGGTACAAAGAGTAGGTCATATTTAAACAAAAAAATATATTCATTTAACACTAGAATTACATTGGCATGGCATACTTAATTATAATAGCTCTAGAAGGCAATAAGTTAAAATTAACTATACGGATTACATAACATCTACCTAGTAGGGTGGTACAATACAAACTGAATGATGAAGTTTACACATAGGTACACACACATGCGCCGACACATATTTTTTTATAGTTTACCTCGCCTGGTGATAAACTGCATGTTAAGAAAAGTTGAAAAATACGCATTTTTCTCTTAGGGGTAAGCAGACACAATAGTTTGAACCACCCGCTATAGTTTAGATTTGTTCATTTCCTTTATATAACACATATACACACACATACATGCACACACATCACTCACAAGTACAAGTTTCGGCTCCGCTGTTAAGCAACACGACCTTTTATGCAAACCTGCCAGGTTTAGACACAAGACACAAGAGTGTAGGTACTGGCCTGTCCTTTTTTCTACATCATAAATTTTGTAATACTATCTAGTTCATTTATGTAATATTATTTTTACCGACTTCAAAAACAAGGGAGGTTCTCGCCACAGAATATATTAGTGTTCGAAGTTTATAAAACTCGTAAAGTATCCCACCCGAATATTTTGAACCTACTGTTTATCTCTGCTGTGGTGATATATCAGCATCGGTGGTATGGTGTAAGGTACCGTTGGAAAGTAGATACCGTGCACAATGTATTGTACAAGTGTACACTTAGTAAACAAATTTAAACACACACATTGTATCACTCGTTAGCTACCATCGATATAGGTTCAACTAGTACATAGTTAAGTTCAAACCTACATTACATTCGCTTATTATTAATAATACTGTCTATAACACTGGTCGGCAAACAGTAGATATACACAAGTGTTCAAGTGTTACGTTCACTGGTAGTCTACTGAGCCCTTTCTTCAATACAATCACAGTCGCATACTCGGATGCCCACAAGTTCACACTCCATAGTCCGAATACAGGCGTGTCCCGTCGTCCTGGGCACCCATCAGGTCGAACTCGTAGTACTGGAAGTGCGCGCACTTGTCATCGTTCTTATCACACGGTATTCTCTTCACGTACATTATTCTGTCATCAATCGGCGCACTGGTTTTTAAATTGCCTAGTTTGTCCAATAACTGTTCTGATTGTGGTGAAATGCTTCCGGTGTCTGACAGACGCTTGTTGTGCGGTGCGCTGTGGGCGCAGGCGACAAGCGCCAGGAGGATGCAGGCGACGGAGACGACTCGTGTGGATGCGGCCATCGTGGCTGTAGGTGCGTCTGCGACTGATCGTAAAGATAGCGGTCCACATGTTTATATATATACGTCGGCGATGTTCTGTAATTTCCGAGTGTAATTCATAATGATTCAAGAAACGTTAAAACGTATATAGTTGGAATCTAATCTTAAATTAACGACCAGGAAAATTCCAACTTGGTAGTTTATATCAACCAATCAAAGAATTAATGTATTCAAGCACGATAGAGAGATGTATCTCATGTACCTAACATGCCACACTATGACACTGTATCGGTTTGAAACTAGCCAAATGACTCGATGGTACGGCAATTCTGGGTTCACTTACTGGATGGGATAAAAAATAGACCAAAATATCTGTAAAGCCACCATGTTCGTCACTTTGATGATATACAGGGTGGTATCTATATATAGTTAAACGGACAGACACTACTAAAGTGGAAATAGTGAACACGGAGCTCTACTAAGTTATTCAATGATAGAGCCTGCAAAGAAGGAATAATAAAGCGCCTTACTAACTAATACCGGATTTTGCTCATGCAATTCTTCACGCAAAATCTAATAACTCAGTTTTAATGTGATGAAATCAACTCCAAGTAGTAACAAAAATTCCAAAAGGTAAAAAAAATTGTCAAACACAAAAAAATAACCGCGGTAACCTAGTGGTATGGCTAATGGACTGCTGAGACGAGGTTTTGGGATTTGATCCCAGGTTTACCATGGCACACACCAATGAATGCGATGCTTTTCGAAGTTATGTGTGTATTTATCGCAGGTTTAGAAGTGCCCGGTTAAACGCAATAGGCTCGCTACCTATTATTTTGGGACCTAAATATACACTGGCGAAATATGCGTGCTAGCACCTCTACCCCCCCTTCGGAGAAATAGGCGTGATATTATAAAAAAAATAGATTATTTGAGAGCTACGATACCGATACCACAGAGAAATGTCAAATTTATGACACCCCGTCGATTTTACATCGGAGGTTAATAGATAAACCAACTACTTATGAGTATGAGTATGTGAATTAGTAAATAGGTCGTTGACTCACTTTTTCAAATATGAGCCAAAACCTCACACACGTACACACATACCCAAATAATGTGCCATTGTCCAGTACCGAGAACGTCTCAAGACTGCGTGACGTCGCTGTGTTTTCCGACTCAACGCATAATTATAATTTCGGGCTTTCCAAACTAGTTCGTATGATCAACCATTAGATAATTACCGACGGCTAAATTTCAAACTTGGTAACCTCAGAAGTTTGAATCGTATCTAAACAGAAATAATATATGTTTGGCTAAAGCGTCACTACACTGCTGTGGGTTTGCATTTCGAATTGGAAAGAGTCGAATATCACGGAATATCACCCCGTATCTCAAAAATATTTCTTCTATAATGTTTTAAGAACGCAAACAAAATAAGTCTGTTATGATATGAGTAATATACTTGGGTATCACCCAAGTAATTATACCGCAAATTACACATAACAGAACAGACAGATAGAATATAAGTCTCATGTCGTTTGAAAAGGATTTTGACAACTTATGTCGTCTTGGAAGGATTGAAAATTTAGGCGATCCGAGCTCTTCTCCAGCTCAGTTAGGCTTTTTATTGATTTGAATCTGAATTACTTAAATGATATAATAATAAAAAAAATTGAAATTAAACCAATTAATTAAAAACACGCCTAATGACGGAGGTAGAGTATAACTGTAGTAATTGAGCAGGACGAATGGGAAAGTACCTCCACCCTACAGAATACCGCGGCTAATAACAATAAGTAGGGTAGCCAGAGCTCACTGGAGAGGTTTAGTGTGGTCAGTGGGAAGACCGAGAAACCCTTCTTTGTCATCTGCACTGACAGCACAGAGAGACTTTTCCCCTCCCCCGTTTTCCCTATATGGTCGGCAGCATGAATGGTGTTGCAAACGTAACCACTTTACATCACATAGGCCGCGTGCTTGTCTGCCACCTAACTGGTATAAAAGAATTAAGTATCAAATGCCGCACTTTCTAAAGAACTACTTGCTTATGTACTTACGTCCTATTTATTCTTCTTACTAAAGTTATAAGTGTTTTAACTAGATTATAAAGTGATAACTAGGTAGCCTATCTAGGCTCTCGACCGATAGCCTCAAGATAGATCGAACCCGAGACATCGTCTCAGCAATCCATTACCCATACCAGTTCGATCCCAGGTTTACCATGGCACACAGCAATGACTTTTCGATGCTTTTCGAAGTTATGTGTGTATTTATCAGAGGTTTATAAGTGCTCGGTTAATGACAATAGGCTAGCCACCTATTACATCGGGACCTAAACATAAACTGGTGAAATGTGGGTGCTAGCACCTCTGCCTACCCCTTTCGGGGATATAGACGTGAGTTTATGTTATGTTTATGTTTATGTCTTTATTGTGAAGTAGGGTTTCTTCTCACAGTGAGTACGAGTATGACACCCTCAACGGCTCTATATTCTACGTTTCGTTTTTGGTCTCACATCATATATTATAGACTAATCTATACAATTTTCTTGGTTCCTGACTGGCAAAATCTGAATGAATTGCTGTTCGAGAACGTCTGGACCGATTTGACTATTATGGTCTTGAATTATTTGTGGAAGTCCAGCTGAATAAATAAGGAAATGCTCGACAGCGGAAACGGGATCAGAAGTTCACGCGGGAGGAGCCGCGGGCAACAGCTAGTTAATAATATATTGCAGTCTGCTAGTACTCACTTCTAGGAACTATGTAGTAGTAAGTAGGTAGTAGTTAGTACTTAGTACTACGAAAGTCGTGCCTACGACTTCTTTTAAAATTGATTCCAGTTTAGGTATCTGTTTACCTATCGTTTAAGACAAGCGTCATTTAGGTAGGTAGCCAAACATGTTCATGTTCTTATATTTCGTTAGATAGATCGGGAAATGTTTTAGATTAATATTTATGGCTCTAAAGGCATTAGTAGGTATAGTCATCAATATGCTAAATACGAATACGGAGAAATGAAAATAATCCATCAAGTAATTGCGCGGCATAAGAACATAACATGGACGCGAGTAGTATAGCACCCGGCCTATATCTCGACACCAAATCGCAAGAGAAACGGGGTAATGACTCGTGCGAATAGATTTGGTCAATAATTTATGACTGGTGAATTTGACCTCGTCCACCGTCCTAACACCCTTAGTCATCCTCAAAATAGATCCAAATGCGTGTACTGGGTGTAATTTCGGGTTCAAGATATATGCCGGTAACTACAGGCACGTGTTGCTTTTATTTTATCGCGGAATGCGGGAAAGCCCAGCACTCGTCCTCGGCGGAGTACGGGCGCGGGCGCACGTCGCATTTGCAGCAGCGTGCGCTACCGCGCGGCTGCGCAAACATTCTCACATGTCACTCACTCGATTCGAGATTTACTTTCGACTTCCTCGACTTATATCCCACCCTCTCCTTTCCTACACATAACAACGCGTGCAGGGCTTAGATGTCACCCGCATACGGTGCAGAATATTCCATTAACAACCTGTTTCGTTTTTCCTACAGTCCCGGCTCCTTTATGCAGGGCGTGAAAAAGTATCGGACGAGACCGTCAAGCTGAGCGCCACCGTTGTTACACTGTACGTGTTTGTAATGGTGACCCTCCTTCCTGAGACTTTGCTTACAGCTTACCATTGACGTGTCCTAAATAAAAGAAGAAAAAAACAAAATCTTCTTCGTATCTAAATATGGTTCTAACAAAATATTATTAATAGATATTTTTAGACAAAGACCAAGATGCAGCACTTAGATCAAGATAGGCTATGCTACTGATTTGATGGCAGCTATGTGAGCGCTAACGTCTCTCACCGTCTCACACTGAAGCGAGTGCCAGCCACAGCAGTACATACGAGCCAAGTGAGAACCTGCGGTAGTGCCTAATGCCCGACGTGCATCGTACGTTCCACGTGTCAGCTTGCGCCAAATAGCTGATACGGCGATGTGTATCGGCCGGTGGCATGTGGGTCGCACGAAGGACACACGAGGAAAACCCAAGTGTTGCCGCTTCTAATTCATATCGGCTAGCTGTTAGCAAATTATTGAGGCAGTTCGCTTCATTAATCTAAACTCTATGAATACTATAACCTGCTTATGTACTGTAATATTATAATATTATTGGCCCTTGTTATCTGTGGTTGGGTGTAGGTGTGATTGTATGAAAGTCCACTAAGATCATCGAAGCCCGGGCCATTTTGTTTTTCCTCTGGGTGTTGAGGAGTGAGACGGCCGGGAAATATCGAAACGACGACGAGTAGGAGCTGCTACGATTGCTACAAGCGCGATGGTTTTCAAGCAATGGCGACTCGCGCTCGGATGACGAAGGAGAGTTGCACCATTGATCGAATTAAAATTATGAATCGGATATTTTAGAATGTTTAAGGAAAACATTGGTAGAAAGTCGAAGAGGAGAGGAGGAGGAAGAGGAGTCGTATTTTATTTTATAGTCGCCAGTACCCAGTTACATTTTTAGTAACTATTCAATTTCTATTCTCTTCGTTCACATTTCATTACTTTATGGATAAATTGAAACGATACTAATAGCCATGAAACAAAATTACAAATTGTTTAAAATATTCGTTTAACAGTAATGACTACTTGATTGCGGTGTTGAACTCTAGCTAGAGTCGTCCAGGCAGGCCGTCTTGAACCGCGCCGGTGACCCCACGAACCACGGGCGAGAACCAATTTTAAAATTTTCAAACTTACTTTTACACTTCTAATATCTTAGGTAGGCATAGTCACGGTATATTCTTGGTGTACCTATTACCCGCTGTGGCATGGGGCCAAGCGCTGGACGCTAAGGTTTTGCATAAAGAGGATAATGGAAGAGTTGTCGCATATGGACGGCTCTTGACGTACCTATGACGTTGCGCGTGCGTACAGCTGTAGCCTTGGGGCCTTAGATCATAGGTCACCACGTCGATAAACCACATCAGTACACAGTTTGTAATACATAGTAACTATTGAGTCATCTGTAAGAAGGTAATATGCCAATCGCTGCACGAGCTATGCGCTGGCGCCGCGCTTCGCTTCCGCAGCTCGCGACTTTTATTCAAATACTTTCGATTTTTTATAAGTTTACTAGCTGTTGCCCGCGGCTCCGCCCGCGTGGACTTCTGATCCCGATCCTGCTGCTCTATTCCGAACATTTAGGGGTATGAAAAATAGATATTGGCCGATTCTCATAGATACCGGATAAGCACAAAAAATTTCATCAAAATCGGTCAAGCCGTTTCGGAGGAGTATGGGAACGAAAACTGTGACACGAGAATTTTATATATTAGATATCATGAAATATATATGTACGTACTTAAATAGATACACTCTTATTTTATTCTCACTCATATCTACGCATTTGCATACATACCATCGCACATGCGAATGCATCACTCCTCGGATAAGAAGATTTTGACTTGCTTTGAGGGATTCTTTTGGCATTCAGTTAGTAAGTTTGCTAATGCTATCATTGAGATTATTACACCGTAGATGAGTGGTGGTTTCCCCTCCTTCCTGCAATATATTTCTTACTTATATATCATTCTGATTCACGACCACGCACAGGCAATGGAGTACTATTATTTATTTATTCTGTAGTATTAGCTTAATGCCGTCTACCGGGCCTTTTTTCGAGATAGCTTCCTAAGCGTTTAGGTAGGTATACCTGCACACAACATATTTTTCATGTGCTACAACCTGCAGGAGCCTGTAAAAAGCAACCTCTCAACCCAATGCATTAACCGGTAAACCTTTGGCTCGACCTACTCGTACCTACTAACGGCTACGCTTGGCCTACTTTATGTACCTTTACCTTAAAAAACAACAGACTGTATGTACCTACATAATTTAACGCATTTAAAACTCACGTTAATTTAATTTTTTTTTTTTTTTTTTTATACCACTTAGGTGGCAGACAAGCGCACGGCCCACCTGATGGAAAGCGGTCACCGTGGCCTATGGACGTTTGCAACACCAGAGGCGTCACACACGTGCTGCCTACCCTGTAGAAACCTTCTTATGCCTAATTAATTATAATTGTCCATCTATCTTGGACAAAATAACTATTGACGGAAATCTTGAATTAGATTTAAAAATAAACGTCTTGATGTCAGATCGTCTACATGTATACTTACTTAATGCGATGCTTGTGCTATGGCTGGGATTCCCACTTCACAGGAAAACGACCACATATATTATTTAATAATACAAGGCTTTGGTCTGTGGTGTCTGTTATACCAAGTGATGAAAGTGTCTCGGACAACTTGATACTGCTTTAATAATGTGAATATTGTGATGTGGCAAGAGGAAACTGCGCTGCCGTAGTCTCAGCTCAGAAGTGTGTTGGTAAATATTTCAGGTTTGAATCATTATATTCGAGGGTCTTACGACTATTGAGGATCCATACGGTGAGACTGTATGGCGCAGCCCTGTGGTCTTGGCCTTGCTATCGAGTTGCTGAGTCGACGGCCTTCCACCTCCCCATCTATCCATTTGAGTCAACCAACTTACTCAAACCTAGCCTGCTGACTAGCCTCCTAGCTAGCTTACACGGACTTTTATTAAAATATTGACAGTATAATGCAGTATAGAGCAGTAGGCCTATGCTTTCTGGCAGCCGTAAGCAATTACTTAAAAAAAATGTAGAAATATGGGTTTTTGTCAAAATATATACTCCTATCTATTCGCTAAACTTAGTGATTAACTGCGCAAGATTTATTACAAGATAGTAATTTGATACACAAGTGTCTTCCAATAAACGTTACAATCTATTTGAGCAACCCTAAATTTGCTCAAGCATGTTGTAATGTGGGTGGTGACGTATGTGGCCGAATAAGATGAACCAAAGAATTGTGAAATGTATTGTTCAATGAATATTAGATTTGATTTGCATTGATAGTTACTAAGAAAAGTTAATACAATGGTACTTACGGTTACATAACATCATCTTTTTTCACATTCATTTTCCTGAACGCTTTCGGTCGCCGACAGTTTATTTCTCGAAGAGGCCTGAGTCGGTCTAAATATATTACTTAATAAAGACAAATATAGTAGTTAGGTACCTACAACTGAATGAAATAATGACTCTGTTTTGCAGAACAAACAGCAGAACCATTACTCAGTAGTCGTGGGCGTCTCCAAGAACTAAATTTTTGACAAGGTATTTCCGAAACTTAGTTAGGTACTTCCTCAAATGATGTATTGTGTTACTGTGAATGTCCCAAATGCATGGAAATATCTAGACACTGTTTAGACAAGACCAACATTTTTGGTGAATTACCAAACCAAACCAATTTGGTTTTGTCAAACCGCGCCCATCAAAGAAAGTAATCCTCCCCCAATATATAGTTTCTTGTAATGGATTTCCGCCAGGTAACGCCTACATCTATATCGTATTTGTAGATCGCTGTATCTAAGATTCACTGTACCTACTTTATTAAAATTTAAGAAAAGTTTCGAACTGACACCGTCGAAATTGGTAATCACTACTTACGGCCATTCACAGTAACATAATTGTACAAATAACTATTTGTATAATCTTGATAGGTACTCGGTGTATTCCAGTGCATAGTTGCAACACGCCGTGGTATGGCATATAATAATAATAATATACTTAATTCTCGTAATACAGTAATAGTGAACTGTAAACAAGCTGAGCTTTGACGCAGATACTAATGACATAATGTAATGAATGACGCATACGTGTCCATTATAATGGCAGGACCAAGTCTTGTATTCTGTCAATTCATATTACAGTGTTTAGTACTAAATTGGTACTATTTGCTACCTTTCGTAAAAAAAATTGTACCTCTTCTATTTCAAAGTTATATTTAAAACTGTCTGGTCCCGCCATTATAACGTTATAATGGCGGGACCAGACTCGTATCGGCCATTGTTAGCTACGATTATTTTATGAATATTTAGTACCTATTTAGTACTCTTGAAAAATGCTTAAAAAGTGTGGCTGGGTGCAGCATGTACTGGGCTGTTGTATTAAAACACTGATCCCGCCATTATAATGTTTGGTCCTTTCGTAAATAAACGTGTAACGGTCTATTATTTATAAACTTTATTAATATAGATATTAAGTACCTATTTGCTACCTTTTTAAGACAAGGTTCACAAGAGTCGGTCTTTCATTAACATTAAGTAATTAAAATTTTAATGTATGTACTTAGTACAATTAGTGATGGGCGATGAATCATCGTGACCACGTACTATAAATTACTTAATACTTTCACGGCAAATAAAACGTTACCTATATTTAATAAAAAGTGCGACCGATAATGTATCTGCTGAAGACTGAAAGAAGGTAATAACCAAATACAAAAAGTTATGGAAGATGATTGGGAGCGGGATGATGTGGATGATGATTATTAAATATAGGTAACATTTTATTTGCCGTGAAAGGCTGTGTTGTGTTATGTCTGGCAACGTTTTCGATCAAGTATATTCAAATATATATTATAGTACGAGAGCCCACGACCAAAATTTTTGTCTCATAGCAATACGGCCAAAACCGCATCAAATCGATAGATACGATTATCCTGAACTCGAAAATACCAATATCAGACATTTTCCGCGTAGCGTTTGATCTGACCGAATTTTCAAAATTGTCAAAGAATTTTACCGAACTGCATCATAGCAATATGTCTGATTTGCAGACTGTAGTTGAATGATAGTTCTGAGATACCGGAAACATATTTTTCAGACGATAGTGGTGTAGCGCAAACCCGTAAAATCACTTAAAAAGATTAAAAATGAGACAAAAAAAATGTCTCATAGCAATACGTCTGAAAATCTTTTTTATTAGTAAATTTTGGTTATTTGATGCGAACAAAACAATTTTCAGACGGAAATGTGAACGCATTAAATTTTGAGACCGTTTTAAAAATGTTAACAAATTTTACCGATCGGTATCATAGCAATATGTCTGAAAATTGTTGGACATGATAAAAATTTATATCAGACAAATTAAGTGTAGCACGTTCTCTATCAGACAACTTTTCGATACTCAGATATCATTTAAAAATCGTATTGAGGCATCTTGAATTTTCTGTTACAAATCAATGAATACGTTGCGACCCTGAATTTATTAGATGATAATTAACAAAGAATTTACCCGAAACCGTAACATTGAAGTTGAAGGACTGAAATAAATCGCACAAAAGGAAACTGGGATGAAGTTGAAAAAAAAACGGTTTATTCAAAGTTACAAAATATTCTCGTATTCAATCGCTGTCGGATTCGGAATCGTCGTCGAAACGTTATTTTCGTTTTTGGGAGTATATGCTACACTTAAAGTGTCTGAAAACAGGTTTTTGGTAATCATGGCAGCAATACGAAAAGTTGAAAAAAAAAAATTATCCGTATTGCTATGATACAGGTTGGCTAAATTTGTTGACATTTTCAAAAATGCGCTCAGGCTATATGCTACGCGCAAAACGTCTGAAAACAAACTTTTTCGTAATACAATTATAAAATCTATGTACATTTTCACTATCAGACGTATTGCTATAATACCGACTGTCTTTTTTTATTGACACAGCAGAAATGGCCTCCCACGCAGTTGCTACACTTTCGACCGTTACTACACACCTAGTCGGGTTCAGAATCATACAATCTAACGATTTTATAGGGTTTTTGCCGTATTGCTATGAGACATGGTTTTGGTCGTGGGCTCTCGTACTATTACTGTTATGTATGATTTTAAAATACATAATAAACTTAAATGTTAAAATAATATCAAAATGTATTTATTTAAAACTAGCTGATGCCCACGGCTTCGCCCGCGTGGAATTTTGTTCCCGTTCCCGCAACCCTTGGGAACCTTTTCCCGGGATAAAAAGTAGCCTATGTGTTATTCCAGGTTCTAATCTACCCCTGTACCAAATTTCAACCAAATCAGTCCAGCCGTTTATGCGTGAAAGAGGAACAAACATCCATCCATACATCCAAACAAACTTTCGCCTTTATAATATTAGTAGGATAATATGTATAGTTTATATACGTGGTCACGATGATTCATCGCCCATCACTAATTGTACTAAGTACATACATTAAAATTTTAATTACTTAATGTTAATGAAAGACCGACTCTTGTGAACCTTGTCTTAAAAAGGTAGCAAATAGGTACCAAATATCTATATTAATAAAGTTAATAAATAATAGACCGTTACACGTTTATTTACGAAAGGACCAAACATTATAATGGCGGGATCAGTGTTTTAATACAACAGTCCAGTACATGCTGCACCCAGCCACACTTTTTAAGCATTTTTCAAGAGTACTAAATAGGTACTAAATATTCATAAAATAATCGTAGCTAACAATGGCCGACACGAGTCTGGTCCCGCCATTATAACGTTATAATGGCGGGACCAGACAGTTTTAAATATAAATTTGAAATAGAAGAGGTACAATTTTTTTTACGAAAGGTAGCAAATAGTACCAATTTAGTACTAAACACTGTAATATGAATTGACAGAATACAAGACTTGGTCCTGCCATTATAATGGACACGACGCATACGTACATGTGACCTCGGTCAGACAATGTAATTGGATCTACCTACAGCATAACAGTATGGGGGATACATCTGGATGTGCACTGTTATTTGTTATGCAACGGGAATAATTGGTCGTAGTATTTAGGTTATTTTGTTTGTGGAGCTGGCAACTAATTAGTGGCTTAGCTACGAATACCTACAACATTGTCTCGTATAAAACTCTGAGGTTAAGCGACCAGTGCCGGATTTACCTCCGAAGGGGCCTCAAGCAAAAACTGTTTTTTGAGGCCCTCGTTTCAATATAAACCCCCCCCCCCCCTCTCTTCTTTTAAATAACAAAAAGCAGATTAATTTTGCAAAATTGATATATTATTTGAACCATAATAAAAATTCTACTCTATTACAACTTCTTTCTACTTTTTTCAGTCGCAAATTGATCTCCGGGCCCGCACTGCACTTCCGGGCCCGCACTGCCCGCGATGAGCGGAGGCGACTTGGACGTCGGAGGTCGCAAAATGACCTCCGTCCCCCATGAGCGCGGGCCTGGGGGTGACGGGTGGAGCCGCCGGTCACCCTAGCAGAAGCAGGCCACGGTGATGGCGCAAAATGCCACCCCATACCCAGGGGCTAGAATGGGGACACCATGGTCCCCCCACATTGGGGGAAGAGGGGGCATCTCAACAGAGATGTCCCCGGGTCTGCCGGGGTGCGAGAGATATGTCTTGTATAATCTCACCTCCGGCAATCAAGGACCCATGGACGGCGTGCGTTTTGGTCGGTTCGAGTCCGACATAATCACCTCCATCGGTTTTGGTGGAGGTGGTATCCGTGGGGATATTGCGCACGATAAAAAAAAAAAGTCGCAAATTGATAAATAATATCATCAAAGTCAAGTTCTCGAAGCTTGTCTGTTTGCAAAAGAAGATGATGCTTTTAGAAAAGCAGCTGTTCAGACGAAAATACTAACACGAGTGACCGAAGCGCCCACTTCGCGCGCGAAATTTAAAAAGTTCAAATCCTTTTAGAGCAATGAAGAATTGAAAATGTCAACTTTATCTTTATGTTATTTCAAAATTTTTTTATAGGTATTTTAATTATTTTTACATTTTCAAATACGTTTAAAAAAATTTCAAATTTTGGGGCCCCTCTCCAAGCGGGGCCCCATGCAATTGCTTCCTTTGCTTCCTGGTAAATCCGCCACTGTAAGCGACAAAGTTTTCAAAAGGGAAGCCGGTAAAAACACGACCAACAATAAAAATATCACACAACGCAATTTTGACTACGACTAAGCGATTCACTTCAAACTGGTTTTATTACATTTTATTTCGTACCTAGTTCACGAATCGTACGAAATGATTTTCAACCTAGGGGCCTAGACTAAATGCATTTCTATTGGCTACATCGTCAATAGAAATGTCCATGATGATTCCAACTTTATCTGACAATCGTATATCGATAGTCAGTGCCTCTAGCACGAACTACTATCGAATTTGTAATGTGAAGCTTTCGAGTCCTCGATGCGCTAACGGAGTAACACATTAGACGGTAGCACGAAGTCAATAATCCTAGCTTCCGAGAACTCACAAGTAATTCAATAGTGACGTCATCCTGACATAAATGAATAATGCTATTGAATTCGATACGAATACTTTCTCGCAAGTGGTTCGTGCTAGAGGCACAGAGCGGTGGCGAATGTATCTGTGCATTCCCTTTAGAGCGAATGCATATTGTCTAGACCCCCTGAGTTAACGACTTGCACAGATGTTATAGTACGAGAGCCCACGACCAAAATTTTTGTCTCATAGCAATACGGCCAAAACCGCATCAAATCGATAGATACGATTATTCTGAACTCGAAAATACCAATATCAGACATTTTCCGCGTAGCGTTTGATCTGACCGAATTTTCAAAATTGTCAAAGAATTTTACCGAACTGCATCATAGCAATATGTCTGATTTGCAGACTGTAGTTGAATGATAGTTCTGAGATACCGGAAACATATTTTTCAGACGTTAGTGGTGTAGCGCAAACCCGTAAAATCACTTAAAAAAATTAAAAATGAGACAAAAAAAATGTCTCATAGCAATACGTCTGAAAATCTTTTTTATTAGTAAATTTTGTTTATTTGATGCGAACAAAACAATTTTCAGACGGAAATGTGAACGCAATAAATTTGTAGACCGTTTTGAATATGTTAACAAATTTTACTGATCGGTATCATAGCAATATGTCTGAAAATTGTTGGACATGATAAAATAAGTTGTCCACATGTGCAAAAAATTTATATCAGACAAATTAAGTGTAGCACCTTCTCTATCAGACAATTTTGCGATACTCAGATATCATTTAAAAATCGTATTGAGGCATCTTGAATTTTCTGTTACAAACCAATGAATACGTTGCGACCCTGAATTTATTAGATGATAATTAACAAAGAATTTACCCGAAACCGTAACACTGAACTTGAAGAACTGAAATAAATCGCACAAAAGGAAACTGGGATGAAGTTGAAAAAAAAAACGGTTTATTCAAAGTTACAAAATATTCTCGTATTCAATCGCTGTCGGATTCGGAATCGTCGTCGAAACGTTAAACGTTATTTTCGTTTTTGGGAGTATATGCTACACTTAAAGTGTCTGAAAACAGGTTTTTAGTAATCATGGCAGCAATACGAAAAGTTGAAAAAAAAATTATCCGTATTGCTATGATACAGGTCGGCTAAATTTGTTGACATTTTCAAAAATGCGCTCAGGCTATATGCTACGCGCAAAATGTCTGAAAACAAACTTTTTCGTAATACAATTATAAAATCTATGTACATTTACACTATCAGACGTATTGCTATAATACCGACTGTCTTTTTTTTTGACACAGCAGAAATGGCCTCCCACGCAGTTGCTACACTTTCGACGGTTACTTACACACCTAGTCGGGTTCAGAATCATACAATCTAACGATTTTATAGGGTTTTTGCCGTATTGCTATGAGACATGGTTTTGGTCGTGGGCTCTCGGGCTATTAAACAAACACGATTACGGTAATGATAACAATACACGAATATACCCACTATCAAAACACGAAATTGTCTCTCATTCGTATCTCCGGCACCCAGCGAGGGTCCTTCATCTGGTTCTGCAGGCGCCGCAGCAGGGAAGCGTTGCTCTCGGTGTCCACATCACGGTCGAAGTAGCTCCTCCGGCTCCTCGCTACGCCAACCGGTGACATGTCAGCTGCAGTTTTCACAGTCGACGGTTGCTCTTGCACGTTTTGAGACCGAGGGTAGAACTGCGCGAAAATACTCTGCTCCACTTGGCAGCAGACCAGCGAGACGAGGATCAGTGGGAGAACGACTCTTAGCACCATGTTGTCCGATAGAGTAGGGAGTGTCGTGTGAGCGCGACGAGCAGTGCAATACTGGTAATGCCTGTTCGTATAAGTTAAGGAAAACTTGTTCAACCTGTTTATACCTAAATGATTACTTCTTTATTATTTATTATTGTTTTTACATAATATTACATAGCACAAACTCACGCCTATATCCTCGAAGGGGTAGGTAAAGGTGCTAGCACATTTCCAGTTTATGTTTAGGTCTCAATGTAATAGGTGGCGCTGGCGAGCCTATTGCCATTAACCGGGCACTTATAAATATAAATACGCACATAACTTCGAAAAACATCGAATATCATCATATCATAATAATAGAAATATATAGTAGGTAGTAATAAATATTACAAGAAGTGTGCCATTCTATCTTATTCTTTCGTCTGAGGTAGGTACCTACCTATCCACCTTATATTTCGTGCGGAATTCCCCTCGAATGCCAGAAGTGAAGGTTTCAACTATTAGGTAATTTGTGGTGAAGGTAAGGGAGACAAGACATACGTTCGAGTTCCATATTAACGCCTCCCCCCCCCCCCCCTCCTCCCCCGCCATCGTGTTTTGGTGCCCCTATCTTGCCCCTAGGAAGGTAGACAATCTTCGCATATGAGGATCCGTGGGCTGGATAAAGTAGGTACCAAGATTATAGTTGCTTTTCCCTGTTTTTCGTGTGGAAATCCCCACATAAACTTGAAACTATGATACTATTGATTAGGTATTATTTATTTTAATTAGGGCTATTAGGATTAGAGAGCCCGCAGTAGTCAAATAAGTTCACTTTTCGAACTTTCTTGTGATAAAAGCCATTGCTTGCCGTTACTTATGAAGTAAAAGTGATTTTCCAAATTATTCACTGCCTCGCTAGATATAGTTAAGAAACTCCTCACTAGATGGCACTAGCTGTATGATAATATGCATAGTAATAATTTGGTTTACATCAAAGCAATGCATCAAATACCTACGAGTATTTAAGCTAATGGTTTGAAATGATTCAAAGTCAAACTCGTTGTTTTGACTTTTTTATGATCAAAAGTCAATACAGAACAAAAATGATGTCTTACATTATACAAGGAAGGCCGTGTCTTGAAGCGGCATGCTAGATTATCAGGCAAAAAACATTGCCCTTGGACCGATTTGCAGAACACGACAATTTTTTTGTTATACTAGCTGTTGCCCGCGGCTCCGCTCGCGTCGAGTTCTGATCCCGATCCCGCTGCAACATAAAAACATTTCTTAGAGTTCAAGGAATACAATAAAAAATATACTCGAGATGGTATAGTCGCCTTTGAGTTATGTTTAGCAACATATTAGAAAACCGACCCCAATTAATTTGGGAGTTTGATGATGATGATTAAATAGATAGCTAACGGTAATTTCGCCGGCATTGCCAACGACTCCGTGGCGCAACGGTAGCGCGTCTGACTCCAGATCAGAAGGTTGCGTGTTCAAATCACGTCGGGGTCAATGAACTCTTTTGGAAAAAAATAAAGGAAAATAAATAAATATAAATATTTTTATTACTGATATTTCTGACATTTTCTGAAAAAGTAAATTTAAAAAATTAAAACTGCGTTTCAACGGAGAACAAAACTTGGAGATGCCGGGGATCGAACCCGGGGCCTTTCACATGCAAAGCGAACGCTCTACCACTGAGCTACATCCCCTCACAGCGTAGGTACCAAATTTGTTCACTAGTTAGTAAGACCTCTCACTACGCAGTACGTCATGGTCTTGTACTTGACATTATTTGAATATACCTATTGTAAAGCGATCGATAGAGATATCTTTCTGTCTCTTTTCAACACGCGTGTGTATAGGTGTTGCGATACTTACAGTCAGTGCTATAGAAAGATTACGTTTACGGGTTCGAATCCTCCTCAGCCAGAATGAGAACTAGAAGAGGATTATATCGATCGGGTTCGCTATTAAAGCCCGCTGAGTTTCTTGCCGGAGTCTTCTCAGGCCGGGGCCGCGTTTCGAACCGGTCGGTGGTCCAGTTGCTCAGTACTTTAACTTATAAAATATTATTAATATTGACTTTTGTAAGTGCCGTTTAGTGGTCTATACAGAATAAATGATTATTGAACTTTGTCAGCGCCACCTGGCGACAAATGTGTGAAATATTTTATATTACTTTCATGCTACGAACGTCCTTATAGTTTGAGTTACATTGTTACTTACTATGTACTAAGGTGCTAAACTAGGACATAGTGCCTGCTCAGGCTTTGATTACAACCGGAATTAGTACTTGGTTGTAGAAAAAACCAACCTACCAGAGGATGTCTACTACGGTTTAGTACCTGACAAATTTCTAATACCACGTGGGCATTAGTCACACAGTCAATCTTTCGAATCTTTTTTTTTTCAAAAAATAGTAATTCTATTTTTGAAGCTATTGTATAACAATGTGCTTGTTACCTGTGGTTTACCACTCTACTCTTTTCAATAATTTGATGTAATTTGACTTTTACAGCCGTACGACCGCCCAACCCAAGCACTAACACTCATCCCCCAATAAGGACATGTTGTACTTGTACAGGCTCCTACTCTCTTGGTGAAGTAAGCATGTGCTAACATTGTCTTTGGATGTAAGGGAGTAATTTCCCTAATATGTCGGTAGGCAGGCCAAGCTACGGTATAGTTTCTTAAACCTAGATCTCGTCCATTCCGATAGTAAGGTAGAGGAAAAAAGTAATGTAGTCTGCAAATGTCAAGCCAGTGCAGGTGCCATTATCGTTACAAAGTGAACTTCAAAATGACGGTCTAAAAAGACGCTTTTACAGTTTCCACGGCCCGCTTGAAGGAGGCGCCGCCGCTGTGAAGAACGTCGGGCGTGAGCGCCGTTGTGGAATTGCAAAGGATGGCAGCTACGTTATTGTTTCTCTTTGGAATTATTAACACCATCACTGTGTTCAATGTTAACCGGAACTCAGAAAGGATTTAAACAGCTCACATATTATTTGTGATATGTGAATATCGTACTATTCAACATTTTGATTCTTATACAGCAACTGCTTCATCTTCTCTTACAAATAACAGGAACAGAGAGTTTAACAAATAAAACTACGTGACGTGCTTACGTACGTATTATAATAATCAATCCGCCACTGTTTTTTTTTTATTTTTATATTAACTGCTTTTAAATATCCCCTAAAAATAATATTATTTTAACCTTCACCTTGTTGTATATTTTTACACCATCACCATTCTTAAATGTTAAAAACTCATCGCCTTTTGTGAGCACAAGTCGTCGTTTCTATATTGTTAATTTTAACATAAATGTCCAGTGTAAAGTATCGAAAATATCTATTGTCTAAGTATAAAAATATAAAATGATGTTTGTGTTTGTCTTACGAGCAACAATCTGCACATAGATATCGAATTTTGTTGACATTAAGCCCTTTACACTATCGTTGTGGATGTATGTCGTGCCGTGTCGTGGTCGTGTCGTGTGGTGGCGCGTCACACGGTCTCGCTCTCCGTCTCCATGATGAACTCGGCCAGCATGAGCTCCATAGTGGGCGCGATGTTCCGCTCGACACACGTGACCTTGAAGCACTCGGCCACGCGCAGGATGCGCCAGCAGTGATCCTCCTCGTGGTCATACTGCTTCTCGCAGGCGTGGATGATCTCCACCATCTGCCGCGCCAGCACCTCGCCTGGGCACACAGACATAGAAAGATAGGTGAGTGCTGTAAGATGACTCTATACTCTCTAATCTGACTTCATAGTCACCATTCACGAATACAAAATATTAAGTTATTAGGTTCTTCAGAATTGCAATGTTTTATTAGAAATCCACTGTTTATGGCACGTCAGGCACGCCGTCTGATTCCAGATAATGAGTGTACGAGAGCTAGGTACCGTTGGGGAATGACTTGATGAACTTCTCGGTGTTGTCGTGGTGCATGCGGCTGGTGTCGGTGAGCAGGCTGTAGTGGCGGCTCATGCACTGGATGGCGCAGCCCAGCTCGCGGTGCTCGAACTTGAAGTCGTCGCTCCAGAAGTGGTAGAACTCCTCCATCTTCTCCTCGTCCAGCTGGCTCTGCGGTGAAATCGTTACCATGTTACTGTGTTTATTCCTTGAGATTTATTGATATTGGCAAGGTCCCCTTAGATACGTGGAGCGTAACATCATAATATAAGGTGTTAAACTTATTCCCAAACCTTCTTAATTCTTTATTGCACACACAAAGTACAGAGATTATTTACATACATTTGCAAGAATCATGTACAAAGGCGAGCTTAACTCACAATGAGTTAAAAACCTTTTAGAAAAAGCTTTTAAAAAAAGGTTTACTTACATTATATTATCTATTTCCTACCGGGGTAGGCAGGTGTGAATTAAAATGGGGGTTTGGCCTATGGCCGCATTCTGAGCAGATTGATCTTATGAGACCCGGGACCATTTATAACGTTTGTAACATAAAACACTAACCTCCTCGCGGCACTGCTCCAGCGCTTCTCCAAACCCCAGGGTGACATCCTTCATGACGTTGACGTCAGCTCGCAGCACGGCTGCCACCGCCAGGACTGTTACGGCTACCAGCACGCACTTCATGGTTGCCCCGATCAGTGGTGTCTGTGCCCTGGTGTGATGTCGTGCTGGCTCATATAGTCGGCCTAATCACGGGCTGCATGAGCAAGGTTGCATAATGTATGGTATTCACAACTGGGAGGAGCACAGCGAAGGAAGCATCTATTAGTTTGTTTGTATTTTTTTCCATTGTAATGTTATTAAATTATTGCGATCTACTTGCGGTACTTAGAACAGGACAATTAAAAATCTGTACCTCTGTTGCTTCATCAATGTTGGATTTAATAATACTTAAAGCCGCTTGAATACCGCTTTGGTTCATTTTGATTTACGGCGTTCTCCATAATTGTTTAATTATCTACACAATATTGCTATTTGGATTGTCTAACATTGTTTTTAGATAATTCAAATACATATTTAAATAATTAATTATTATTTCATAATGATTACATACTTTTACCAATTCAACTAACTTTAGATAATATATTACGGTACCTGCCGTCACAGGAGTAAAGTTTATCAGGAATTGACTGATTGCTACTAACCGAATGTTTAGTGATGCTTCAATAATAAAACATGAGAACAAACCTGCGGGAAACGCCTGTACAAATAATGTGGCAACTCCGCACATGTGCAGACAGTATATTTTAATTTACCTACATGTAAATAAACAGGGGCACAATCACGCTATTGATGATCAGTTTATTTTGCACTTGATAAATGGATGGAAATTCGTGCCTCGGAGAGTACGTTTAGCCGTCGGTCGGTCCCGGTTGCTAAGCGGCAGTCGTTAGGGGTAGTTGGAACCCTCAAAAGTCCGATTTGTCTAATTATAGAACTTCGATATCGCTAATTTGGTGGTGGAGGTCCGATGGCAGTCGCTTCACGGGAAATATTGGGGATCAGCCGCATATTAGTTAGACTATAAAGCCAACCCCTGATTTGGGAAAATAGGTTCAGAGTAGGAAGTCGTCGTCTACTTAGTTACCCGGATGGAAATGCAACTTCATATTTCGGCCCCGCACGTAGTAGGTACTGATGTCACTTTTTTGTGCTGCCGAACCTGTAGAAACGTTCTAACGACCTTCTTGCGCGGGATGACGTAATATTTACATATTTTAGTATACATATAACATGGTTCTCTGTATATTGCAGAAATCTACAAATTAATATTACATTAATTAGTTTTCAGTTATCAGCAACTTTTGTCACTAACTGTACCTATACATCGAAATATCTCTTTGTTTATACAGGTACTTATGTACATGGTACCTTCCTGTGATAAGTAAACAATCCACCACGTGAGGGCGACAGTGTCGGCGTGTAATTAGACCTCATTGCAGCAAACAAACCGTGACCAAATAAATAATTGCACGTTTTTGTGATGACACGTTAGTCGTTCATTACTTCATTAGCGTCCGGACAATCACAGACCATTATGTAAACACACAGCATTCGACCGACACAGGCCCTTTGTTACGCACGTTTTTGGTTGGCAGTAACGCCACAATCAGAATGATATTTATCTCACAAATTGCTTAATAACGACACCAATAATTTGAGAGTTAGCAATGATCCTAAAATATAGTAAACTGGACACTGACTGTATTGGAAGTGTCCACCACGGTGATTACCAAAACTGCCATTTGGATTCACTTCACGATTTTTCTATTTACAGTTAATAAGTAATTAATAAGTAACAAAGCAGCCGGTGCAGCGAGAAGCCTGGCGATGTCTGCTGGCTACGCCTAACCAGAGTGCGGGAATCGTTGTATAACGTTTTTTGGTGCTCATCAAAAAGGCAGTAGAAAGGTAACCGCAGTGGTTTAGCAGGAGAGACAGACTTTGAGCTTGAGGCCCGAAGACTTTTTTCTTGACCACGTCTATTTCTCTTCACCTCGTTTAATGGTAAACTGAAAGTAAAGTCGCAGGAAAGGGGGTCACCATTACAAACACTGACGGTGTTACAATAGAGGCGCTCAGCTTGACAGCCTCATCAGAAGCTTTGACTGACACTGTAGGAAGAAGGAAGCACGCATCGCAAAGGAAAGACTCACCGAATCGCTTGGTTCTTGATGTCATATTCTGTACTTACCGTATGCGGGTGTGTCCTGTGTCCTGTAGGAAAAGAGAGGGTGAAACTAATTGGAAAAGCTCACTGAACATTCACCGTGGTAGAGACGGCAAAATACTGCCAGGGACGCAACATCTCTACGCATCTGCAAAGGCTCGAAGGCGTTCGTGACCTCAGGATTCCCAGTTCGCATTATTCATTCTGTGGCAACGCTAGCAGCAGGTTTCCATCAGGCGTTACCGGCATGTCGGAGTGAGCACCTGCACGAAAATCTAATCGTGTGATTACATCATACGGGCGGAGTGACCATGTTCCAATACTTCCAATTCAAAGTAAGGTTCATTAACTTGATAATTATTTATTGTTACCAATGTTATAGTCAGTAGTGACATGGTAAGCGGGTACCGTGACCCGTGACCAACGATTACACTTCACATATGATGACCAGTATCTGCTATCCACCTAAATCTTCTACCTCCGATACCTTATCACCTTACCCATTGACCTACGGTTACTACCTTTTATTCAAATATTTAGGTTTTACAAATTAACAACTCTATCGCAGTTCACTGCTGGACATAGGGCTCTCTCAATGTTGGGAGGCTTACTCTTTTCACGCTGGATGGATTGGTAGGTACCTACAGGGTTTTATTTCGAGTACTTCTCTCGCAGTAATATTGTTTGCGTTTTCCATTAGTCGCCTCTTACGACTCTCTTCAGATGAGATGGCCGCCGCATCTGAGTAAAAATAATAATTTGCCCACTTTAGAAACTTACTTACTAATCGTATCGCTGATATTAAACGTACAGTACAGCTCTATCATACTTGGTCATCTCTTAAAAGATGGCGCTAGCAGTCTAGAAAAAAGGTACCTATGTTTTTTTGGTCGAACAGAAAATTTAACTATTTTTTGATCCTCCCTCTCGCTATCATATTTCACAATATGTATGCGAAGTGAGTAAGTACTTAGTTCTTGGACGTGAATTCTCGTGAACCTCACACTGCTCAAGCTATTTACACGCTTCTCCATCCTCTCAAAATCTCACTTTTGATACCAATCTCAGTGCAATACCATTGAATTTATTCCCAAAGAGTGCACACCTCTATAATGTACGTACTCGGAGCCCTTTCTCTGCAATCACCTCCATAATAAGCAACTTAACATCGAGCGTAGGCCCCTGCGCATGATCGCATCCTGTGCAGGGCGCACTTGTTGCAGTGTCTAAGTTATTTTGTTTTCATTTGAAACAATAATTACCTGCAGTTGGGCGGTGGGTTCGTGTGAACGCGGTCACGTCTCGGCGCGGTACCGACGCGGCACCGACGCGGCACTCGCCGTTTCGCTGTAAGAAAGTAACGTGGTAAAGAGTATAATCAAAGACAGACTAATTGTAGGCTGTACGTCGCGGTAAGGCGCGGTGCGCGTACCACACGCCCTTGTTATTACACTGTACGAATTTGTAGTGCGAAGTAACTCTTGTATTTATATATGACCTTATTTACCTACTGCTTGTGTTACACCAAAGTCATAAAGTATTTCGAAATGGTGACATTCATTTGATTCCCATTAGCACATCTAGTAATGTAAATAGATTATAGGGAAAATTAACAATGTACACTATTTAACTCACGGAATAGTCAATTGTTCTGTGAGTTAGCTGCGACATACGTATTATCACCAAATTGCTGGGAGCTATTCCATGTCTGCCCTAGATTGACGTTAGAATTCTCATGATTAGCCATAATTTATTAAGAAGTAGATAAGACATCCTTGAAAAATGTTTATCAGTAGGTAAAGAGATACTAGTTTTCATACTTACAACCTTGTTTATCGAACAGAAACATACCTATTGATAGTGCGTATCCTTGAAATCGTTTGGTGACTCTAAGCCAGAACACAAGTACCAATTTACTATTTTCTTGCAAATCCAGAGTAATCGCTTGCAATAAAAACTAAAACGCAGCAAGTGTATTAATGACCTGCAGGCACATCAGGACTATCAGGAGTTTAATTGCTCTCATTACATAGGTGTATATCATAGACAGGTTCCTTGCAGTCTAGGCTTAGGCACAGCTTAAATAATAATAGTACGTACCACGTAGGCGAGAGCTCATGAACCGGTCTTATCATCGATAAAACATCAAAAAGGCATTCTAGTTTGCTTACAGACGATCTAGGTTCGATTTTACTACTTGTCAATCATAGTTAAGGCACTGAGATAATTAAAAGTGCCGTTTAATATTAGACTCTAGCTTTAGACGATTAAAGTCCATAATGAAATGATGGCACTGTGGAGAGTGAAGGAAACGATGTAAAATATTTTTTTCATTTAATTTTGACCTTTAAGGTGTTAAAAGCGGAAAATTCTATGATAGTTTTTGTAATCTCAGTCTTATGGATAAAAATTAGTAGAATCGGGGTCCTGGTACAGATATACAGAATACAAAATATTCAAATTCAATCATGTATATAGACCATTAAACAGAACTTAGTTACTAAACGTCTTAATAGGTCAGTTACGCAAATGGACCACACCGGTCCGAGCCAGCCTTAACGAACTCCTGCTTCAAAAACTCAGTTAAGTTTTTCTCTTGTTTTTTTAGTATACCTACAAACAATTTCTTAGTGAAGATACAATAATTTGCTTGAGTGGCACGTTGAGTAAACAGCTCATTTGAAACCTTGTTTATCCTCTAAATAATCAAGGATTAATATGCCTTTTTGCCATAATTCTCTTTTAATGTCATTTTCAAATTTATTTACAGGTGAATCCCTAATTCCTTCAGGGAGCTCGTTAAAAAGTCTATACAGTTACCCTGGAAATAATTGTCGTCGAAGTGCTTAAGTATCGCCTCCCTCTAAAAGGACACAATGGGGTCTAAACAGGGGTCAGGTAAAACTGTTGAAGGCTGTATGGTACGCCACTCGACGAACAAAGCGGAGCATTGAAGGAGATACATGCTTTCCACTCAAATACAAGCGTCGGGGATAAATATATACCATCCATAATAAAGTTGACAATTATGGACATGTCTATATGAGTGGTTCTCACTTCCCAGGTTGTTCTGTAACACTGTTCAATTTTAAATGAAAACTGTTGAGGGCCTGTTTGTGTCGAAGAGGAACCACAACCAATCCACAACAAACAGCATAAAACTACTTATTGTACCACTCTGCTTGTCTCTACTTTTCTCTCTCAATATAAGTGGTCGAAGCACTACTAAACTGATAAATTGGTTCATAGTGTTTAAAAGTTCCGGGACTTCACTCGATATATTTTTGAACTGAAGTATTTTGAAATGAGTAAACGCCGCGATAGTTTAAAAGTTACATGATAAATTGGTTACCAGTTTAGTAGTGCTAGTGCTAGTGGTAATCGGCGACAGTATCAGTATATTCTGCAATTTTTATCAAATTATTCACATATAGAAGTAGTAAAAAAAGCCGCGGTAGTCTAGTGGTATGGTTAATGGACTGCTGAGACGAGGTCTCGGGTTCGATCCCAGGTTTAGCATGGCACATACCAATGACTCTTCGATGCTTTTCGAAGTTATGTGTGTATTTATCGCAGGTTTATAAGTGCCCGGTTAATGGCAATAGACTCGCCACCTATTACATTTGGGACCTAAACATGAACTGGCGAAATGTGCCTATCCCTTCGGGGATGTTGACGTGAGTTTATGTTATGTTTTTTATGTTTTCATTCAGATAATAGCTTCCGAGTCGCAATATATCGTGGTGCCAGACCATGGGCAGTTGGGGCATGGAAGCTACGAAACTGGTGGCCGACATAGGTCGACGACTAAGTTGAAAATCAGACTCTCAGTCCGGATCGTACCTGGTGCAAAGACTAGCCATTGCAATCCAGCGGCCAGTGTTCTGAGCTCTTATTTGCACCAGACACGACCTGAGGCGTATTATTTACATGACAAAAGCTTGGCTGGCTATTGACTTCTATGTGAAATTGAAATAAAACATAATTATGTACATTTTTATTAAAACTTTTCGAGTATATAAGACTTTACGACTAAAAGTTACAGAACCAAGTTGTAGAGAAATTGAAGTGGCTGTTTCGTTACAAATTAAAGGTTCTCTGACTTATAACTCCGTACTGTAATACAATCCTTCATGCGAATCCACTATGAAAAAAATATCAATAAGATCACTACCCGACGAAAAAAACGAGGTTAATGTGTTCGCCCGCGATACCTCGGAACCAATAAGGCACTAATTATTATTTCGGCTTTAAAGGGTTTAAAATGGGACTAAGTCGACGGAACTAATTAAAATTCAGAGAATAATAATTCTTATTGGTTCTGAGGTGCATTTTGCGTGTGTCTTATGGTTTTGGTATTGGATAAGCATACTTTAAAATCTGATTCTTTAAGTTGCAGAGCATGCAATCTGATTGAAGATGACATGCGCAGCAGTTGTTGATACAAGCAATAGGTATCTACCACCGGTGGTGTTCAGTGGTTCGAACATAGAGACAGAATCTGTACTTCACGAGGTACGCAAATCATTTCACAAAGTGTAGCACGTTAATTGTCATCTCGTCATATCCGTCCCCAAGTCATCAGAACATCTGTCAGTGAGAGACGGGGTGACGTGCACCGACAGCCGACTTTATATCAAGTAGGTAGGGTACAGCGCGGGTGGTCCGCGACCGGCTACGTTATTGCAAAGAGCTAATAACATAAATACGTTTTAAACATTTGATAAGCACCAAACAAGACCGCAGCCTCCCGCCCGCAATAAGAGGACAAGTACGTCGTTAAACTTGTAATAAAATCAACTTTGTCCTGTGATATTGAGGCGACAGATAACGATTTGTTTCTTGTTCTCGATAAACATGAAATTAATACCTAGTACACGTTAGTGTTGAGGCAATGTTGTGG
Organism: Pelosia muscerda; assembly: GCA_963691645.1. Lineage (NCBI taxonomy): Eukaryota > Metazoa > Arthropoda > Insecta > Lepidoptera > Erebidae > Pelosia > Pelosia muscerda. The sequence continues at coordinate 211,664 of OY829115.1, forward strand.
GCTGAACATTTTGTACAATCATTTGTCCATTGAATGAAGGTTTGTGCAATATCACCTCAATTAATAATATTGTTTTGGAGGTGTTCAAGTGTTGCAGTTGAGGGTTTATTAATGAACGGGGAAATATTATTAATATGTGAAAATAATAATGAGGGATAAATCAAGCCAGCGCGTGTTTCATTCTTCTTACTACAGTCTCGTAGCACGTTAAGCTGAGCGCCACCATTGTAACACTGTACCTACGCGTTTGTAATGGTGACCCTCTTTACCCTCTTTCCAGAGACTTTGCCTTCAGCTTACCATCAGAAGAAGTGAGATTGACGTGCCATAAATAAATAAAAAACTGTAAGGAGGAAAAAGAGTAATAAGATCAGGCTCCTAGGAGCAATACAGCGTACCTTATTTATAATGATTATCAATCTAATATTTGCACGCTCTATGGAGCAAAATATGCTGTAGTCTCTTGTTCTAAGGTACTGTCTCTGTAACCATATTCGAATCAGATAAACATTTGAATTGAATAACTTTTGTAATAAATTTCTAAAAAATCTTGCAGCCGAACGTCAAATAAATATCGATGCAAATCGATACCACAGAATATTGATGGTATAGACTGCGATATCAGCCAATAACCTTTTACTTTTCATGTGGTTTGGTTTCAATTCTCGATAGCGACTGTGGCGAATGCTTAGCGCGCTCGGTGCCGGCCGGTGCGCACGCAACGCGAAAAAGCTTTCCACCTTATCAGGTCGTTACTGTTCAATCGTAAGCACTTACTCAACTCGTACAGACTCCACATCCTCTGTTATCTCTCAAGTGCTCGTCCGGCGTAATGGTCCGCTGTACCTACTGCAATTAGCCATCTCATTATCGTCTGTAGAACAGATAATGGACTACATAAAAAACTAGACACACAATAATAAAAATACAAACTTTATGACTAGTTATTTGATTACGAAAACAGCATTATACCTAATTAGAATTCTTTGAATATTCTTATTACAGTGTCAATTTTAAAATTTAACCAGCGGTCTATAATATCAGTTTATCCTTTATGAAAAGTACCCAATTGTTCAATTGCTTTACCACTTATTTATTGGCTTAGTCAGTGTCACCAAATACTACTAACTATGAAGGGGACTTTTTGTTTTTGTAATAAGTTAGGAAGAAGAATTTCTCATGAATATACTTTGTCGGGAAACTATTCTCACCAAACTCTCACAAAACCAGACAACAGTCCCGTATTCCACAGCACTTTACTGTGACACACGCGATAGCTGTGGCTTTTGGATTCTCATGCCATGGCATGTTACTATACTATAAATACAAACATCTACTTATTGAAACTTAATGAATCCATAACACATAAAAATAACGATTAATCACGTAGACACCGTGAGATCGTTACGATCCGCGATCGCACTCACTGCCTACAACTAACTTATCTAACTTATCTATCCATCCAAAGTACACTGACGGACTCATAAACTGCATCAAAGTAATAGACGACTTTGAAATAAATATTTTAACCAAGTATGCATACTTTCTATACAGATTTAAATTGAAACCTCTAGATTGGTTCGTGAACTTTAAAACAGCGTAGGGTCATATCTTTAAGTTTAAGTTTATGTACTGGAAAGGACCTTAAGACTTTTTTTGAAGAAAAAACAGAAATTTAAGAAAAATTGGTTTAATTAAAAAATTGGTTTTAACAATAGACACAAACTTTATGCAAGGGTTTATTTGTGTTTTAATAAGGTGTATTACCCCCACGTGCCCTTATTACGGATTCTAATAGGTTCCGCATAGATTTTATAAGGGTTTTTAAAAGATCTTGCGGAATATTGTCCCATTCTTCTGAAAGTGCTGTTCTTAGTGCTGCCACTGTCGTGGGCGAAGGGTTTCTCGCATATACAGCTCTTTTTAAATTGTCCCAAACATGCTCGATGGGATTAAGATCCGGGCTGCGTGCTGGCCAATTCATTGTACGTATCCCAACCTCTTCGCAATAATGTTGAACTTGTGCAGCTGCATGCGGCCGGGCATTATCCTGCATTAAAGTAAAATTTTCGCCTATGAATCCCATGTAAGGCACCACGTGATCTTCTAATATCTCTGTTATGTAGCGATGTGCTGTCAAACCCCCTCTATTACCGTTTTGACGGACCATGTCTATGAACACAAGTTCTGTTCGCCCGTTCATCGATATGCCACCCCAGACCATACATGAACCGCCTCCAAAAGGAACACGCTCCTCAATGCAACTTTGAGCATATCGCTCCCCACGTCGACGATAGACTCTTCTGCGACCATCTGCACCATATAAACATGTCCTACACTCGTCCGTGAACAATACAGAGGCCCACTGCTCTTCTGTCCAATTCAGGTGATGACGCGCAAATCTTAAGCGAGCTTGTCTGTGAGCTGTAGACAACTTTGGACCATTTGCTGGTCTAAAAGGGGTGATATCCGCTTCCTTTAACCTTCTTCTTATTGTTCGTGCACACACGTTTACTCCACGCACTTCATTAAGCTCGGTTTTGATGTTAACTGACGTGAGGAAACGATTTCGCAGGGAAGTTATAACAATAAATCGGTCATCACGACCTGTGGTTGCTCGAGTTCTGCCTGTACCACGTCTCCTCCTGTAAGAACCTGTCTCTACAAACCTTCTGTATATTCTAGAAACCGTAGACTGGTTTAAATTTAAATTTCTACCAATCGTTCGTTGATCCAAGCCCTCCCGCACCAATGCTACAATTTGTGCCGCTTGTTCGGACGAAGTATCCATATTATGGTTCAAAAACTCTCGATGTGTTAAAAAACTAACCCAACAATTATGCTGGTAACAATAATTCAATTGACAAAACAAAAAAAATCAATGAGAATCAATTTAAAACTTTGCTATAAATAACACGCAAATCTGATACTACAAGTAAATTTTTTTTTTTCCCTTTTCCCGGCTATATTCATTTGTTTTACTGCAGTTCTATTTTTAAATTTAATTTTTTTTTAAGATTAAGAGCCAGTCTTTCCATATTTATATAATTTAATCTAAAAAGTTTGCATACTTATTATAAAAAATCCTTTTAGAGTAAACCTGAACTTTGATGCAGTTTATGAGTCCGTCAGTGTATTTAAAGGTCATAAAATAAATTAAAGTCCATATTATCGACGCCGCCGCCATTTCGCCTTAATTTGATCAACGGCAACCGCAAATGGTAATTAAAATATTTTGGTGTATGTTCCTACATTACGTCGCAAGTGTGTGTGAGCTGTATGCGTGTGCGCGGGCGCAGTCTCTGCCGCAATTAAGCGCATATAATTAGTGTTAATCATATCGTTTGATGTCGCCGCCGCATTTTGCGTGGGTATATGTTGCCATTTTGGAATTGCAACGCCTTCCTCATATTATACATACCTACTACAACTATACGTAACTGTAACTCTTATGAAACTTCTATCTCTAAACCCCCATAAAAAATACCTTGTAAAAGTAATATAATTAATTTAAGCATAACTAGTCGTGTTGGGGGACCACGAATCCTTTTAAAAATATGTAGGGGGTAAAGTTCCCCCATTTTGAGGGCTTTATATCGGGATTTTTTTATATTTTTAATTAATTCAGATTCGTGTTTTAAGCTTGCACCTACTTACCTCATTCGTCACGAGATTCATCAGATGGTTTTAATCAGTAAGTAACACGTTCGGATTACGATCAGTTCGATTCGTTACCGACCTCAAACTGCTCACTACTGTACAATCATCTTCACTTTGATAAATAAATAGTGGCCATCAACTTCAACCAAACAAATGAACAATGTGCTCTAATTGCTATATTATATTTTATTCTTATACTTTTCCAATTTATGGCTACTAGCCCTGTGAACATTCATAAGCACATACTAATATTATAGTTGATTGCCTAGTAAACTGTCGCATAGCCGCAAATTTGGCATAGTTACTTAGATATAACTTTACGTGAAAATACCAAATAGATCAATTTTTACTTCGGGTATTTCAATTTAATAAAATTTCTACAAGTTAATATTTGAGAAGGTTTAGGAATGTATTCTCGATTATCTACAGCCAGATGAATAAGGACAAATGCAATAGGACTATGCACTTGTGCTTCAGTAATGAGAGATGCAATATAGAAGTAGCAGGAAGTGACGTCATAAATAGGGCCTCCTTCAAATGGCAATTCATTATATTTGATTGAGTGGAGGCTGTTCTGCAGTTAATTGTTACTAACAGACAAACACTGGTACTGTAGACATGCGATTTGAACAAAAACTAGATGATTTGTTCTACCGTTTACTGAGCGAGGGCTTGAGAATGCGGATATACCTACCTATGCTTTTAATTGGGATATGAAAAATAAAAATACCTACCCTGACTGAACGGATGAAAACAACTGTAATTGATAGAGTTATTATTGTGAATTGATATACCTACATAATTAATGAATCTTCATTAATATCTATTAATGAGTAGGTACGCGTCGATCGAGATTTGTAATTTGGATACGTTATCTCCTACTTACCTAAAAGTGGACGAAATGTAGCTATGTGATTGATATGTACTGAATGATGATCTAAAAATTCTGCTACTTGATTAAACTGTACGCTTGACCGTACTGTAGATACATGCTGCCGATCCGATGCCAAACGTATGAATGCGCCTGACAAAAAATAGATAGCAACTATACACATAACTGCAACTCGAGCTTCAAATTAATATTCTTAGCTATAAATATTTATATTGGCGCTACAGAAAATATTTACGAATTTAATCATAACATATTCTTCAGAGCTTCCCAATGTTCACATAAGCTAGCTTAAAAAGCCTAGGAAAAACTAAACACTGTTTTCTCTAAAATGTATTCCTTCACGTGGACGCTTCATATCTTTTCGGGATTTTATAAACATAAGTAGTTGATAGTTCCTGTCGGTCGAAAGTTTAATAGTAGAATGTTTAATAGTAGGAGTTTACCATATTCAGAAGCCTGCAGCAGGCAAGTCAGTAATTAGGTAAGTCTATGTAATATAATTGGGCTTAAAACCGCAGAATTTCTATATCACTTAGGTGGCAGACAGCTCTATTGCTCTTCTTGAAAAGGTGGTGGTGGGGATCTTCTCAGTCGGACTCAATTGGAACGAGAGATACTGTTGCGTTCTTTGTGTTCCAGCAAGTTTCGCAGCGCCTAGTTCGTTTATACAAAAATAAATTAAAAACTATCGTTCGCAATGAGGCAACCTTTGTATGATGGCGCACGTGGTAACTCTGGAAGCGCCAATCGTGGGTAATACCGTCACGCAGTCAAGCCTCTTACTTATTGGGGTAGGCACAGAACATCCTTCTACTTGCTACGATCCTGGTAAACATATTACGCCCGTTCTACTTTCATGGACGGATAATGATAAGGACGTTTTAATGCATTTTTTCCTCTTACCATTTGTTACATTATCCTTTAGAATAACTCATTAAAAAGCTAGTATTTGATGTCATTGCCCCGTAATTACGCATGAGGAAGTCGGACTGGCAGTACCCCCCTCCCCCGCCCCTCTTCACATAGCCACGTGAAATATTGTGCAACGCAAACATTTTATTGTACGCACTTAATAATATAGCACGCTAGCTCAGGACCGCGACTTCGCCCGCGCGGACTTTGGTTAATACGACCAACCATTCGAACCATCAACCCCTATTTCATTCCCACATAGGTCGATATTTCAAAAAGGCTCTCAGTTATACGTATCTAACTATATCTTCAAGTGTCTAGGATATACCTACAAACTCTTTTTTAATACAAAATTTCATGGTGTTAACTTCGAAATGATGAATTTTCAGACAGAATTGATTTAAATCCCTTTAAACCATAAGAAGGAGTCAACAGCTGTCCATGTCTGTACCAAATTTCGTTAAAATAGGTTCAGTGGTTTAGGCGTGCAAGCGTAACAGACAGACTGACACAATATTATATATTATGGAGAATAGAATGGAGTAGGGCGCGCGGCGGGCGTCCCGTGTGAGCGACAAATTGTAGCTCGTTAAGTAATTACTTCTGCTCATTGCGGTCATCTCTATGTGAGATCGCTTGATAATTGCGCTTTTTAGTTGAATTAGAAATAAGGATTTTCTCCAAGATGGCGTATGAATGCCGCAGAGCCCTTACAGTTACATACAGACATTGCTAACTGACTGCATGCCACCGAAAACGCATTTTATCGCCTCCGTCGCCAAGTTACGTCATTCTTTTCTCTGTGGAAACCTTTGGGTACACGTAACACCCAGACCAGGGGCCCAATCAATCAATCAAAAAAAGAAAAAAAGTCGTGGTAGCCTAGTTGGGTTCAATCCTAGGTTTTAAACGATGGGCCTGACAAAAAAATAATCTTAATAATTATGTATAAAGTATCCCAAAGAGTTATTAGCCGCCACTAAGACCTTTCGAATATATACCTATGGCCAGCACAAACCCCACCTGCAGACAGAGTCAGGCCTGATATAAGTATCAAGTTAATTTACTTATAAGTCATAATTATAAGTGACCGCCGTGGTGAAGGGCTGGCGTTGACTAATGGAGCCAATTACTGGTTACCTACAGAGCTTGCGTGCGAGCAGCGGGTACCTGATATAGGTACCTACATAAATTACCTATATCGAATTTGCAGCGCCTATCGCGCCTGACGGAATATCGTTCAATGAGAGCACATAGCCCGAAAGTACTTTGAATTCATATTAACTATCATTTATAACATAAACATACATAAACTCACGCCTTTATCCCCGAAGGGGGAGGCAGAGGTGCTAGCACCCACATTTCGCCAGTTTATGTTTAGGTCCCAATGTAATAGGTGGCGAGCCTATTGCCATTAACTGGGCTCTTATGAACCTGCGATAAATACACACATAACTTCGAAAAGAATCGAAAAGTAATTGGTGTGTGCCATGGTAAACCTAGGATTGAACTCGATTTCTCGTCTCAGCAGTCCATTACCCACACCACTAGGCTACCGCGGCATTTATCATGACGTAATTATAATAAGAATACACATATACAGGTATACTTATCGGCACGGATCTAAGTCGCGAGAGAAACAAGAGCTTGGCGCGCTCTGGTTGTTTTGGTATATGCATGATCTGTTCTCAGTCAGTTCAGTACCAAGAACTCGTTTTGCCCGTATAGAGCACATTTTGAGGTCAATTTGGGTCCACAACAAGTGCCTATGCCTATAGGAACCTACATACTACATACTGGAACACCTTCTTGAAGAACTTCATATTGTTGTTGCTGGGGAAAACCACGGCAGGGACACCATCCCACTGATTAAGTGTGTGAGCTGAAGGTAGCTCTACTGCTTGAGCTCTAGCACAATACTACTTGAGAAAATACATTATACTTAAATAAATATCTGCCTAGAGTGTCTGCGGGTGTCCTGTCCATGCGCAGCATCCCTAATCATCATAATTTAATATTAAAGAGTATATGAAATGGATATTATGTATAACGCATTTACATTGTGCAGCTAAGTACAATAATAAGGTATCGAAGTGGTGTACATAAATGACCTACTTAGGTACTTAAGTGAATTTTAGTGAAGTACATGACTTTATGGTACGTCCAAGTGCAAGCAATTTTCGCCGTATATTTTTGCTAGTATGATACACCGTAGCGTTGATAGTGGCTTGTATTAATCAAGAATTTGTGGACAATGGGTGACCGTAATTAGGACAACAAAGGCGTGGGCTCGGCGTCGCTCGGCAGCACTCGGGCGCGCTGGCCGCTGATTGGCGCGCTGCCGAGCGCGGCCCGCCCCGGGGCCCCCGCCGCGGTCACCAACACTCGGGCGGCTAGAGCATGGTGTGGTGGTTTTTTGCATGTTCTGTCAATGAGTGAGTCACGACTTCTCGACATCCAAATGTTAATGTGGTTCCAATCACGGCTCTACGTGTGCCGGCCGGCACTGGATCGAATGAGTGATCTCATTCACGCCAAGGTAGCTCGGGTCACTATGTTGTAAATAATTGTTGAGTAAATGAGATCTATTTGTAAACTAAACTTATTTAATGACTGTTAGTGAATAACATTTTGTGTTGCCAGTTGACAAGCATATTAGGTTGCTTGGTTGGTTGGGTTGCGAGTACTGAAGTACCTATCTATCTGAATTCTTTTTTTCTCCTTTAATCAAGTTATTGAAACGAAACGAGCGCTTTAATACAACCCCACAATATAGCTCAAAGGACTTGTACCTCTGCCTCGTATGTAGGTAATACCAAACGCCTCTCGGCCCACAAGTTTTCACTCTGCCCAAAGCCCAGAGGCACCAGTTACCTCTAATGATGGCGGTATATGCTCGGCGTCTGAATATATCTACTCCACTGACATAATATTGCGTCGACCAATCAAGCAGATTGTTGAATGGACTCTTCAGGTGAGTTTACCTAGGTTTTCCTATTAGGTTTGTCTATTATAATATCTAGGTAGGTAGGTAAGTACTACTTAATCTACATAATGCAAAATTTCTTCCCCTCCAATCCTAGAGCGAAATAAAGAAAGTTAATTGCGCAATATTCCTTTTAACTCCAAAGTTCGATGCTTTTCTGAACACCCAAAAGATACTTAAGCTGACCACAATGTCCTAGTACCGGTAACTAAGTAGACCAACCGTACTAAAAATGTTGTACGCTTGTCGATTTGTTAACTAACCACATTCGCATGGAATTTAACGTTCATGGCACAAACGAAAGACTATGATGAAGAGCATAGAGCGGTATAGTCTGCGAAATATTAGTCGCGACAGGAGTTCATACCTTACATTAATTTACACTTGGTGAGCGAAGTGATTAGCAAGCGTTGCACCATTATTATATTGCATTATAATTTTACAAACTGGCATAATGATGGACGACGGGCCGTGAATGTAACAGGTAAGCAGCGACACCGGACAACAAGCTCTGTGTAATAGTCGGTTATGAAAAATATTTAATGTGAATTCATATATCATCATACTTTTATGCAGTCCGTGTGTTCTCCATTACAGGGCAATGAGGAGGATATTTATGCGGCGCTGATCATTATTAATGTTTATTTATTATTTTTTTAATAAAGTTTAACGTTTTGCATTTTAAATGTGCAGTGCAGGTTGCAAATAAATATAATACTAATTTATTACTATACCTTTATACTTGGAAGACATACTTTTCCCAGCACTAGCAATATTATTTATAAGTTTTAAGCCGATGAAACTTTTGATAAAAGCACGAATAGTACTAAATAGTACTAAACGGAGGTAGGACACGACGGTATCTCCCGTCCGAAATGAGCTGTCCAACTGGGGAAGTACCTCCGCCCTACAGAAGACCGCGGTCATAATAACCATCGTGTTGTGTTCCCGCCGGTAAGTAGGGTAGCCAGAGCTCACTATACCCCTCCTTCCCCTCCCCTTCCTAGCCTCCCCACCCCTTCCCAGCTCTCCCCCTTTCCCTTCCGGGTGGGCAGCGCGTGTGTGACACCCTTAGTGTTGCACACGTTCATAGGCCACGGTGGCCGCTTTCCATCAGGTGGGCCGAGTGCTTGTCTGCCACCTACGTAGTATAAAAAAATAAAAAATAAAAAATTAAAAAAAAAAAAATTCTAGGCATGTTGATATTGGTACAGTTATCGAATGTTTCAGAAGTTTAACTTTTCTTCTCTCACATTCGTCCTCCTACATCTCTTTCAGAAATACTTTTAGTCTTCGCCAATGGTTTCGCATTGTAAGGGATTACCGCGGCCTATTATCGTTTATAACACCAGCTATGTCAATCGCATATCGCCACCTGCAAAGGAAAAACAGGCAAGAATGCAGTATAAGCCTAGTCTATAGACCCAAAGATGGCCTCATTCTTCATGTATGTCTGGGTCGGACCACGGCTCATTAGGCTCATTTCTTTCTTCTCTGCTGAGGTAGATAAGTTGGGTAGTAGACGGTAATGAATAATATAAGAAGCTCAACAAACTGTCAGAGGTGAGCGTAAGTAATTAAAGTTTTCTATTATCAAAACGTTATATAATATGTTGCAGGTTGATATAACTGTGGAGCGGAACTCCTTAACGAGGGACAGTACGAATGTGTAGATTGAGTTATTATACCCATTAGACATATCAATCCGAACTATGTTTTGAAGCAAACGGAAATTGGAACGATAACAGCTCAGCACGTGAATGGATTTATTGTGCGTAGGTATATCATACAAGTATATCTATTTAGTACCTGCTATTACAGATAAACTATATTGACTCTAATAAATTAAAACTAAACGTTTGGAAAAACAGTCATTGGTAATGTATAATGGAATGAGATCATCACTTCTGATGATATAATATTTATATCGAAATGCAAATAAACTTATTTCAAGTAGGTAGGACTTAGTAGTCCTACCTACTTGAAATATTTTCTAAAGGATAAATTTTAACTCTTCACAAAAGAAATTTTTCTCAATACAATTATGAAAAATGGGTTTTCATAACATAACACAACATAAACTCACGCCTATATCCCCGAAAGGGTAGTCAGAGGAGCTAGCACCCACATTTCGCCAGTTTATTTTTAGTTCCTCATGTAAGTAATAGGTGGCAAGCCTATTGCCATTAACCGGGCACTGTTAAACCTGCGATAAATACACACATAATTTGGAAAAGCATAGAAAAGTCATTGGTGTGTGCCATCACAAAACCTGGGATCGAACCCGAGACCTCGTCTCAGCAAACCATTAACCAGACCACTAGGTTCCCATTCCACTCCTAAATTCTGTATTCCCAGTGTGCTTCCACCCAGGCGCTCATTTGAGATCCTCCGGTATGCAGTTAAATGGACATGCAGCACACACCTGCACGTGAGCCATGGTCTGCGGTAGACCTAGACTAGAACTGGACCGGTTCTCTTTGGTTCGGCCGACCTGCGTACGAAGTTTGCGCCGACTGTATTCACAAGTATAGACTTCATAGCTCATAACTCCCAATTTATGCTCCCTCAAACAGACATTATTCCCACTTCGCAAACGATGTAGCGCCGTCTACTTAGCACTTAGCAGAGCTGTGTTTACATATGGCAGGGGCCCTGAGCACACAAGACTTTAGAGGCCCTTTTGGTAAGTTTAATGTTTCAGATTTTTGTTAAGTTGATGTGCGAGAAATTCTCTCTTTCGAGGGAGCCCCTAGAAGGCAGTGGGCCCTAGGCACGTGGCCCGAGTGCCCCTATGGTAAAGACGGCATTTCTACTGAGCCTAGGTATTATTTTGATTAACCTCTTCTAGTATCTCTGAATATGATATTTGAAACAAGCCCACATTCATTTGAATTCCCCAATTTTAAATTATCTTCATCTATTAAATAGATACACGACAGTACCTGCGTACAGGCACCTCCAAATATTCCGTATCGTGTAATCTCAGCGATTTGTCAGCACTATCGCTGTATCTCAACACATTTGTCTTTCCGTACAAGCCGGACTATGTCTTCGTAGAAACAACACAACACAGCGCAGGAAGGAATCTGTCAAGCATTCCGGCGAGGGCCCTCTCGTTCTTACCACGATGGGATCCTTCGTTATGTTAGTTAGTTGCGGAATATCGACACAATGGGTAGTAAAGTGTAGAAAATATTAATATTTGTATTTCAGGTCATAATCACAGTCTGGTACACATAAACTGTGAAATGAGCGCTCGAATCGTTTTCTACGTAAACAGTACGAACCCTCAAGCAAAAGAAAATCACGGCTTTCTACGTACGCGCTTGTACCATTATTGATAACAGCGGCGGCGTTATGGCCATGATATTCCTTTTCATCGTGACGTCATTAGACTCTTGTATAATCGTCATCCTGTAACAAATGACCTGGACATTTGTGTCACCTAGCGGTCTAGAATGGAATAATACTAATAATACCCAGTATAATTATCTCCATTTTCTTCTGACAATACCATCACCATACAAAGGCAAATAACACTATTGCTTCTTAGTTAAGGTAAGTAGAAAAGATAACAGGGATAATCAAGTGAAGTCATTGAAGAAGCAAGACTTTCTCAATAAAGATTCTGCCAACAAAGAGCAGTCGATCTTCATAACCTACCCTGTGTCAGTTGCTCAGGAGTGACATTTATTTCTTTATCACGTTGATGTGATTATGATTACAACACTAAGTGGAACCTCACTATCTGGCAAAAAATATTTAATTGCAATCATTGATGATGACGAGCACGCAGTATAAAAAATAAGTATGCCATTTGTTGTGTGCAATTATTATATTTACATATACATACCTATATTTATAGGGTTCTACTTTATTTACGTGATATGACTGCCTCCTGGTTCGTACCACCTCGTACGCTTAATATGAATGAATTTACGAAAATTCATTCATATTAAGCGAACGAGTTAGTTCATCCTCAGATTTCTCACATGGCGCGTAATTTTGACTGGGCGACTTGATTTCGTAACATGCGTTTTGGTCTCTAATGTATTATTTTTACATTATTATATTTACATTAAATAGTGCAGGTATTTACGGGGAAGGGGGAGGAGATAGGGTTAAGAGAGTCTCTGTGCTGTAAGTGCAGAAGACAAAGAAGGGTTTCTCGGTCTCCACACAAAACACACAACCTCTCTGTGACTCTGGCTACAGGCGTGGCTATCCTACTCACTGCCGCGCCGGAGATACACAACACAAGGTTATTTTAGCCGCGGTATTCTGTATGTTTACCGTTATGTCCTACCTCTTTGAAATGTTGAATAATATTATTAAAAATAAAATTTTAATATTAATCTATCGGTTTTTAAATTACGAAATTATCACGTATTTAAATGAAATTTACAGTTTGTGACATTTGTATTGCATTTTTTTAAACGGCCATGAAGGGCTCAAATACCTCATACGATTATAAGATATAATAATTATTATCTGTGCCGGCCATGATTGCTGTTCCTATATCATTGCCGGCACATATCATAAGAAGGCCAAGTGCAAGATGTGCTCGGGCATCGTGCGTTTGGTACATTTACATATTAACGGTGTATGAAAATGACAATACTTATCTCAATGATGACGAAGAATTTTAAGATCAATGAATATACCCAGTGGGTATCTATATATATATTTCCGTTTAGTTAATTAGTGTGCGGTGGACATTGAACAGCAGGCGATAAGTAGGTACAATGGATTTCTAGGTGTAAGACTTGAGTGTGTGAAACCGGGGCCAGATTTCTTTATGAATTTAGAAGCAGGTTTAATAAGCAGGTACTGATCGAGTAGAGTCAAGTCTAAGTAACATCAGTGGTAATAATATACTAATAATAATACAGTAATAGTACACCGACAGTTATTTTAAGATCCAAGAAGTGAACTTTCCGTACAAACGGACGTAAACGTTTATTGTTAGGTAGGACGGCTAAATATGAATAACTATTACAAAAATAATAACTTTAGGATTCTGTACTTCGGTATTTCGTATATTTAGAATTTCAAACATTCGGCCAAATATATATATTCGGGGTTTTGAACTTCGGTCTTTCGTAGATCAGTCTCATGAAAACCTGTACTATGAAGTTAGAGAATTTGATATGTAGTCTATACTGGATATACTCGCACCATCGCGGCTCAAGGGAGAAATACGTCAGTCGTTTTTGAGTGATTCATTATAAATAAATTCACTTTTATTGATAGGATTACTATGAATTACTACAAGGATACAATAGACAAGACACAGGAATGTTATAACGATGGTATTTACATGTAACTTATAGTTATGAGTAAACTTCGGGAGACAAGACAGTGCTTGATCATTAATATTGTAAGAAATAATTAATATTAACCTAAGATAAACATTGCCCCGTCTTGGCCAGTTTAGATAACATTGTACAGTCAGATAATTCAGATACGAGGGTCAGGTATGTCATTACTCATTAGGCGCACGCGCACCTGCGCACCGCGTGTACCTGTCGCAATACTCTTATCATCCACTAATCTATTGTGCGGATGTATCTGCAGTCCTGCGTTTGGTGAGGTCCTGAGCAAATGCGACGCATGTGGTGTTTTTTGTGCGTGACGTGTAAGCCTAGCTGCCCCGTCTGTCGGGGACCGTACCGACAAGCGTAGGGTTGGCAAGAATGTGAGTGCAATTAATAATATTAGATTTATTGACGAGATGATATATGGTGGTGGTGATGGAATTATCCGTGTGGTGATGGTAAGAGAATATCACCACCCCATTTCATCAGAAGGGTGCCTTAATAGGCGATAAATAGAAAAATACGTAGACGATATCACTGCGAGAGAAGGAAAACTTGAAGTAAAAAACCTGTAGGTACCAACCGATCTGGCCAAAGCCTCCCAACATTGTGGGCGCCTATGTCCAGCGGTGAACTGTGATAGACTAATTGAATCTTTCATTCTTACAAGATTAGAGTCGGTCGGTCGTGTATTGTACCTACCGTGTATTACTTACTTCTAAGTTCTTTGTTTATTTCACTGACTTAACTCGCTGTTTTACACAGTGACAGGGACTGTGGCTGCAATGAACCAATATTATACTTTTGCACATATATAAAATGTACAAAGGCGGACCTAATGCCATGCGCATTTTCTACCTTAGGGTGATGCAGAGGTTTGTCAAGTTAGGTTGTCGAAGCATTGTGGTGAGAGTTCGACTTAGACCGGCCCTACCTCTTGTTTATATTCTCTTCCTCTTGTTTTTTGTGTTATTTGTTGTCAATATTGTACATTTTGGTCTATCTATGTACATTATGTACTTTTATATATTTCCTTTCTTTCACTTTCTTCTTTTTCACCCCACTTCCCCTTCGCAGGTGGTAACGTGCATAAACCGAATAGTGTTACCAACATTCATGAGCCTTTTAATCGCTTGCGGTGCCGGTGTATGCTTATTCGTTACCTAGTATATAAGCCACAATCGCACCTGACAACCACCTCTGAGCAGAGGAGGCAGTGTCAGTATGCGTTAGCGCAACGATATAATACAAAGTCGCGTCGCCGCGCGCCGTCCCGCGGTGTCGCGTTACTCGTCTCGCCCGAGATGCGCATGTCCACGTACAGCTCTATCTTGACTATAGCTAACATGCATGTTACATTAATTTATAATGATTTGGTATGAAAATTATTGGAATAGTTTCCAACTCGTCGCCTTCATTGGGTGGACACGCGTTGTAAATGAATAATAAGGCCACCATACTATAACCCCCTCGTGCAATGGGGTCAGTTAGCCACAAAAGGGATAGTTCCTTTTCGGATATTGCAGACTTGCATAATACGGACTCCCTCGCACTATGAAAAGACCTGATGTGGTGGAGTATTGCATGTGGCAGCGTCTCGCCACTCGCCACATCTGGGAGCGAGGCAGAAGTACTACCGTCGCTGTTGCTGTTCCTAAAATCCTATACCTAAAGGTAGCGTGGAACTCCTGACGATTACCGTTTTGATGCCGATCCTCAACACACGAAACGTTCTCCTCTACCCACCAGACCCACGAGTTAAAAGAATAATACCTAACTAATTATTCCATTTTCCACCACCTGCAAAAAGTTCTTTCCGCTCCCTGACGTATTGTTTGTACGGACACTACATCACTGAGGTGGCCTCCTGACCATGACCATATGAACCCGGGTCAAAAATAGCGACCAGTGACACACAACACAAAGCCCCTGTCTGATTAAAGAGAATCGCCGCCACCCGCGCGGCGTGGCACATGCGCCTCACAATCACTCCGCTCTTTGTGCTTGTGCAGACATTATTTAATTTTATATTATCTGGTCAGTGGTCCACCATGCAGTATCTTGATATCGAAAAACTTGCAGTTCCAGTCCGAATTCTTTCATCATTATTATATAACATCTTATTGTATTATTGTGTGTTCTAAGGCCTGCTTATATGCTATGAGGATACCCTATATGTATACAAGGTTACCGTGGCCGAGAGTGATAACGGCTTACAAATCTAGGCAAAGCAGCCAGTTTATTACTTACCTAACTACTTAATTATGAAATCATCAGATCATTCCACAACCTGTCGAGTCGAGATAGGATCTAAGGAGTGTGTCTCTATTTAAAGGGTTAGATAGAATCCTCTTAACTCTGGTCTCTAAGATGTCAAAGTACTCAACAGAGCAAGGACCTTATACTTACTTATTTTTGATTCGTCAAAACAAATATAAAGCATTGATCAGTTTAACATCTTGTAAATAACGTAAGCAATTCATTTAAACAAGTCAAATCGTGCGTCTACGCGGCATCCGAGGAAGCTTATCTGTTGGATTCATCTGGGATGCTCCGATGTCAACGATAAATAAGAGGAACAGAGGCGCCTCCGTGACTCACGGTGTACTTCATTACATTGAATTTTATAATCGTGTTGTCAGTTAGAATTTATTACAAAACAAATTCACTTGGTATTCTTTCAAAGGTTTAATTTATTTATCTACACTAATCTATATCTACGTAGATCTGCACTGTTTGTCTGTGAATTTGTTTTTTGTGGGTATGTTTGTAAAAACTACTGCGCTGATTAAAAAAAGACTTTCACCATGGAAATGTTACATTCACCATAATGGCGATATTTATTGCTACAAAAGATTAGCGATTTTTACATAAACTTTAGTAACGTAAACCAAAGTTGGTCCGAATTCCACCATTATCATCATCATTCTCTGAAGCTTTTCCCAACTCAGTTGGGGTCGGCTTTCCAGTCTAACTGTGATGCGGCTGAACTTCGATATTTTCCGTGAAGCGACTGAATTTCATCATATCATCTTTATTTTATTGCTTGACAGCTGATCTACCTTCTCCGATGTCATTACAAGCCTCGTGGCTCGCGCAGATGTCAGCAGTAGCTATCGATTAAGCGATCCAATGATGGACGTCCTCAGAAACAGGAAACCACAACTCATATCGGACACATTTTACAACGTCCTAGTGAATCGGAATCAATTCCGTGATCTGAATACTTCAGCCGCCTTATCAATCAGAAGAGATACTTCCGATGTATGGCCGAGGTAATCTGTGGTATGGCTACGAGATGACTTCAGACTGTATGAATAATATATTAAGTCTGCCACGCGATATCCACAAACAAACAGTAAAGTCGGAAGGTGGATGAATAATGTTAGGTACCTATACTACTTATATTATGTAAGTTGTATGTTGTACCACAGCGCCATGGACCATAGACACAAAAACTAAATAAACAGAGATCGTAACACAGAATGCGGGTAAACATGCTACGGTATGTCATCATTCTCTGAACCTTTTCCCAATTCAGTTGGGGTCGGCTTTCCAGTCTAACTGTAATGCGGCTGAACTTTGATATTTTCCGTGTAGCGACTGCCATTTGACCTCCACAACCAATGGTCCAATGACCAATGTGGAAATCGAAGTTCCAAGTTAGACTGGTTGGCTTTTGATGGCAAAAAAACATGCTACGGTATGTATTTGTTGGAAATAGTTTACAGTGGAACCTTGATATAATTCACATCAATGTAAATAAATTCCCTTGAATTTTATTGTTCCTAACAATCAATAGAAAATTTACGGTCTCTATATTGGAAACATTTTCTGCAAACAACCTCTTTATACTGAATTTTCAATGATATCTAAAGAGATTTTTAAATACTAATGGTCAACCCAAAACCTTTATATAACGTTTTTTTACTAATACGTATAGGGATATGAATGTTGCAGCTAAATAAATTTGGAAAAAAAGTTGACCCAATTCCTTGCCATGCGGTGTAAATCTCAAGGAAATTATTTTCGTGCTTAGCCGCATAAGCACTACCAGTTAAGGTCTTGGCGAGCATCAGACGCATGTATTTACTTACGCTGAAATATTGAGATCAATGCATCAGAATCTGGGCTGTGTCCATTACGGTAATTGAACCAAAGACTTCTGACGTATGACGCGACGGCGACGGTAGCAATCGAATGGGGTTCATCCACAATCGTAACTGATTTTTAATAACCAGCTACGTTGTGACTCCGTCAGAATCAAACTGCTTATGACACAAGCATAATATTCTTCTGGTATAAAATTGTAATCTGAAATGCAATCAAGTTTGGATAAGGTCTCTGGACTTCTCTTAAGCGTATTTTGACATATTTATTCGGGTCTTGTATCTGACAAGAACCGGATAAATATATCAAACAAAATACGCTTTAATAGGTTTTGCTTATACAATATTAGTAATAATATTATTCTATTTCCATATCAAAATAAACCAGTCTACAATATTAGTAATATCTACTATAGGCAATTTGGGTTAGGCGCATAATGACAAAAACGCAAGAGGACAGATTCGTAAAATGACAGACGATATTAGATTGTCGCAAAATGTCAATAACTCAAAAAGCCAGACTCGCAGAATGCCAGATTCACAAAATGGCAGATTCTCAGAATGCCAGATTCACAAAATGGCAGATGCGCAGAATGCCAGGCAGCAGACACCCACGGCTTCACCCGCGTAAAATGTTGGAGCACCACCTAGTGGTATGTTACAACAATTTTTTTTTTAGGACATCTATTTTACACAGCGCCATCTAACGGGTCGGTAGACAAATGTCCTAAAAATAAACGACCAACACGAATACTGTCCAAAAATAAAAATGACAGACACGAATAATGTCCAAAAATAAAAATGACCAACACGAATAATGTCCAAAAATAAAAATGACCGACACGAATAATATCCAAAAATAAAAATGACCAACACGAATAATGTCCAAAAATAAAAATGACAGACCTGAATAATGTCCAAAAATAAAAATGTACATTATTATTTCTGGACATTATTTTCGAACATTTTTATTTATTTGACATTATTATACCGAAGGCATCGATTTTTTTTTTAATACAATGTAGGTGGCAGACAAGCACACGGCCCACCTGATGGAAAGCGGCCACCGTGGCCTATGAACGTGTGCAACACTAAGGGTGTCACACACGCGCTGCCCACCCTGAAGGGAAAGGGGGAGAGCTGGGAAGGGGTAGGGAGGCTAGGAAGGGGAGGGGAAGGAGGGGTACAGTGAGCTCTGGCTACCCTACTTACCGGCGGGAACACAACACGATGGTTATTATGACCGCGGTCTTCTGTAGGGCGAAGGTACTTCCCCAGTTGGACAGCTCATTTCGGACGGGAGGTACCGTCGCGTCGTGTCATACCTCCGTAATCTAATAATCTATAATCTAGCCCATGGTAAGCTAACTAACGCTTGTTACGGGATCTAGACAACGATAGATAGATATATATAGATCTATCTAATCTTTATCTGTCATTCTGCGAATCTGTCATTTTGAGAATCTGTCATTTTGCGAATCTGTCATTTTGCGAATCTGTCATTCTGCGAATCTGTCATTTTGCGAATCTGTCATTCTGCGAATCTGTCATTTTGCGACATCTGGCATTATGCGTTTCTGTCAATTCGCTAATCTGTCATTTTGCGTTTCTGTCATTATACGCTGTGATAAAAATATTTTTATAAATTGCAGAGTCGTAATCTCGTAATAGTGTCTGATTTGAGACACATGACAAATTGACTTGATGGAGGAGCACAGAAGTAAAACAGCATTACTACAATATAAATAAGGCAAGTTTTTTATTATAGGACATGTCAATTTGACTTCACCTCGCCTGATGGTACGTACCTACCTACAAAAATAACAATTTTTTTTTATGCCCTAGGTCCGGGACTGATGGAAGAAGGACACACGTGAGCTGGTAAGGAATACCAACAAAAAGTACATTTTTAAAGTAGCTGTACCTACCCGCGATTTTTTATTCGGCGTGGACAGCAATTAAGTTAAAATCATGGAGAATTGAAGTAGTTCTGTCCTCCGTGGTTAAAATACTTGGGCTGGTAGTGGTTTCATGTCGCTGGTATTCTGGTATTCTAAATGAGGTTTCAATATGCAACCTTTTATAGGTAAATATTCGTAAATGCAAGTAGCAGAGTGAGTGAATAGAGAGTCAGCATCGGTTTCTTAGTTATCCAGCGCAAACGCGGCCACCAAACAGGAGTCTTACCACCAGTTCCTGAAGGTAAACGTTTTCAGCAGGTAAGTTAAAGATAATATCGTCAGATCGGCCATGTGCAATTTTCTCAACTACCAACCTTTCACTTTAAAAATCCTCTACCTGCGAGCACTCATTTCGGGCTTAGTTTCCACGAGATAAACACAAAGCTCTGCGTATTAATTGCATGGCAGTATGCGGCCGGTCGCGACTCGCGGCTGCGTCGTGGGAGCGCAATCATTTTACTTTTATCTGTGAAGCTTTTAACGCAAAAAGCTCCGAGCAGGTTGTGCGACTGCGCGGGGCGGCGAGCGCGGGGCGAGCCTGCGCTGCGCCAGTGCGCGCGCGCCGCTCGCCCACACGTGACGTCTCCTGTGTGACCTTACCGCAGTTTGAACCGTAACTGTCGCAATTCGCGCCCGGGAGTGCCCAATCTGTGTGTACTAGTGAGTGACGTGACGAGGAGTGTTTGTGCTGTGTTGAGTGTCAGTGCGCAAGCACCGCCGCACTGGCATGCCCACGGGGGCTGCTGCACGCCTGCACCCCACTGCAGCCTGCTGCATGATGAAGAGATAGCTGCCAGAGCGTTGACCGGGGGCAGTTCGATGCCCCAGTATTTGTGTCGTGCAATAAACGGTAACTATTTTATTGGATCACATTTGTAAGATCTAAGGGAATACCTGCCTAGGCGCGAGCCGTGAAACAGGTATCCGGTACATTCTGCGAAGATTCTAGTTGGAAAGGATCTATTGTAGGTAAGTACTGAGATAAACAATCACTGCGGGGAAGCTCTACAGGCTGCTCTTGCAGTGATTCATCTTAATACCTACCGTATATTATTCATTTACCTTTAACCTTCTTCATGGTCTACTAATGAGCACTGAACCGAACGTTTTCGCAAAAAATAGCCGAGTATAAAATTATAAGCCGGTATTATTATGTGTAGGTATGACCATAATTATCCCTGAGAAGGATGCACGCGTATTGTTTATGGATTCACAGAACATGTTCTGCTTTTTGGAGGGACCGGTTGAAGGCGAGCTTTTTGCCTAAAGACTTTAATATTGTACCTTGCTAATTACATAATGGCAGGCCTACTAACTTCTTGATTTTCACTGTAAGAACAAAGTACTTGTTTCCTTAATTCGCGTTCTGGTTGTACTACAAATGTACCTGGTTCTATACTTTGTAAAATGTAGCTTGGGTCGTATGACAGCTGTCAGTGAAATCCCGCTCATGAAGTCTTGAATTTTCTAATAATGAATGTAGTAGCTGTCAATGTCATACTTTATGGGCATACCGAGCTAATTAGTGATGGGCGATGAATCATCGTGATCATTAGACTATAAACTATCCATATTTTGAATAAAGCTTAATTTAAAATTGAAATTAATATAAGAAAAAAATAATTAGAATTTAATCTTATTGCTTAGGTATTTTAATATCATAATAATATTAATATTTCAATATACTTGACCCTAAATTATATTGAATAAATAACATCCTACATTCAATCCATCAACGCCCTGAAACTGTTTTTGGATTTTGTAAGAAGACACGCCGCGTTTGGCTCTTGGGCCATGATATAGGCATAAGATACACGCGCCAACATCTTGTTTGATATGAACTTCCACTGATCCACTCCACTCAGTCTCATCAGTACGAGTGCCGACGCCTTGTATACTACGTATATTCCGTTCTCATTACAATTAAATACATACATACAATTAAATTAAACCTAATTATATGTAACATGCATCAATAATAGCTGTAGTATCGATATTTTCATCGAATTTCGGACATCCCTATGAACCTCATTTTGACATCTGTCATAGGACCCAAGCTATATTTTACAAAGTATAGTTATTTATACCTGCTACTAATACAAAATGTAATTGCAATTGGTAGAACAATAAGAAAGTGATTAACAACGAACGTCAAAAATGCAATTAATATATCTAGGTACCGACTTCTCCATTTCCAGGCAGGTACCTAAGTGTTCGATTTCGCGAAAAAAATAAAAAGTAATAAGTAGGTAGGTCGATTGGTTCTAACGAGCGCGATTTACGCGTTTACTTTAATTAGCAATAGCGAGTAAGGGCCCGATAAGTCATAATTATTACCTATTAAGGCATTATGGTTTAGAAGTCCATTAGGCGGGAATAATTTCATTAAACACTTCTCTCACTAAATGCTGTATTATCCAACACGAACCTGTTACAACACCAGAGAAGTATGTACACTATACACTAGGTATGAACCTAACCTATCTAAGTACGTACTAACTATTTATTAATCTGTTGTTGTGTATCTTAATAAACACGTATCTTCCTACTTCATTACATATCCTACATGTTGAAGGAGGGGCGATAAACTTTTGCGTTTAGTAATTCTTTTTCGTGAATTTAAGGCTTCGATTTGTCAGCCTGACTTTGATGATTATGATTTTTTCCTAGTCTTACTGCGGGTTTGGCTGAATTTCAAAACTTTGCGTGAAATTACTGCCATCTGACCTCCACATGGCGATAACGAAGCACTGCAGGTAGAACAGTTGTTGGACTTTTTAGGGTTCCACCTAAACAACAACTGCCATAGATATTTGTATGGCAAACGGGTCCAACAATGCAAATAACCATAATCCTGCATATAAATATTTCGTTCATACCCGCCACGCCATAGACGCTGTCGAGTCCTGTCTTGAATGTTGCCTTTTTCTATTAATGATGTGTCGTGAAGGTCTCACCTGTATGAGTGCATTTAATCGAGTTTGCACGAGTGTTTTTAATCGTGACAGCCAGCGGCCTTCGTCTGAAGATCTAACTTGAGTTCAGCAAACTATTGATTATCAGACATTACGAGAAGCAAAGTATCTACTTATTTAGAACATTGCAAATAGCTAACATTTGTCTGAACGCGGAACTCCGTTATTCTGAACAAAGTGTCATAACCCTAAATGACACTAAATAAGTGACAAAGTAGCACTCCGTGGTCCGCTGCTCATAAGACGCCATTACAGATTGTGCCATGTCATTTGCCGATGACCGGCGCTTGCGCATTCCATTTGGTTAAATTATAGAGGACACATCTGTATCCTGAGTGTTTTGTAGTGAGGACGAAAGTATTGCTGTTTTCTTAGGTACTGTCGTGTCGTGCGAAGCAGAATTTTGATTGTAGTGTTCGGGCAGAACAGTGTAGTTCACCTCTGAATCTGGTCCGCTTTTACTAGTCTAACTGCGGGTTTGGCTGACCTGATTGCCGTTGCAATAACTCCAACTCCGCATACTGCATTACTCCGTGTAGTCCTACGATTGTCGGATAAGGCTCACACCAGCTTTTTTTTCTGGAGGTCAAAACGCAGTCGCTCCTCTATAAGGAGAAGGTGTAGGCAGACCCATTGTTTCGAAGAAAAATCTCGAATACAAACCGAGAAGTCTGGTGCTGCACACGTCCATAGGCTGTGGTAACCGCTTTCCAACTGCCTCCTAAATGGCATAGAACAGCTAGAATAATTAGAGCACAACTACTTTTCCTTTTCAGTGCTATACATCTATGTT
This sequence comes from Pelosia muscerda, assembly GCA_963691645.1. Classification (NCBI taxonomy): domain Eukaryota; kingdom Metazoa; phylum Arthropoda; class Insecta; order Lepidoptera; family Erebidae; genus Pelosia; species Pelosia muscerda. Next base: position 235,273 of record OY829115.1, read on the forward strand.
TTGCTACCCACTAGTACCCAGTACCCACGCTTACCACCAAAACTCTGCTTTTACTTGGTGGACACCAATACTGCTATTTATATATTAAATATTGTTATCTACGATAGTCTAAACATAATAATATTAAAATTAATCGCGTCTAATTATACGCCTGGCCTGCCCTCTGGCGGGAGTTCACCGCTGACTTGCGCGGGCACTGCTGCAGATACTTACTTATCTAATCTCAATATATAACGGGATAAGATCTCACCGTAATTATACAGTATGCCTTTAAATAATTGATAATTAATATCACGATTAATATGGACGACAAACGTGCAATCAAAAATCTAAATTAGCCTTAAACCTTCAGGCTACCTAATTAATTATTTGGTTTACGTCAACAATTACGGTTTTTGTACTTAAACGTAATTAACCACTCCTGCCTCAGCTGTACCTGGATTACTGCTTTCTTATATATTTTATGTGACGTCCTGTACTTTTTTTTATCGTGCGCAAAATCCCTACGGATACCACCTCCGCCAAAACCGGTGGAGGTGATTATGTCGGACTCGAACCGACCAAAACGCACGCCGTCCTTGGGTCCTTGATTGCCGGAGGTGAGATTATACAAGACATAATCTCTCGCACCGCGGCAGACCCGGGGACATCTCTTTTGAAATGACCCTCTTCCCCTAGATGACCCTCCCCTTGAAGTCCTGTACTGGTTTAAAGGCTCATATTGTTTAATGCGAGCAACGTCGCGGGCAACCGCGTCCCGTTCAGCTTCTACTTTCGTAATAATGATTTTTGGCAAATTGTATTTGATGGCTTCTATTGTATTCCCAGACATTAACAAACATCAGATGTGTTAATCAAGATAAAGTTTAGACCATCATCAGAGTTATCTGAACGTTGATATTGGTTATATATTTAGGTATTATTATTGTAAGATTGAATAACAAACAACCAAAAATAAAAACTTTCACATTTATTCATAATATTTGTAGGCTCATGTAAATCTGCATTATGTTGGCGATAAATTCCTCTAGAGGCGTATCTCCTACCTCATATCCTAAATTTTTAATTAAAAGTCAAGGTTCAATCTTTTGAAAAGTTCTGTTTACTGTTAGCTTCGCGGATGGAAGGTCATACTAACAGAGTATGAATAAGAAAGTATCGGCTGTCTGCATACAATATGATTGATGACCGGAAACTGCCGAAATCACGCACGAGTACCAGTACGTGAGTACGCAAGTACGTAGAGAGGCACTTACTACAGTATGTGATTTACCGCAACAGTAAAAGCAAGCCGCATTTCGGGCCGCGAGGTGTGATATCGAGTTAACGGAGATGTATAAGTAAGTGTCCGTGCTCTACACGCGCGTGAGAGGAACATACGAGTACATCATCGTTTGGTACATATGACCGACTTGTTTATTTGTTCATTCGCCAAAAAATGATCAACAATATTACTATTGCTACCGTTGGGATTGTTACTACCCCTCTCACCCCCTCATAGTGTGTTTTCTGATACTGGATTTCTGACATATAATGCAATACTTCAATTTTGGATAATTGGTTTGGTGTTCACTTTGGTAATTACTGCCGTTTAATTGCGTTTTTGTTATACATTGTTACATTATTGTTCTGTATAATGTCTTAACTTCGAACAGTTGCACTAGCATGAACTTCTATCGAATTCGTAATGTAAAAGTTTCGAGAGAACAGAGCATTGTGATTGGCAATCTGCCTCTTATGAACCTGTGTGCGTGTGTAGCCCGCCAATCGCAATGCTCCGTTCTGTCGTTACTTTTACATTACGTATTCGGTAGTATTTCGTGATGAGGCTACAGATAGCCAACTCTTGAGTCGTGTTTGAAACAAGTGCTACGCGTGCACCATTACGATATCATTCTTTAATACTTCTTGAAAAAGACATCATCATCTTACCGTTGCAGTCGGTTGCATGCACCTCGGAGCCAGAGGTCCGCTGGCGACATCACCTCCTTTTGGTTGGGCTTGTATTATGATGTTTGAAGAAGCGATCTATCTCACAACCCAAGAAGAAAGCCTGCCGGCAAAAACATATCTAAAATAGATATTAACTCGTAAACGTTTCGACAGACAAAGTGACAACAGTCAAAGTACCAATGTTTTAATAAATTTACATGAATACGACATTATGTGATTTGTTTCGAGGTACTTAACACCTAACATCAGCACTGATTCGTTCAAAACGTCCGGTAATCGACACACAACTGTATGCAACATTCAGCTTCCAATACAAAAGACAACGGAGCTACACAAACGCGACTGTTTACGTGACAAAACATCACACGCGTGCGCCGACAGACACACGGCAACACCGCACGACATCTGTCGCCGCGTCACCCGCCTGCTGGCAATTTTCTCAAGTTCAAAGTGCTCCAACAAAGCTCGATGCAACATATTACCACAGAATACTTTACTATTATTTATCTTATTATAAATTTATATTGTGTTACGATCAAAATACCTAGGTAGCAGGTACTTTTATCTGAAAATCACTAATTGCTTTGAACGGAGACAATTATCAATTACTTATATTATTTGATAATTCGTTTATTATAAGCTAGCTAGTTTAAACTTTTAACATTGCAAGACACAAAAGCTTGAAAGTTTACATGTAAGGTTGCAGTTACATATATTTTAGGCTATAACTCGTGTGAACGTCCTTCCATTACGTCGTTGGAGGGAGGGCTAAGAGGATCCATAGAGGCTTCACCAGAGGTCAAAACAATTATACGATTACCTACGCTATTGTGAAGCTCTCGGAGCTCACAATATTCGATATAATTGAATACAATGAAATGGACTGTTGCGAATTGAGCATTCTTACTATTAGAGTTTTTTTGGCCATTTCAATTTTAGTAGGTAATCGATTAGACTACGTATAATATATGAAATGTGGAAAAAATTGATCGGCGGCTTTAAAAAACAGCAGACGACTTCAGAAGGAAGTTGATTTGATATGTTCGTGTGATTATCGTGTAACGAACTTCCGCGGCATCGCACTCTTGATATTCATTATCAATTATGTTATTCGTATTTTTATGGCGGTTTTAATTGTTAAAGCGTTTAATTCGAAAGCTTAGTTGAAAGTTTACGTTACGACTTCCACACGAGAAGATGATAGGAACAGTTCGTCACTACATTTATTTAGTTATTCACTGGCTCAAATCTTCGAAATGCAACTTTTGAGCTAATTTTGAATTTTAAACACCAATGGTAGTGATGTTATCACTGTGATGCGAGCGAGGACTCGGGGCTGCACACGTTGACCGAATGCCCGGCGTGGGAGACGCCAAGGCGGGCCTTAGTGACAGCCCTAGGGGTGGGAGTTGTCTCGCTCGCCACCTTGCTCACGGCGATGGTACGATGCGCGAGTGCTTGGGCAGCCGCCGCCTCCTTCTGCGAGCAAGTTATGCTCGAAAAGGAGGAGGCGGAGCGGGTCCGGAGAAGACTCCGGGCCCGCACTGCCCGCGATGAGCGGAGGCGACTCGGACGTCGGAGGTCGCAGAACGACCTCCGTCCCCCATGAGCGCGGGCCTGGGGGTGACGGGTGGAGCCGCCTGTCACCCTAGCAGAAGCAGGCCACGGCGATGGCACATAATGCCACACCATACCCAGGGTCTAGATGGGGACGCCATGGTCCCTACTTTTAGGGAAGAGGGTCATCTCAACAGAGATGTCCCCGGGTCTGCCGGGGTGCGAGAGATATGTCTTGTATAATCTCACCTCCGGCAATCGAGGATCCATGGACGGCGTGCGTTTTGGTCGGTTCGAGTCCGACATAATCACCTCCATCGGTTTTGGTGGGGGTGGTATCCGTGGGGATTTTGCGCACGATAAAAAAAAAAAAAAAAAAAAAAATGGTAGTGATGTTCTAGTAGGTATTTAGAAACAACTTTTGAATCGTCGGAGCTTAGTGGTTAAGGAGTCGGCCTTACGATAGATATATCCCGGGTTCGAATCCTGGCCATTACACTACTGACGTGATCCATTAGGGTGTAACCACATTAATCGACGCAGAATCGGCTGAAGCCGGTTAAAAAAGTCTTTATGCCGACGGAATAAGAGTGTTACTAATAGCTTTCGCATCGGCTCGGCTCGGCCGACGCGACGCGGCATCGGCCGACGGCGAATCGAACCGTTTGTCGATTAGCTGATCGCATCCGTACGGCGCTGAATCCAGCGGAACGTTTCCGCCTGCTGCCGAACAGCGCTGGAGACCGTCGAACGGCGTTGAACGGCAGTTGAATCAACCGTTCGCATGCCTTCATCTACGACGGTAGCCGAATGGCGCCGAAGACGGCTGATCGGCGTTGGGTAGCAGACTAATGAATCCGCTCACGTGCCTTCATCTCCAAATGAAAGGCCAGAACGTCCGTACAGCTCAGAGTTAAACTTAAATCTGCGATGAAAGCATTTGTTGATATTTTCGGGGTCTCACACGATCACGACTGTCGACTGCCGAACGCTTGCGAACATCCGTCGCGACGGCTGTTTGGAGGTGTCGACTGCCGAAAGTAATTGAACAGAGGCCGTGACAGCCATTCGGAGGAGTCGACTGCCGAACGTAAGTGAACAGCCGTCGTGACGGTCGTTCGGAGAAATCGACTGCCGATCGCATGTTAACAGCCGTCTCAACAACTAATCGGCGATAAGCCGAGTAGTGTGGTGATACGCACTCGGCTTAAGCCGATTCCGCGTCGATTAATGTGGTTACACCCTTACTGACTCCTATGATAAGTTATTGTTTTTTTTTATTTAGGTCACGCCAATTTGACTTCTCTCTACCTGATGTAATGAGTTTAGTTGGAGGGGTTAGAAGGAATGTTAGTAGCTTCGGTAACTTACATTCTTTTATTTTTTTTAAATCTTTGTACTTAAACAGAATGTAAATAGGTATATATTTTTTTTTGATTTGCCTATTCTACTGGAGATCAGCACTTACAATTGAATACATAATTTCAATGTAATATATAACAGTAAATAATGTAACAGTATACTTAGTTAAAAGACCATCTTAGGCAGCGGACTCTAACCAACCGCAGTCTAAGCTTTACCGGTATCAGGTAAAGAATTGAAACATAAATAACTATTTACTCAACTAAAATAAAGTCTAAAAAGAACGTGCGTCATTAGCTCCGTGGGATTGGTTCGTTAGTCCTATGGCTAAGGACCGACTTATGGCGATGTTCTATGTTTGCATACGGACACGATCGTGATATCCTGAGGTCAATTCCCGCGCTGAACAAACTATTATTCTGTTTTATGTTCGGAAGTTCTCGAAGTAAGTTTCATAAAATGCAATAGCAGTAATATGGCAACAGGATCACCTCGTTTCGTAGAGTTGGAAACAAAACAAACAAAAAGATTACGTTTACATCCTTGCCTATATTGCTCCGGTAAACACTAAGCCCTCCAGAATACCGTGGCTAATAATAACCTTAGGGTAGCCAGAGCTCACTGGAGTGGTTTTATAATGTCAGTGGGAAGACCTAGTAACCCTTCTTTGTCTTTTGCACTGACAGCACAGAGACTCTCTTAACGTTTTCCCCACCCCTTCCCCTTCCCACTATTCTTTATATGGCAGCACTAATGTGACGTCCCTGGTGTTGCAAACGCCCATAGGCCACGGTAACCACTTTCCATCAGGTGGGCAGGGCGCTCGTCTGTCGCCTAAATGGTATAAAAATCGTCTACATATAACTCCATAACTCTTATTTACCTAATGGTAATAGACAATTAATTGTATAACATGTTAGACGCCACACTATCTGTCAGTTAGCCACTTATCAGCCATAGTCTAGACTAGAAGTTCATTGTCTCGTACGATGCATCCTCACTCGTAGAGTATCGTGCGCCCGCGCAAGGTGCGAGTTCGTCGCACGCGCAGGTGCGTCTGCGTCACTCCCCGCACAGCGCACACACGTCAACTAAGCTATAGTATGATTTTCCGAAAGAAAATAAGTATTTATATTGAGAAAATTGTTACGCGTGTCTGATGAGGATTACCTAAATTCCAAATGATGATCCATGATCTAACAATTCTTCCAGAATAAACATATATCTAGCAAATTATTAAGAGTATGTTTATACAAAACAGCTTAAAAAAACACGGGTACCTCAAAATTCAGTTTATGTCGTGTAGGGTCTCATACAGTGCAGAATATTCCATCCAAGATTTAATGGTATGTCATTAAATCTTGGATGGAATATTCTGCACTGTATGCCATTAAATCTTGGATGGAATATTCTGCACTGTATGAGACCCTGCACGACATAAACTGAATTAATGACATACCATTAAATCTTGGAATTCCTTAGGAGCGCACGTACTTCTTTCTACAGTCCCGGGTCCTTCAGGCGGGACGTGAAATAATATCTGATGAGGCCGTCAAGCTGAGCGCCACCGTTGTAACACTGTACGCGTTTGTAACGGTGACCCTCTTTCCTGATAATTTGCCTACAGCTTACTCTGAGGCGAGGTTAAGTCAAATTGACGTGCCATAAATATATAAAAGAAATAAAAAATATATCGTAATCTCAGACAGTTTATATTGAGTAGTAAAAAAAATATTTATTTATTAATTTATGTCGAAAGTCGTGAGTTGAAAGTAGCATAATAGGTATATTACTGTATCCTTCTTCAAGTTTAACCTAGTTAAACGTGAGAGATCTCTGAAGAAATCTTATTTATAAACTAACTTTGAAAACATATATCTCAATAAAATAGAAAACTGCATCACCCAATGACTTGAGAGATGGACGACGGGTGTCGGGCCAGTCGTCACTCTCCAATGGCCGCTAAAGGTGACAGAAGAAATCTTGTCCGCTTTTATATCGACGAACCAGACAGCGCTGACACTACCGTTGACACACTTCGTGATGTTGCATAGTACATGGTACACATATGTATTAATCGACCAAAACCACCATTGCGCTACACTTTACTCTAAATAGTTTCTTTTTATTTGAAAAATGATATCAATATAGTATAATACTAATCATACAAACCGCACCCCTCAAAGCAAGTAAAAAGACTTATCATCCGAGGAAATATGATTTCATCTGTGCAATATTCCAGAAACGCGAAGAACTAACCTCGACACGTATTTTGCCTCGATGAGGCATCTTCAGAACCACTATAGACCGATTTTTTTTTATACAACTTAGGTCGCAGACATGCACGCGGCCCACCTGATAGTAAGTGGTTACCGTGGCCTATGGGCGAGTGTAACACCAGAGGAATAACACTCGTGCCGCAACCCCTGTAAAAACAGAGACATTCTGTGTCGTCAGCCCAAAAGATGTAGGATAAGCCTTTGGTTTTCTCTAGTGAGCTCTGGCGACCCTACTCACCACCGATAACACAACACAATTTTACTTGGGAGATGCGGTATAGCATTCCTTTCTATGACAATTAGTAATGTTTTATTACGGGTGAGTGGTTCATTACATTCGGTATACGATCGTCTAACCGTTAGCTGGTACCCAGCACGTGTGGTTTGAGGAGGGTATCCCAGAGACGCCGACTGTTGACTGTGAAGGCGTGAGAGCGCGACATGCTCCTCTAATGGGAGGGCAAACGTCCCGCGGCACGCTGCCTGTCGCCGTATTAGGACTCCTCCACGACATCACTATTTGTACCGCAAACATGCGTAAGATTACTTTAGGAGTCAAACGAAACCGACCGACAGTTTGAATATACTTGTATAGCCCCGAGGCAGAATAATACACACATTTCTGGCTATTGACGTCTATTGATGTTTTTATAATGTTAGCGAATGTTAGAATCAGTTAAACGTGGCAAACGGAATGATTATGATATGAAAAGGGTAACCGACGCAGACTGTACCATACTGTATGTGTATTACGTTATCATCGAGAACATTATCATCGATTTTGCTGTAGGTATGTAGATTAGTTGTTGGTTGTAGTTCAAAACTATTTTGGTTGGTCACTTTACATTGTTACATCACTCTTATCTCTCTATCACTATACTCTTATAAATGTTTAAATTAAAACGTTGAAACAAAACTTAGTGACAGTCTTAACACTTAAGATATCACAATAAATTTAAAAATACAACAGTTTCATTAACTCCTTTTTTGTACATCGTAGCATGTGATATATGGTACGAAACTCTTCACGCACTTAGCCAGTTTTTTATTTATTTATTTAAAACTAGCTGACCCGCGCAAATTCGTCTGCGTCACCCCGTTTGTGCAACATTTTTCATTCCTGCTCCGCACCTGTTGGTCGTAGCATGATGTTATATACATATAAACCTTCCTCTTTAACCATTCTATCTATTAAAAAATCCGCATCAAAATCCGTTGCGTAGTTTTAAAGATTCAAGCATACAAAGGGACATAGGGACAAAGAACGCGACTTTGTTTTATACTATGTAGTGATTATTCTTATGAGTTGGCTATTACATTAACATTATTTTTAATAATATGTACTGACGGTGTCTCGTCCAGTGTGAGTGTGTACAGCGGCGCGGCGCCGATGGCCGATGCTCTGAACAAGTAACAACATGTCTAATGACGTCTGGTGGCGTTACCGCCGCGGCTGGAGACGTCCGCCGCCATTTTATTATATCATCTACTCACCAATACTATCATTTACAAGCATCAGGATTTAATATAATAATATATCCTTAGTTTATTTTACTATCAAATCTTTGTCGCTGTCTATGGTATGGATAATGACGACGTTTCTGACGATCTTAAAGTAGGTTATTTACACAATTAATAATCCCTTTTTAAAACAAAACATGTTTACCAAAAAATAACATTTAATCGTATTTAAGACAAATACGTATTTCACTACATTTTCTACGTTCGACACCTGTTCGTGTGTGTGTATCCCTGTTTTACGATATATTTAAACACTGTATAAAACTGAAATAACATCACCATCAAGCTTTTAAAATTAACTATAATTGAAATAACAATCTTTTTTCTGAAATTATCGTGTAAACGGTAAAGTTTTTCCTTATGTGCTAAGTTTTTAATCAAATAATATAAATATGAGCAAGCTGCACACTGCATACACATCTTTTAGACAAAGACAATTTTGGAGTTATTGCAGTGGGTTCACGTTCATTATCTCGTCTTCAATATTTATTATTACTGAGTCAATATGTAACTAAGGATTACTTGAACAATATGTATTGCTCTAATGGTTCACACACAATTCAACAATACAATCACAACCACTCGGGATACAGACTTTATTGTTTGTTCAGATGTATTCGAGAAATACTGCCTGACTGAGTGTACTAGTTGTGCCAACTGCAGTCATAGTCAAAGTCACTCACTTATATCTCCTAATAACACCATGATTTGTCTTCTGCACTAAGTTAACGTCAATTAAAACATTCCTAGCTGCACTACATTATGTAAAATTTCAAAATGCATTGATATATGAATCTATGTGATGTGAGCCTTGTTCTGCTCAGTCTCCTGTTCGGGGAGTAAGGGAGTCTGTGCCTTGGGCGCTCGGCCGATGCGCTCGGCCTCCTCGACGGTGTCCGGCAGCTCGGTGTTGGCCGTCTCTGGCATGAACAGGGTGAGGCACCCCGACAGGATTGACGTCACGCCGAACAGGAATGTTGGCAAACCATACCAAATTGACATCTGCGAAAGAGTTCAAAAAGACTATTATATTGCTCCATAATCATTATCATTTATCCTACCTGGGTAAGCTGGGACCTCTAGTGCTGTTTTTATATACTAGGTGGTAGAGAAGACGGAAATATTCCATCAAGGACTGAGTCTTTCCTCTGCCGCACGTTAATGGTGCGGCAGAGGAAAGACTTACTAGCGCACGTGTTTCCTTTTCCTACCGTCCCGAGTCCTTTAAGCGGGGCGTGAACAAACACACTTGACGTTGGTCAGGGGACTTACTAGTTCAAAAATATGATAATCTAGTAAACCTGTACTCACGAGTAAGGGAGTCTGTGGCGCGAGCAGTGAGCCCACGCGGCCCACGGACGAGCAGATGGCGTGCATGGAGTTGCGCGTGTACGTGGGGAACAGCTCCGACGTGTACATGTACACGATGTTGTACGAGAACGTCGCCAGCATCTCGAACAGCATGAACAGCGCCACGCCCAGCCACGCGTACCCTGCAACAACGGACCGTGATTAATCATTTGAACGCAGTCTCCAGCCTCCGCAGCTGCATAGAGACATGGCCTTTCTACCGCCTGCGCCATGGCGAGTGTACCGATGAGCTTTTCCAATTAGTGTTACCCTATCCTTTCCTATGTAGGATAACACGTGTACGGCATATTGTGCAAATCATTCCATTGAGAACTAAATTGTCGATTATTTGCCGCACCATTAAGACATGGAATTCTTTGCCAGAACAATGTTCTTTTACTGTGCCGGGTCAGCCAATGCGGCAACAAAAAACCTAAGTTTGCTTGCATTTGTTTAAGGTAATCTCAGAATGGAAAGTTCCAAATAATAACGTAGCTTACCTTTTGACAAGAACGGCTGTAAAATACAGAACAATCCTCCAACCAGGAACGCCAGGAACAACGGGACCTTCCTGTTGTACTTCGAAAGCACCAGCCAGTAGAAGACGTTTGCGGGGATGTCCATCAGCATGAGCAGGGCGAAGTTGACGTACTTGTTTCCAGCGATCAGCACCGAGCTGATCATCATGCCGTAGTTGATTAACGTGATCGTTAGCCACCACACCATGCAGATCACAAATCTGAAATAATAAATAGAGGAAATAATATTACATGATGCTTTTTAAATATCCAGGCGGTTAAAAACTTAAAAGGTGACGAATACTTGGTAGATGAAATCATAGGCAGAGGTACTTTAAAACGCACTTCGATACCGGAAAAACTTACAACAAGAATATTGACCACCGAAATTACTTATATTCCCTCTAATCCTTCCAGCTCACTTCAATGGCTTGTGTTAATATTGGGTTCACGTCGGTAACGTGATGGTCAGGATTCGAACCGCGGCCCTCTCGATCGTAAGGACAACTCTTTAACTTTCTATGCTACCTTCTACTTCCTACTGAAAAATATCCTTCACTGCAGCTACCTGTCTGCCTGTCATGTCTATTATTATTAATTTTAAAAACCCAAATTTGTTGCCACGCTAAATACATCCATGAAATAAATCAATATGACCTATTAGCATAGATACTGCCACCGTGAATCAGTAGTCACTTACCTCTTCATCATAATCCTGGACTTGAACGTCTTCATCAGCACCTTCCGGTCGCTCAATACACCACCCTTAGACTCCTCGTCGATGTAGTCCAGCCGGTCCAGCTGTCTCCTGTCCAGTTTCACGCCGTTTCTTTTGGCAATCTTCTCTATTAACTGTACAGCCCTTTCTTTCTTCCCCTTGCTGTACAACCACCTGATGCTCTCATCAAGGAAGAAAGCGTATATCAATATGAGAAGGGTAGGAGCATATATGACCCGGAGGAAGCTCCTCCAGTTAGGCACCATGTACGAGATGAACGGCATCACAATCAGACCACACGTGTAGCAATTCAGGAGTATCATCTGGAAGAGCACCGCCCGCTTTTTCTCAACTATTTCAATACCTGGAATGAAAATTATTTGATCAGCAACTGCATTATGATCTAGCATTATTCAAACTGTGAATGTGAATTTGTCAAGACAGCTATTGGTGCAACTCGGTGCGAAACTTTGAAACACAAGTATTACATAGTCGTACCGCAGCTTTGCATTCATGCTTCGCAGTCCGATGTCGGACACGCTGGGAATGTAGGTAACTGCGAAGTTATGTGATTTAGTATAAAGGCGTGAATCACGGTAAAAGATCGCGATCGCAATTCAAGGGCGACTGTAGAGTCACCTTTAAAATACTTCTAGCTTAAAGTGATAAACTTTAAAGAAATACTCCTCTAAAGTCAGATGTAACGATTACCTACTGTGTTACAGCGACATGTTGTGTTAGACGGTATTCAGAAGTCAGCATGTTCAATGTATCAGACATTTACGAGTTGATTCAAGGACGCGCTTTGATGTTCACTGACAGCGTGCCATTGGGATGTCTGTGTCCATCGTTACTTGGGGTTTGGCGTGGGCATAATCATGTTACATTGCGCACACGTAGTTTAATGATGTATACTATAATAAACTTTAGCGATATTGGATTGGTTATTATATTGCATATTGAATGTTGACAAGTTTTACGTGGACAAGTACATCTTAAGGTAGGTTTCAATTCTCGTCTTATATGTTGATTCAGGTATAATTCTATAGTAAATTATGTTTATTCAATAAAATTGATTTAAACTCAATTACATAATACTCTTATGTCAAATAATTTATCATTGTTATAATGTGCCCATCATTGTCCAAATTATTCTATAGTAATAAACCCTAAAACTCTATAATTCCTACTATATTTAGCAACGCTTATTTCCCACTGCGGTAGGCAGAGATTCCATTCTTCCAATGTCCACGATCATGGCTTTCATACACGCTGATCGGCTACTAGACCTGTCCCACTCTAGTAACATACTCAGATCATGAAATAGTTCTAAATGGACAATATTGTAAAGACAGGTAGGTACGTACTGAGCATGAACATGGGCGACAGCGCGTCTCCGATGGCCGCCTCCAGCGCCTCCAGCCCCACGTAGCCCCAAAAATTGCCCACGAAGCTCTTTGCGATGCCCAGGATCGCGCCCATCGTGCCCGCGAACACTGCCGCTGTCTTACGACCGAACCTGAACACATGGCAACCATTCTATATCACATGCTGCAGTAATACGTCACCTATTTGCATCATCGTCACCTTTCGGACACCATCGGAAGCTTGCACGCTGAAGCCCGAGCCTCCTTGAACCTCCTTTTCTTATAAATTAATTACCTGAATCTCGCAAGTCAATCAGGAGATATACTAACTTGCCTAACTATACTAAACTGCCTTGAAAAGCAGTCGTTCCCAGATGACATTCGAAAATGGGAAAAGGCTTGTGAAATGAAGAATATTTTTAAAATTCTTATTGCCTTTATTTCGAAGACGAACCAACACCAGCGTGTAAACCTCAGAAATGCAACAAATATGTCAGATTTTGAGGTTATGTATGTGTAAGTATTTGTTACTTATCTACTCGCTTTTTTAAAGTTTTCTATACGTACCTACACTAAATTCTTCGCATTTAAATGCGTAATTTTTATATTACATACGCAAATAGAGCGGATTGAATACCGTAAGCAAACCCACTATGTCAACAAACGCGCCGTATTCGTTTATTATACCTACAATCATAAAGCAAATTTCATTACGAGTAGTCAAGCCGTCATGTCAAAGAACGAGTTGCTGTGGGAGGAGCCTCGCCCGCGAAGGTGGCCATCACTCACAGGTGCTTAGGGCGCGTCCGCACTGAGAGGACCTGTGCTTGCGGCGCAGCTAACTGTATGTGCAAATTAAACTTTGCATGTTATCCTTGAGGATAACTGTCTCGCCACCAGTATAGGGGAAAAGGGGAGATGAGAGAACTAGATAAATAAAGTGGCATGGATTCTATGTATAAATTCATGAATCCTAAAAAATCAACTACTACTGCCGCATGTCGTGCAAATGTAAGAAAAGGTTTTAGTTTGTTTGGTTTTGTTTATTTGAAGTTTAATGGAATTCTAATATTTCATGAGGCGGCTTATCATCAGGCCTATTCTAGACTATACTGCTTCTAAACTCACAATCAGTTACATTTCAGGCGCATACTGAGCACGTTGTAAAATTGCGCTCTATAAAGTCTGCCGCATACTTTCCGCTAAGCGTGGCGTTACTCGATATTAAGAAATAAATCGTCAGTGAGGGCTAATTAAGATACAACGACGTAGTCTTAATCGTCTCTCAGGGGACAGACGTACGTACAAGTTGACTAATAGCCCGGACATACCACTTGTGTACATGTCCAAGCACTTAAATCGTAGTGGACTTCATTATGAGGGGCTGTGTCGCGGGACGCAACTCTCTAATTGAATATGAATATAATTATAAGGACTATTAAACTACGGAATGGCGCTCATTCTCACGATAAATATAAATAACACGTTTATAGAATTTATCGAGCTATTTGCTATGTCAGGGTGGCTGGAGGCTACAAGTTTAATGTTGTTGGACCTATATAATACACTTCTAGGTACGAGTAGGTATATCCCTAAATGCGAATCAAAATTTGCACCAGAAACGTTGATTCTAGCTCGTACAAATTTTGGTGCAATAGTGTAATGTGCAATGTGCAATGTACTTTAGCTAATAATCAGGATGTATGTTATATCTAATTATAAAGATAATTGTTGGTGAAAGAATTGATTATTGTGAATGGCATGGTATAGTTCTGATTATGTGTTAACTTTGATGACGCCCGAGCAAACAATGTCTCACATAGATATTATAATCGTATCTGGCACCGACAGGACAGACTTTGCCTAGTGTGGGGTCACAGTATAAAACTCAACAATGTTGTACACTTTTTGGTAATAAACAAATTTTTATTTTTGTCATTATTTATCCATTCATTCGGGTACACATTGGATGCAGACCGCCTCCAACCGGTCCGATTGGAGGTCGATGGGGGAGGCCTATGTTCAGCAGTGGACGTCTTGTGGCTGAAATAAATATCAGTTGGTGGTGGTCAACCTGGTGTGAATTAAATATCAGTTGCAGTGAGATCATCAACCTCCAACCATACCTTTGACTATCCACGTATCTATGTACTTAATAAATTGTGTTAATAGTATTAATAAGATAATGACGTCACAATGTTATGACATTTATGGGTAATGGCACCTTACGTATTATGTCTGTAATAATACCTGTCAGAGATCTGGCCTTGCACGAGCAGACCCAGCATACTTCCGAAGCTGTGCGCCGTGCCCACGAGAGTCGGCTTCCAGTCCTCGCAAGCCAGGTTGAACTGGAACAAACGCCATGTATTTATGTTACTTACCGGCCCGTTAAAAAAAATAGCCTAACAAAAAATTCTTCGGAAAACTATTGATTTTGACATTTGCGGTAGCCTAGTGGTATGGATAATGGACTGTTAAGACGAGGTCTCGGGTCGATCCCAGGTTTTATCAGTGCACACGCCAATGACTTTTCGATGCTCTTCGAACTTATGTGTGTATTTATCGCAGATTTAAAAGTGCCCGGTTAATGGCAATGGACACCTATTACATTGAGACCTAAACATAAACTGGTGAAATGTGGGTGCTAGGTCTACCCCTTCGGGGATATAGGCGGGAGTTTGTGTTATGTTTGACATTTGTTTTGACAGATGAACGAGAGGCTATTAAAAAAATGCCTGTCATGATACGATTCGATCGTTAGTGTTGCGGTTTGTGGACTCATCAAGTGGAAGCGTGTGATGGACTAGTAAGGTATAATTGATGTCCATTTGTCCAAATTGATCGATTACTGTGTGTTTAAACGTGGTTAGCTCAAGCTCACTGACAATTATCTGTAAAACCATTACATTCAATAGCTTCATCACAATCACCCAAAAAAAGAGACAGTATTAAACCTCAACACGTTTCTCCTTTATTCAGTTCATTCAGTTATAATCAGTACTATACAATTAGTAATAACAAGCAGTGATACAAACTACATATGAATTTCTTTAAAAAAAAAATGGTTGAAGCCTCCAAGAGCTGAATTGAATCAAACCTCAAAACGTTTTCCTACGATACGTTCCTCACGTTTGATCAGCATTTCCTTAAATTATTCGCACGTGCATGTGATTCTGAATGTTAATAGAGAGCCTCTTGAACCCGCACGCCTGTTGTTGTTGATACTACAAAGTACACAGTGTATACTATTTCACAACACAAGTGCAAAGCGAGCGCGTCGACCGGTCGTACGCCGGCGATCGCGCAAAAACTGCACTAGGCCTCCCCCCCTTCTCCCGAACCGTTGTGCGTTTGTGCCTGGACTAGATTGTGCTATAAAGCAGACTATCACTCATTTTGTGTTAATTCTCCTTGCGCTGAACGAATGAATGAGAATGGAATCAATATAATAGGTCTTTACATATCCCTCTACTTCATATGAGCCCATATATGGTATGGCGATTTTATTGTTGTTTTATTTCCAAACAAATACTAATTAAGTCATTCCACATTGTTAAATCCATGTAATGGTTAAGTAGCAATAACAAAAAGCACTAAGCTGGTCTATGGTTTGATGACATTTCGAAAAAACGTTACTTTTGCGCGGGTAGTCAGTGAAACAAAAGACGACTGTCTGAGGGACATTTTTGAGTATCAAAAACAAAATCGAAACATAAGTATTTATAAAACTTATAATTTTATTTATAAAGTCAATACTTCCTTCTTTACCTATAATCAATTATTTTCTTACTTTTTACGAATTTACTATGGTTTTCATCCACTTTTATGTCAATACCATATATGGGCTCATATGCAGTACGACGAAAATACGTTTGGACATATATGGTATCGTATGCAGTCAAACAAAAAATTTCAAAGTAGAAAAGGAACATTTCATACTCGTAATATCTAATACAAACAGGAGTAATGTAATATTTTTTTATTATTAGTCGTGGAATGTAACGAGACAATTTCTTTTATCATTGTAGTATAGAAAAACTTTGCATTTTGAACATTTAGTGTATGTCTTCATAGAACATACGCGTTTTTTCAACCACATAGGCCAATGTCCAATATTGTCTGAAATGTCGCATGAGAGCGCTCCTGAAGATGCCTCGTGTAGAGGCGAAACACGTGTCGAGGTTTCTCCTTCGCACTTGCGGAATATTGCAAAATAAATTACAACATCTCTACTCTGGTAAGAAGTCTTTTAGCTGCTTTGAAGAGGGCGGTTTGACATTCCAATATATATTGTTATCGTTGTAGTGTTGAACTGTGGGTGAGTGGTGGGCCCTTCCCCAATATATTTATTAAAAAAAATATCATATTACTCCTGTTTGTCTGATATATTACGAGTATTTAATATTCCTTTTCTACTTTGTTATTTTTTGTTTGACTGCATACGATACCATATATGACCGAGCGAGTTTTTGTCTAAGTGCATACGAGCCCATATATGGTATCGTAGTTTTTTTTGGACATTAAACTACTTTCTTATTTTTTTTCGATTTATTTGTCTTAATATTACTTAAATAAAGCAATATCCACGAAGAAAAATTTTTTTTTCATCTCCTTAATAATTCATGCAGTAGAGGGATATGAAATTGCCGAATATATTTTACCGATTCATGAGTTCGTTATTCCTGTAAATTAATAGTTATTTCCATTATTAATATCTTGTTTCAAAGTTGATTTCAAGACTTCACAACTCTGTATTAAATTTTGTTTTTATTGGCCGCTTGATAAATTAAATTCGATCTTCAAAAATGCCATCCATTTTGATGATAAATTTCGAACTACTTTTTGACAGCTGTCACTTTTTTTTATACTACTTTGAAAAATGTTACAAAAGTTGCTGTTGTTGTTGTTGCTGTCCAATACACAAAAAAAACATAAAATTTAGATTTGTCATTCCTAAAAATATGCAAAAATGTTAGTATTGAAAATTGGGTTTCCTCCAATTTCTTCAAACAGAAGGGCCATTTCATACCAGTAACGACTTAATATTCAGTTCTGTATTTTTTATCTGCTTAAGTTTTATCAAGTTATACCTACTGTTTGATTATTTTTTCTATAAGAAGTTAAATCAGATACTTTCCTAAGCCGGTCCAGGGCTACAGTCTCTCATGCCTCACCATGCCCAATGTATACCATGCAAGCGTGACAAACAAAGGTAACAAGGCACTTTAATTACAATTACATGAGTGTAGTGTTCATATAATTATCTGTGACGGCCTTCGTGGCATCTTTAGTCACGCCCAGACTGTTATGTCACTTTTTTTTCCCGTGACTAAAGCGAACAGGAAATGTTAATGTTGTAGATGTCAGACAATTGTAAAGAGGATTTGAAAATTGTAAGTCTTCGAGTTCAACTCATTGAACTCCGAAAAAATTGTACATAATTCTTTCCAGGGTCTGATGGTCTCCAAGGCGTTAATTGGTAGTGCTTGTGGAGTTAAGCACGTAATTATTTTCCTTGCGATTTACACAGCAAGGAATCGGGTCAATTTTTTTTCCAAAGGACATGGGTCAGAACGTACCCAGTTTGTAGCAAGTTGAAATTGGTACCATTCGAAAGGTCTTTGAAAACGTAGATATTTTTTGTATTGGAGCAACTTTGTAACTTATGTAGGAAAAAAGATATTTGATGTTGAAAATACCGAAAATCCTTATTAAAATCGACCCACGCACGTTCAATTTTTTTTTGATTTTATCGCTTAGGTGGGTAGTTCGAACTATTTTGTGCTAGCGTCGGCGTGTCAGTAGTTAGTACCTGTTAGGAACTGATTTTGAGCGCTCGCGCATATCTTAGTTTATTTTATTCTTACTTTTATTTACAACCTCGGCTTTCACAACGGACTTCAGTGTATTACTTAACGATTGGATTATTATTATTACTCATCTGCTTCGAAAAAATGGAAGGTGAACGCCGTATACAGTGTGTAACATGTACAAGATCAGTAATTCGTGACCGAAACCGGCATATACTGACGCGAACCTATTTGGAAGACAATCCAGGCTTCACAGAGTATGTGATGGCGCGGATTAATATAAATGAGGTTAGTATAACAATAGCTTTTGATCATCGAGTACACGGTATCTTTTTGTTCACTCTTTATTAAGTTATTTATTGTTTTAGTGTAACTTGAGGATTTGGTTTTTCTTTTAGATGGCTCTCAATCAATTTCAGGCTATGTGTCATCGTTGGCACGTGTCGAATAAAATATATTACACATATATTTTAATCAAGGTTAATGTCCAGGGCAGAGAAGCCATCGAAGCGTATTATTGCTCCTGCATGACGGGTATGAGATCTCTAGGTGCTTGTGCCCATACTATTAGCATAATATGGTACTTAGGTGTTGGCAGGCACCTAGATAACTTCGTAGGTCTGGCAAGTGCCTGGGATGATATAGTCATTGAAAGTAACAATACAATTTAATAAAACTGTGCTATTTAAGATTGATAGTTCTTATTTAATATTTTTTCTGGACCAAAAACCAACGATAGGAAGCTATATCGCTCTCTTAAGACAGAAAAAAATGACTGGTTACCTATTTATTTAGTCCAAAAAGCAGAAAAAGTGCGATTATTGGTAATTAAAAATGTTACAAAGAAGTTATCATAACTTCGGTCTTTCATTCATTCATTCATTGGTTCACTTATTTTCGAGTTACTCAATTAGGCCTCTTCTAAATTACATCTAGTCTAAAATGCTACAAAGTGGGTACGGGTTCCATACAAAATTACCCATTGTTCTTTATTTAGCTGCTACATTTTCGGTTCGGAATTTTTCGGCATACCTACTCATTTTTTGTACAAAGTGCCCGATTGGCGGCAATAGACTCGCCCCCTATTACATGGGACCGAAAATTACAGTTGTCGTAATTGTGGCGTAGTTGGAAAACAGAAAAAACGACTTTTTAATTTTGAAATTTTGATTGTTTTTTTTATTGCATAATATTCAAAAACTATAAATAAATGCAACGTAAAGATTTTCTACCAGTATATTTAAATAATGAAATAATGAGTATCACAGATCACTTTATTATTTTTATACAATGTTGAAATGTATTTTTTACATTGAACAGTTAATGAGTGAATGGTATCGGAACTGTTCCCCTAATGACATGTTGTGGTACCTGTCTGTGATAGTTAATTATGTTATCTGTATGCAACATGTCGAGGCGTGGGCGCCACGGAGATGCCACTGCCCCTCACACTAATGAATTACTTAATGCTCGATTTTATATTAGAAATGACATTGATGTATTCCCACGTGGGCCTGTTTATACAATATATCTTATAACAGGTCTTTGGTACAGATTTTGTGTCCCCAATGAACTCGCCTAAAACCGAATACCACAAGAAATTGCAATGAATTGAATTTAAAAACAATAGGGGGTGTAAATACCCAGTAGTAGAGCATTTTAACAGATTGGAATTAATGTAAACTAGATTTTAACTAGTTAAGTATTTGTTTACATTAAACAAACAATAATATAATATTTCTAAATAATCTTAACCACTATGTGAATTCATAAAACGTTCGAAGTAATGTTACAATTTACGCAACATCATAACACGTAACTATATTCAACGGGAACAGTTGCCCTGTAGGCCTAAGTTCCTATAGGTAATATGCCGGTATATTTGGGCTATCGAATGGTAATAGAACTAGAATTTCTTCCGTATTATTTTCAGAATAAATGATGGTTGAAACCAAATCTCCAGCCAGCGGGATTTTTTTTTGTTATGAATTTGATCACGCTGAAATGTAGTTCTATAATTAGGGCTATGCTATGTGAACACATAAAAGCCAAAACAGACATGGGTTTCATTCATGAAATACAGAAAATACAGTTTAGAATATAAAATTAAAAAAAAAAAAAATCTCCATTCAGCGGAAAAAAAATTATTTAAGTCG
Source organism: Pelosia muscerda (assembly GCA_963691645.1). Classification (NCBI taxonomy): domain Eukaryota; kingdom Metazoa; phylum Arthropoda; class Insecta; order Lepidoptera; family Erebidae; genus Pelosia; species Pelosia muscerda. The sequence continues at coordinate 255,867 of OY829115.1, forward strand.
AAAACAATATTGAAATGCAAATCATTAATTAGTGCTATTCCTTTACTTACACTTTTCGAACTTGCTTTTGTATTATAGCAGACTACAACTTTATAATATAATAATATAATATAGTCAGTTAAACGGCGGCGGCGCAGTGGCGGTAAAAATGTAATTTAATGTTATAATTTTTATGATTTATATTATTTATATGATTTATATGATTAGCACTAATTAATGATTTGCATTTCAATATTGTTTTCGACTTAAATAATTTTTTTTCCGCTGAATGGAGATTATTTTTGACCCTCCGTGACGTCAGACTGCAGCACCAACCACAACCACTCGGGAGGCGGGAGGTGCACCGAATGGGTGTATGAGGTTCCAGACAGTTTCGTAGCTGAGGTATGTAACTGTTCAGTCCCAATTTTATTGTCACTATTGGAAGCGAACTTAGCAACTTAATTAAGCACATATAAAAGCTTCGCTGTAGAATTTAATTCATTTTCGCGAACATTGGCGACGAGAATTATGCGGATGATCTTAAAAGAGCAATCACCGCAATGGCCAAATCAATCACACTAGTGATGGCGGATTCGATCATACCTAACCCAAAACCGTGAATTACCTATTAGATTTCCTGAACTTCCGATATCATAGACAGATAAATGCATAGTCCTCGCACGCCCTCTGACGTGACTTAGGATCTAGAGGTCGCCACCTCCACTCTCGTGTTATGAAAAATACATTCTTCATAACCTCAACATATGAAAATGCCTCCAATTAACCTCTACGTCGGTTATCATTTCCCTGAACCTTTTTCCCAACTCAGTTGGGGTCGGCTTTCCAGTCTTTTCCAGTCCAGTCCAGTACGTTGGTTATATTACACATTTAAGCGCAATATAGTGGCACCACAGTTGACCAAGAGCGTTATTAATAGATTTTTAAAACGCATTTAAAGCTCAAAGATGCACTTACAGACACGTATTGATGTCCTGCAACTGCCCAGTAATTACACATCTCATCGCTTTAATTATTGCGTGATTATTTTAAAACGACTTAGCATTTATTTGTTTTTCATTAAAGAACTAATAAATAATGCGTCAGACTCTAAATGCTTGGACGGGAAGTATCATCGTGTTTATATTAATATCGACCTTATGTAGAAGGATCCATGTATTTAGAACCTCATGCGTCTTGTTTTTTTCCCCGTGAGAAACCCCGGTGTGCCTGTCACCAGGTACGGTGTATGTTTATTTGCATTAACACTAGGTACTACTTATAAAATACAATATACAAGTTGTCAATTTTCCATAATTACAGAATACAAGCCATAAATAGTCGTAAACCTTTGTGGGCTACTAGCTACCTGTTTAATGGCCGACTTATAAATGCAAATGTGAGTCGTCGCTATCAGTTAATGCAGACATAATGGGGCTATCGGAATGTATTCATACAATGTTCATACATATTTAAATACCTTAAATTGCAATTTGCTTATCAAGGATTTAGCGTCCAATATGGGTTTTTAATTAATTAATTCAGAGGGTTATCAGCGGTACAAATTTTACCTAAGTTTTATAGGATTGTAGGTACTCGTATTTTATGATGTTATGATGACGTGACTATATTCAACGGGAACAGTTGCCCTGTAGGCCTAAGTTCCTATAGGTAATATGCCGGTATATTTGGGCTATCGAATGGTAATAGAACTAGAATTTGTTCCGTATTATTTTCAGAATAAATGATGATTGAAACCAAACCTCCAGCCAGCGGGATTTTTTTTGGTTATGAATTTGGTCACGCTGAAATGTAGTTCTATAATTAGGGCTATGCTATGTGAACACATAAAAGCCAAAACAGACATGGGTTTCATTCATGAAATACAGAAAATACAGTTTAGAATATAAAATTAAAAAAAAAAAAAATCTCCATTCAGCGGAAAAAAAATTATTTAAGTCGAAAACAATATTGAAATGCAAATCATTAATTAGTGCTATTCCTTTACTTACACTTTTCGAACTTGCTTTTGTATTATAGCAGACTACAACTTTATAATATAATAATATAATATAGTCAGTTAAACGGCGGCGGCGCAGTGGCGGTAAAAATGTAATTTAATGTTATAATTTTTATGATTTATATTATTTATATGATTTATATGATTAGCACTAATTAATGATTTGCATTTCAATATTGTTTTCGACTTAAATAATTTTTTTTCCGCTGAATGGAGATTATTTTTTTTTTTTAATTTTTTATTCTAAACTGTATTTTCTGTATTTCATGAATGAAACCCATGTCTGTTTTGGCTTTTATGTGTTCACATAGCATAGCCCTAATTATAGAACTACATTTCAGCGTGACCAAATTCATAACCAAAAAAAATCCCGCTGGCTGGAGGTTTGGTTTCAATCATCATTTATTCTGAAAATAATACGGAACAAATTCTAGTTCTATTACCATTCGATAGCCCAAATATACCGGCATATTACCTATAGGAACTTAGGCCTACAGGGCAACTGTTCCCGTTGAATATAGTCACGTCATCATAACATCATAAAATACGAGTACCTACAATCCTATAAAACTTAGGTAAAATTTGTACCGCTGATAACCCTCTGAATTAATTAATTAAAAACCCATATTGGACGCTAAATCCTTGATAAGCAAATTGCAATTTAAGGTATTTAAATATGTATGAACATTGTATGAATACATTCCGATAGCCCCATTATGTCTGCATTAACTGATAGCGACGACTCACATTTGCATTTATAAGTCGGCCATTAAACAGGTAGCTAGTAGCCCACAAAGGTTTACGACTATTTATGGCTTGTATTCTGTAATTATGGAAAATTGACAACTTGTATATTGTATTTTATAAGTAGTACCTAGTGTTAATGCAAATAAACATACACCGTACCTGGTGACAGGCACACCGGGGTTTCTCACGGGGAAAAAAACAAGACGCATGAGGTTCTAAATACATGGATCCTTCTACATAAGGTCGATATTAATATAAACACGATGATACTTCCCGTCCAAGCATTTAGAGTCTGACGCATTATTTATTAGTTCTTTAATGAAAAACAAATAAATGCTAAGTCGTTTTAAAATAATCACGCAATAATTAAAGCGATGAGATGTGTAATTACTGGGCAGTTGCAGGACATCAATACGTGTCTGTAAGTGCATCTTTGAGCTTTAAATGCGTTTTAAAAATCTATTAATAACGCTCTTGGTCAACTGTGGTGCCACTATATTGCGCTTAAATGTGTAATATAACCAACGTACTGGACTGGACTGGAAAAGACTGGAAAGCCGACCCCAACTGAGTTGGGAAAAAGGTTCAGGGAAATGATAACCGACGTAGAGGTTAATTGGAGGCATTTTCATATGTTGAGGTTATGAAGAATGTATTTTTCATAACACGAGAGTGGAGGTGGCGACCTCTAGATCCTAAGTCACGTCAGAGGGCGTGCGAGGACTATGCATTTATCTGTCTATGATATCGGAAGTTCAGGAAATCTAATAGGTAATTCACGGTTTTGGGTTAGGTATGATCGAATCCGCCATCACTAGTGTGATTGATTTGGCCATTGCGGTGATTGCTCTTTTAAGATCATCCGCATAATTCTCGTCGCCAATGTTCGCGAAAATGAATTAAATTCTACAGCGAAGCTTTTATATGTGCTTAATTAAGTTGCTAAGTTCGCTTCCAATAGTGACAATAAAATTGGGACTGAACAGTTACATACCTCAGCTACGAAACTGTCTGGAACCTCATACACCCATTCGGTGCACCTCCCGCCTCCCGAGTGGTTGTGGTTGGTGCTGCAGTCTGACGTCACGGAGGGCTGCCAGCACTGCTTCACGGGCTCGTCCCCCTGCTGCGACGCGTTCAGCCAGGGGACGAAGTAACTCGAGTGGGCACTCTCACAGTACGGGACTTTGCATCTACAACCAAATATATTTAGATTAGGAAGTCTCCTTTGTACAAAGGACACGTCAATATGACACCAACAACGTGAAAATGTTGTACTTCAGTTACAATGGTGATGAGTACATGGATGAATCTGGATAAAATGTGTGAATGTGCTGAATGAATGGACGTAGGATGTGACGGTATTCTCCCGTCCTAATCAAGCAGTTAGACTACAGAAGTACCGCCCTACAGAATACTGGCTGCTCATAATAACCTTGTGTTGTATTCCTAGCAGTGAGTCGAGTATCCATAGTTCACTTGATAGTTTTTGTGCTATGAGTGGGAAACCAACCTCTTTTAACCTTCATCTCTTTGAGAAGATCATTAGGTTTATAATGGTTTGCAGTACCTTAGCTTTCCACTTTCCAACAAGTAGACCGTGTGTTCTCTGCCATCTGAGTGTTATAAAAATCTCAGAAGGAGATTTCCAGCGGTGAGAATAATATCTAGAGTTTCACGCACCCTGACCCGCGGCTCCACCAGCCTTACCGTAAGCTTTGCGCTAAGTGCTAGTTATAACTTAACCTGACAAAGTGTTACACACAGATAAACGGTCCGCGTGGAAAACACCAACAAAAAAACAAACATCGATTTTTATTATCAAATTAACACTTAATGAACTTGTTTTGTATATCTTTCGTACGTAATAATGCGAGGCGCGGGCGCAGCTCCCTCATTATGCAAATGTACTTGTGTTCGGCTCGGAAGCGATCTTGACGGTGTAACACCAAGTAAGGGCGAGGTCTACTATCCATAAACACAATTATTGTCTTCGACTGGATTTTTATTATTGAATCGCTTCTAACCACGTTTCGCAAGAGTCGATTTGAATATTAACCCATATACCTATGCTTCCGTAAAATGTTTCTTAAATATAGTGCCTTTGTTCTTATCTTATTTTGCGGTGCGTGCTCTGGAGCTGTTAGATCCTTTGTGTTTACTCCAACCCGGCTCCTATGTTTGAGGAGGGATAGACTTCTCAATTAGGGTGCCTATTTCTCATAATTGTAGATGCTTGTATCTACGTATATTTCTATACGCATTCTAACATCAATAACATACGCTAGTTAAGCTAAGCTGGCTTTGGATCTAGGTACATACCATATAATATACAATATTATAAATGCAACATTAGTCTGTCTGCTGGTCTGTTTATCTGTCTATTCATTCTCCCACCTAAACCAGTAAACTCTTTCTTTGCCGCGCCATGGGTACTCCCCTCCCCAATATATTATCTTGTAATGGATTTCCACCATCTAACGCCTACTTCGATATCTTCAACTTAACATCCGGCGGGGTTATGTCATTTTACCGTGTGCTTTATATTTTTTTTTGATTAAATCAATTATATCATCAATCATTTGGGGTCGCACAAAATATTTAATGCTCGTAATGGCATTGTCCTAATTGTAAAGTGTAATTAAATGTACAAAGTCTGTCAAATCATAATGAATAATGTAACTATGTTAGGATTTACATCATAGATTTTGTAATTACTTGTTGTCACGAGACAGATATTGTTCTCGTCATTGTCCCCCAGAAGTTACTGAACTTATTATTTGTGAATTAGTTATTGAATTTGTGAATTTCTTTATAATTGTAAGATGCTGAAACAAATTTAAAAATATAAAAATGAATAATCTCCAGATTATTCGTAGTGCAAAAGTAATGAAATTTAATCCAGTGTGGTAATACGATAAGTGTGATGGGTGTCTTTGCACCAGGAGGACATTTGTTAATAATTATTTAGTGTTAGGGTTAGATGTAATTTGAAGCAGTCACCGCCTTCCAATACCCGGGGGCTAGTTGGGGACACCGTGGTCCTCTCACCCGAAGGGCCAAATTCGGCCAGGGTGCGAGGGATATGTTATCTTTTATCTCACCTGCGGTAACCAAAGTACCGAAGACGGCGTGCGTTTTAGTCGAGTCGAGTCCGACATAACCACTTCACCGGTTCCGGTGGCATCTATGGAGATTTTCCGCACGTAAACAGAAATATAACAATAGTATATTGTCTACATAGTTTCTGTGCCTTGACTCTCGTCATGACCACTCATGATAACTCTGCCTGTACCACCAAGTGTAACCTCGTGACAGTCGGAAGTGTGGAGTGGAAGCCGACACTGGCTGCGATTGTACCAGAACATTGCTGTACACCACCCACACCTAACCTTAACATATAATATGTAATAAACGAGCTATTTTTAGCTAATCTGGACCTACGTCCTGCGCGTGCGCTCCTGCGTCGAGATCCACAATGAGTGACATCTGTGCGTGGGAGGCGGAAGAGGACTTTAACTCCTTAAACTTCAACTCTAAGGCGATGTGCAAACGAGGGCACTTTTTGTTGCCGGCGCTTTAGTTCATGTTGCCCAGTATACTTTATTTTGGCGGTAAAAGAATTGACAATATTATTCCTATCAGCACAGATGTTGGACCTATCGCGAGAGGAAAGAGGCACTGACGCGCGGATTGTTTCGATATAACATATAATTATGTAGTTGATTCTGACTCGTCCACCACCATCGTGGTCCGTGACATCAAAATCCGCCGTATCTTAAAAAAAAACAGCCATAAACGCGTGCGCAGTACGCAATATAGAGCGCATTTTATACTATACGGACAGCTATTGTAACTAGGGATCGCTAACTAAAATGTGTAAAAAAATCTTTGTGTTTCGTCACTCGCAACTTACATATGTATACAAATATATTGGTATGAGGTAGACGAACGCATACCAACGCTTCGAGATGACAAAATGATTACACTTAAATAGAACCGAAAACAAAGATCCTGATGAAAGATTCTGTATAGTCGGACCGCGATCGCTGTAAGTACCGCCCCCACGGTCACCGCGGCGGGCGCGGGACGGGGGGTATCGACCTGTCGCACCTCGTCCCCCGCTACGCCGCGCGCACCATAGGCGTGGTACAGCCGTCGTGGTCGGACTATAACCACAGATTATACAATAGTACCTACTCGGGTACGTAATAGCTGATAGCAGAAACTTGCACGCCTTCATACCATTTTAATGCAAACGTTCGTTGTACATTTGGGTTTACTTTTGCAGGACGCCTAATGGTAATAAGATAAATTGGTAGTAAAATTTCCTCAATCACTAAACTGGCCTATATTAACAAAGTGTTCAGTTGTTAAAATTGGCATTGCCTTCATTTTCGAAGGTCCACTGGAAGTCTACCCCTCTGAATAGTAAACATCGCATTGCATATGATGCAGTTGTACAGTTTCTGAGGTCAAACACGGCCATATCGTACTGGTTATAGTTTAGGTCGTAGGTACTCCTGTGTTGCCAGTTTCATAGGAGGTTGATTACCAAATGATGAGGTAGGTTTATTATCGATATTGAGCAGAAATCTAGATAAAATCGACTGATGTTTGTATTAACTGCGAGTGGTGAGCGATGTGTGTTTACAATATGAGTTTTTCTATCAGCTGTAATCACCTGTAGCCGACATCCTCGACGGCGAACACGTAATTGACGTTGTACATGGAGTTGGTGGCGTACACCAGCGCTAGCATGGCCATGGTGATGAGCTGGTGCGGCCCGAAGGCGCCCAGCTGGCCCAGCACATCGTCCAGGTGCACTCGCTTGCCGTCGCCGCTCGCGTTCTCCATTGTGTACTATCCTTTGTTGATATGGCACTTAATATCACTAGTTTTAATACTGTTTAAAGATAACTAACAATAACTAAATATTAATTCACTGGTATCCTGATACAGGTGTCACCGAACTCATTCATAACACGATTGTTCCGCACTGCTCTTAAAAACGCTATAAAAATTCACGAGATATTCTCACAGTTTAAATTAATATGAAGGCATGATACTTAAATTATTATATGTCAACACTTGCAAGGTTAATATAGGCAATTAATTAAAAACGGAAGTAATTTAGTTATAATAGTTAGTATGAGGTTAATATTTTTAGTTAGTGAGGAGGACGCGCGCGTGACGGAGCGGGAGATAGCTTGGCGGCGGCGCGCGCGCACCTGCCCTGTCGTGTGCAGTCACAGAGGCTCATATTTATACCGATCTTCATTAAATATTTATTGTGCCACAGGACTGATAATGATAAGCACTCAAGTTCAATACCAAATATGAGTTTCCTGTCCTCTGTCTGATGAGTTAGGACCCTGTGTCGAAGCAGTGTCTACCTAACCTATCTAGATATCGTGTTTATTTGCGATTGATTACATTTTTATCGATATTAAGGTAAATACGAGCGGGATCTGCCCACTCGGTTGGGGTTGACCTCAAGAACATGACTTACTTGACCTAAATTGTTGATTTTGGTCGCCCGGCGTCGCTCTTCACTATAGCAGTGATACTTCATCTCCAGGTATTCATCACCATAGCTTCATTGGTGTTCTACCTACATACAAACATACATATGCTCACGCTCGTAAACCCCGAAGGGATAGGCTGAGGTGTATTAAACACCCACATTTCGTCAAATATGATTTTCGATCCCATGTAAGAGGGGGCGAGCCCATTGCCGCCTATCGAATACTTTGTAAAAGAATGGGTATGCCGAAAATAAATCCCTAACCTAAAACGTAGCATATCGGGTCATAAATATTTTGACCCGATTCCTTGTTATGCGGTGTAAATCGCAAGGAAATTAATTACGTGCTTAGCCGCACAAGCATTACCAATTACCTAACGTCTTAGAGAGTATCAAACAGTGTTCTATTTGTAGAATATGCATTTGGTATTATAGTGCAAAATTCTGATGTTTATAAATTCCACTAAGAACATTTCCATGAAAAGTAACACATTGATGAATACATATTGCTTATTAGTTATTAGACACTGTGGACAGACTATCGGCACGAATCTTGGGTCAAGTTGCTAGAGAAACGATAATTGTTTTCATATAATCTATGTTTGGTCCATTTGAGCTCGTACACCATCGTTGCACCCCGTACCATCCACAAAAGACAGTCCAAAAACGCGTACTAAGCGTATAGAGCGCATTCTGAGCCTATTTGAGCGTATTTTGAACACATTTTAGGTCCACAACTCGTGCCTGTACATATAGTACGTAGCATGTGAATGTACTTTACAAACCCTACAGCGTAGTCAACATGCCCGATACGTGGGCAAAAAATTTCCGGTTATTTCATTTCCACCAAACTCATCCACAAAAGTGGAAACCCCAAAAAATGCTATCTTGACATCGTAAGTACGAGTATATGGGCGAATAAATATATGAAAGTTACGTCTTTTTATCATTCATATTACAGTGATCATTAATTGTATATTTTTATATTCTAGAGTAATCTAGTGTATGTATAATTATGTTAGATACAATTAGGTATGGTGACTAATGACATGACTAATTATGAGCAACTGCGGAGAGCGCGTACATACTATTTGGTATTTTTATTTCGGTGATTTATTATCAAACGTTAGACAAAGATTAAAATACCAAATTAGGTTATACACTTTATGATGTCATAAATTACCTATACGTAAATTAGCCAGTTAGTTATAGACCTAGGTTAATTATATTAAGTACCTACACGTGAAGTAGTGCAGTCGTTCACATAAGATATCTTGTCACACAGACAGCCTCACGTGCAAATTAATCTGTCCACTGTTTAAACATTCACAAACTTATGTAATGTATTTAGACAAATTCTTAGAAGAATCTTTTGACAAATACTAATTGTCAGATAAAAGATGATGTTGCAGAATTAAAATTTTTTTTTTTTTAAAAAGACATAGATATGTACGTCTTAAACTTATCAAGACATAACATTAGATAAACAGGAAATTTAAATATTTATATGGTACTATAAATAAGCTACTTAAATATTTCCATTTTAGTGATTTTACGTTTTTTTAAAGACGGGATAATTATCAAAATTTGTTAATGATAAAGTTTTACTTTACCTATACTCAATATATTTATTGCCTTCGATAATGTGATGTTAGATTAGTTACAATTACGGACCCTGTACAACCATGGTAATAACCGTGGTACAATCTATTTCTCTGTGACCGTTGTACCACGGTAATTACCGCGGTACAACGGTCACATAGAGATAGATTTAGTGCATTATCCTGTTATTTTCATATTAGTTTTTGTTATCGTAGATACATTTGTAGCTAACTCCATAGCAGAGTGCCAAAGTCACTTTGAACACGTTCTTACCTAATTACCAATACCTACCGTTTATTGCGTAGGTACTTACTGTTAAATATAATTAGGCAATGAATATTATGTCGACAATTACGTGCCATCCGAGGCCGTTTGGTCACAAATACAGGTGTAATATTATGGCTATACAGTTGACAAGTTACGACATGATGCGACACTGTTAACCCTTAATCACCGATAGGTGTTCAGTCGCCGGAGTGATAGATGAACCCATGAGCGAACAGGAGATAACATAGAAAGAAGCTGCTTGATTGATCTATAACAGCGCGTGTTACAATTATGTTGTGTGTAATCTTATAGTAATATTGAGGTTTTTGCTGGCTGGAATGATAGATTTGTTCTGTCTCATACTTGGCATAATCTATACCTAGTTCGTGTCAAATACCTAATTTAATTTCGAATTTATTTTTGTAATTTAATGCAAATTTAATTTAATCAGTCAGAAGGGTGCTCAGTTTAGAATTCTTTCAACAATTTCAAGAGTGTGCCGATTATTAGTGTGCCTTTAATGTAGTACCTGCTGCGCTCTGATTTGATTTGCAATAATTGTATTAGGATGGGTGGACTATTCTACTGATCTATGTAACAACTGTAAATATATTTATTATCTATATGTGTAAAGAAAAATTATAGATTAAAACTATTACCAAGTTCACATTACAAGCACAGTCTGATTTGTAACAGCGAGAGCCTATAATTGGCTGTATGTATCTATGACAAAAGTTTCAATGTATTTTTTATTGCTGTTGGTCCTCAGATTAGATAAATTAAAAAAAATTGATAACTACTCGACTAGCCCCACTGCCCTTTGAACAGACCACGTTTTTAATGTTTTTTTTTTAATTTATGGCACGTCTGTCATGTCACTTGTGAATTTGCGCGCCACGGGGAGTGCGCACGAGCGTGCCACTATTGGTTCAACCCAAAGAACAATGAGAACAATGAATATTCATTCTGTGGTGCAGCCTGACACTAGGTATACCTGACGCAAGGCCACGACCTAAAGCGGTTAAACTTTTTCAAGTAACTAGGTACTAGTGTTAGTTTAGCTGATTCTTATTTTCGTACTGAAGTGAACCACGTAGGATTCTTGGTTAGAACATGCAAAATGGACGCCAATGCTGATGAATGCCCTGACGGGACTTGAACCCGTGATCAGACCCTTACAGGTGGAGTGCTCTGATCAAGAGGGCGCAGGCCTCGTCTAAAGCATTAGTGTTACAGCAACACTGTTTACATTTAGTACAAAGCTATCTCGTCAAGCTTTATCTCGCTATCGAGAAAAAGTGACCTTGCCTCCAAGCACTGAGCATTAAGCAACACTTACTGACTGTACCATTACAAGTGATTACCACAGCGCGGTGACGTCACGCGCTGTGACGACTCACGCTTGGCACTTGACCGTGAAATCGATCCGACACACAACCTGTCAATATTTGCTCAGCATTTGGGTTCAGTGATGAAAGGTATACAAACGAAATAATTTAGATTGAAGATCACAATAGATGTACGATGGCGGTGGATGATGAAGAATATTACCACCCCATCTCAGCCGAAGAGTGTCGTAGAGAGAGAGGTCTACGTCCAGCAGTGGACTGCGATAGGCCATAAATCAAGTTTCCATCTTAATCATCTTGGTGCGCGGTTACATCCGAGGGCTTTAAGAGTAGTAGCACAGTCTAACGAACTCTGAATTCGTTCCATTCTGGTAGTATGTATCTAAGTGTAGTAGCCGAGAGGATGCCTCGTATGGGGGGAACACGAGTCCAGGTTGCGTTCTATGTCATCGTCGGGTTTTCTCCTCTGCCTTATCGCAATGGTTTAAAACGAAGGTCTTCGTCTTAAACGAAGGTCGTAGCACTCAGAGTACCTAAGTAAGGTGATGTGCTGGCCACATCTAGCTGGCCGTTGGAACAGATGAGTCCTAAAGTGAAGACCGCTAAAAAGTAAAAGGAAGGTGGGTCAAGCTCCAGCAAGGTGGACTGACGACTTGAAAATGTAGCTGACTGAACTGAATGCGGAATTCGGAGGTTCAGTAGCAAACAGATTCTCATTGAACCTATTCTCTATCACGTGAATTCTTATAAGTAGTGTATCTACCATTAGTACCTAATTCTGTTCTACGCATATGTGAGAAATGTCACAGATGTCTGTCAAGCCAATAATTATATTGCGACGTTTGACTGCGCATTTTTCACACTTGACAACCGGATCTGAAATTCTACTAACATTTAAGCAAGTGCGGAAATCCATGATAAAATCAGGAGGGAATTTGCGTAGCAAGTCATACAGCTTCATAAATTTCACGAATACAAGAACTTTTACTCAAATTAAAGTGTGAAAATGTTTGAACGCTAGGCGTAAAACCGATGCGTACTAAACTCAACAATGACGCAACAAAACACTACAGCGACGTGCTGAAGAATCACAAACGGTATTTAAGGTGCTTTCTCATTCGCACACGCGCTTTCCCGCACTGTTCTAAACGAGCGATCGTAAAATTGTCCAATCCAAAGTCACGAGTCATTAGACACCATAAAGCGGTTTCACACTTACAGACGATATCGCTGCGACCTCGGTGTTATGGAAAATTCATAAGTACTTCCTGTGAACATGAGCTTTTTGGCAAATATGCAAAATGTGTATCTATTTTCAGATGATGAAATGAAAAAAGTTCATAGCAAGAAGGGCCTTTACGGTTTTGGTCATGTGAAAAGATTGATTGTTTTTGTTGTGGAAATGACGGTCTAGTTTCCCGTTGTGTCTTTAGTTGATCAGGGAAATGCTGATTCAGGTGTTACCATGACAGGATACATGCCACCTGAAGAAAGTGTACAATCTAGTTCTAATTAAATGTTCAACTACCATCGGCGAATAACTCTCGTGCTTGAATGTAATATGCTCCCATTATACATTATATAAAATAAAGTACTTATCACTTTACAAACTTTATTATTACACAACGCATTTTGATAACAATCATTCAGTTAAGATATTTATATGTGAGACTTATCATTCTGGAATACTTTTTGTAGAATGCTTAATCACCGAGTGGGTCGCTATAGTACCTACCTAATAATATATTTAAAAAATTCACTTGTGAGTCTGAAAAGTCCATTACTTTTCCACCTCCCCATTCTAAAAGTTTTCATTTGGTCCTGACTTGCACTCGCCAACTCATTATAAGTTAGAACTCCGCTCAGGGTTGCCACATTAAGTGGAAATTCACTAAGTGTCACCATGAATCAACCTAAGTAAAAGTTTTAAACTTCGTTCATATCTACGAACATTTGGCGCATTTAGAGAAATGCATTTTTCTTTCTCGGTTCTGAGGTGGAAGGAGAAACTTGAAAATTTAATAACGAAATTTTTCGAGACGATATCACTGCGTGAGAAGAAAAGCACAAAATACCATCAAACCGTCTGGAGTTATAATAAACTGTTTAACGGACTATGCCCACTATTCGCAGTGCATACTCTTAAATCTGAAGCAGGTTCCTAATGGACCATAAACTAGAAAGTGGTCCTACTAAATCATCGTTTGCACGCAGTAGCGAAACTGTTCCTTATGTCCGATATGCTAAATGACCAGCTCGCCTGTGCCTCGCGGGGGCACATTTACAGGTTTATATGAAACTTGTCACTTTCGAAAGAGCACCAGAACATGCGCTTGCACACTTCTATAATAGAACTAGATGACGTTTTTATTAGTTTCTATCTGGTACAGTCCACGGCATTTAACTTAACAAACAAGGTTTTGTAGTAGTTGGGGTAAGTTCGCGCATCGTACACTTAGAGGCACAAAAAGTGCTTGTCATTATTCTATTCATTCACCAGAATGCCGTCATTCATTTTGAATCATGTCTGCTTTACCGCAAAAGAGAGCCAAAAATCGTCTCAGGTGCGTTGACGGTTCTTGCCAAGTTACTTGCCGATTTCTGTACTCCATTTTCATTATATTGATATGGAATATACGTGATGTATGATCTTCTCATATATTAGTCTCTTGCTTTCTTCGTAATGTATTCCTACTAATTATTACGTAGTGGGATTTGCTTTCTTTCCCAATTACCTTAATCCTATTATTCAAATCTCCACTAAAGTAGGAATGCGTGAAGACACCCGCGGTGACGAAAGTGTTTATTGTAACGACTATCATCCGCCGAGCTATGTTAATAGTATATATAAATACCTTAAGTCCAAAGATTACAAACATAATAACAAATTTACATACAGGAGATATTAGTAAAATAATTATCCAGCACAAACGGCTGCACCATTAAGCATCCGCTTTATTCATCATAATGAAAATATCAAGTCTAATTGACAGTAGCTGCCTACGTACATTAAAAATATTAAAGTATCCAATCATTGGAATTGACAATAGTTTAATAAACATGACACACGTAGGCGCACTCGTCGGATAACATCTTAGCCAACAATTAATATGATAATCCGTATCCTATATTTCGCGGCTGATGTAATTATTAATAATGACGATATTAGTAATTCAAGTTGTTGGCAGGTAGCATCGTTATATTATTGTGTTAGATATAACATTTTTGTTTTATGTGTTTTTAAGAATTTTAATTAGTACCTACCTATAATGACATTTTGGGGAATTTATTAATGCTGTCTTTTTCATATCGATTTTAAATTGTAAATGGAGATTGTCTGACCATTTGAGCTATATCTCATTTACGTCTTAGGTCGCCCGTCGAAGCCTTCTACCGATAGTACGTAATTACTAACTATCGGTAACTATGAACAATTTGTCTATAATATTTTAGGATTCTTTTTCTAGGCCTCTGTGTTGTGGCGGTAGTGATCGCGGTAGGAGGCGCGGGTTCAATCCCGCTCAGTGCAAATATTTATATGCATGAATACGGAGAGCACGTTAAGCCGTCGGTCCCGGTTGCCCTAAGTACATCTATGGCAGTCGTTACGGGTAGTTGGAGCCGTCAAAAGTCCGACTAGCCTAACTACAGAACTTCGATATCGCCAATTTGGTTATCGAGGTCTGATGGCAGTCGCTTCACGGAAAATATCCAAGTTCAGCCGCATCTTATTTAGACTAGAAAGCCGACCCCAACAAAGTTGGGGATAGGCTCAGAGAAATTTCACTTCTCAATTGATCCAATTATTAGTATCGATTCAGAAACATTTGCTTGAAGTTATCTTACGGTTTGGTCAAAATCATGCCTATTTTGTATAAGTATGCAGTAGACTAACTTTTAACGTTATAAAATGCAGGCTGTTGTTAGCCGCATTAATGTTAATCACTCTAACTACAAGAGAATTTGTGTGTGAAAATAAAGTTGCCAAGTTCTGATTTGACCGCTGCGCATACAGTAATTGTGTTCAAGTTCAATTAAACTGTATTACTAATGTTTCGCTCCATGAATTTCATTGCGAGAATTATTTGTTACTAACAAACAAATGAAAAACTTACTCTTACTTACCCAGTTAGTATGATTACCTTACCTTAAACAAACTGGGGGCACAACTGATGCGCAGATATCGGTGTTCAATCGTTCAATAAAAGGCCTGCTACCGTTGTGAACTTGCAACTACAAATTGATTCCAATTAACCATAAAAATGAAACGTCATCGCAAGCTGAGAGGTCATTATTTATTATAGAATGAGTGATTTCATAAGTGAGTAAGACAAATTGAATTCGCTCGCTGTTCGAAGAACCACCTCATAGTTCATTATGTTTTTTTTATTTCTGGTTATGGATGGTAGCTTTACATCTTTACATCATTTCCGTATATTTATTGGTGTTACAAGCGTCTATTTAATATAACATACCTAGTAACTGCTTTCCATTAAATGAATTGTGCTTTTTTGATAGTAAATATATAAAGTAAAGAAAATGGAAATAAATTATATCTCTGTAACTGTAACAAGAACATTTTTTTCACAACTAGTCAATTACTTGAATCATTTTCATATTTGAAACATCGTATAGATTCGGTCTCAGGGACTAAATAAATATAACTGGTTTATTATTCGAAAATAACGTGTGAATTTGATTAGAATTAGTAGCTATAAAACTTTTCTAATTGGAAATAAAATCGACACTGATGTGAGTAACTAGACTTAATTCTTTTAGTAAACTTAATCACTAATAATAATCACATAAACCCACTTCGGTGATAGCGCTCTCACACTTGCGACGTCCGGCCACGCACACACGCACCCCCACTTACAGTGACACCTACATCCACTTACACATTCTTACACAGACGCACTAACACATAAACCCAATTTGTTTTTTTTACTAATTTAATTACACTAAAATGGTTTATCAGGGAAACACAAAATATAGGTTTTATATCATCATTAAATATTATATTTCGCTAGCAAAATATTTGGTTCCTGAGTGTACATGCAATAATACAAATCAATTTAGGTGTTTTAGTTTCCCTGATATCTGGGTCATGCGAAGAAATGATGAGATTCGACAATATTAATGGACTGAAAGAAAACTCGGTTTGGTGGTGCAGAGCCCTACATACATCCTTGAATCCTAAGGCGACATGGTGGATGGATAAACATCTAACACAGGATTAACAGATCCTAGACTTACAGACGATTTAGATTGAAAAAGTGAATGCCCATACGGAATTTGAACCCGCGACCAGGCCCAGACATACAGAGCTCTTGAGAATTTGAAATTCTCCTTTACCTTACGGGTTCAAACCCCGTCTGGGTATTCACTTTTAATGTTTTAATTGTTTTGAATAGTTAGCATATTAAATTTCATTAAATTACAGACAGATATTCCAGAATTGCACGACAAACAGGTAGAGACATAAAACAAGTTGCATCTTTCCTAACATGTAGTGTTACACCGATGTGCATGTCCATTACCTATCTAAAATATTGTTTCTTTCGTTTCAGGTAGTCGTCTTGCCACTGGATTAATGTTAGTGTTCTCTCAACGACCACACGCTCACCTAATTATTCGTCACCTTACCGCTCATACATTATCGTTTTGTCCAGGATTGTGCTCCTCTTTAATGAACCTATAGTTCAGGTAATGCGAATTCTACAGCACTATAGATTATGTGTGACGCCTAAAACTAGTTTGAAGCTATATTGTAGATTTTTTGACAGATTGTCCACAGTAAAGTTGACATCGACTATCCTCAATATTTTAGTACTTTTTCTTGTGACTATCCCTTTACATACTTTAGATTTGGTGAAGTATTTTATCAAATACTTACTTAGAATTGATACAAGATTTATTCAAATTACGTTATCTATAGTTGTATCTCTGTAGTTTCGATGAGTGAATTATTTTTATATATAATCTTAATAGGCTCATTAGTAGCTCGACAACTTCTATCTGTACTATTCGTTATCTGTAAAAGTCAAAATTTAACAAATGTACGCCGCTCTTTCCTCTGATCTCTATCTGCGTCTCAAGCCACAACTTTTCGAATAATTACTCCGCCTATGATATTAATTACACCCTATTCAAATATATCGCATTTTCTTATAAACATATGTAGTTCTCAGAAATTATTTTGGTCGGTTCTAAACTTGTATTACCTAATAATATTGACAAGTAGATGTGAATTGTCGAGCACACAGCGACGCGCTCTCGTGTGCCCACTCGTGTGGGGACGGAGCTCTAAGTGTACA
The DNA here is from genome assembly GCA_963691645.1 of Pelosia muscerda. Taxonomy (NCBI): domain Eukaryota; kingdom Metazoa; phylum Arthropoda; class Insecta; order Lepidoptera; family Erebidae; genus Pelosia; species Pelosia muscerda. The sequence goes on from OY829115.1 coordinate 273,675, forward strand.
ACCAGTTTCATAACACCTCCGAGCGGCCATCCATCCTCCGACGGCAATTTTCTTCGATGAGAATACAAAATGCCTTTTCACAGAGGACCGTACAACTATAAACTATATTTAAATCCCCAAAGAGATTAAATTTGTAAGTTTACGTTTATGTTTGAATAGGTCTGTGATTGAACGCGGCTAAGAAATTTTAATGAGTGGAAATTAATTGATATTTTGATGTTAGTTGAAGCAATATGTTCATATGTCGAAACAGACTAATAAGGACGGCATTGATACTTTTTGTGAAAGGATGACGAATAGTTCGGTGAGCTTCGTGCTCGCGTACCGTCCAAAAAAGTTTGTAAATATTGGCAAGAGCTGTAACAATACGTGCAAAAAAGTACAATAAAAAATCTCAACAAAAGAAGTGTACAAATTCTAACTCAAAGCAATAACAAATAGGAATCGCCACGAAAGTGTAATTCAATTAAAAGTGCGTACAGTAAAGTGGTCTCACATTAGATTCAGTGAATGTGTATCAAAAATTCTTTAAATTATAAACAAGTGTCTAAAAGTGTCAAAAACTTCCTAGGCAATAGAATAGAGATGTGTGTGGAACACAACTAGTGATGTACCATTCTTGTTGTTATGCCGTGTCAACAACGGGTGTACGGCTGTGTTGATGGGCAGTTGTTATGAAGCGCAGCAAGTCGTACACGTGGCTGTCGGGGCTGCTGCGGCCGAAGCCCGACGAGCAGGCGGAGCTGGACCACGAGGAGTGGGGCGCCGTGCCCTGGGTGCGCGCCGACGTCATGCATCATGACAGGTCAGTAATACATTTTAGTAATCAAATGCGTTTATGTTCTATAACTAACAACATGTCCCACTCTCTCCGTGCATCCTCAATATTTGAAGTTAGCTTATCGCAGTCCACTGCTGGACATAGGCCTCTCTCAATATTAGGAGACTTTGGCCTACTGTTTTCACGCTGGCCACACGGGTCGGTACAGGGTTTTATTTCGAACCTGTCCTTTTATATTTCTTTTTCTACCTACCGCCGGGCCACAGATTGCCTAATAGTTGGAACAACTTTGGCCCAGCCTCAAAATCCGTTCAGTAGTTTAATCGCGGTCAAAACAGACAAAACATCCAAAAACAGTTTTTTATATTTTTTTATAGTTCGGTAGTCAAATTACTGCACCCTGCCTGATGGTAAACTTGGGTCAAAAGAATAGCGACCGACACTGTACATAGATGCTTTCTTTAGAATGGCGTTCTTTACCTTGACGACCTTGGCAGTATTTTATTTACTAACTATTCAAATCAATTTGGGTTCATAAAAATGAATGCTCTGACGGGACTGGAAACCGTTCCGAGTCACTTACAGGAATCCTTTGACAGCTAAGCTACGGAGCCCCATCTTGAGCACAGATGAAATACTGCTGTGTATGGGAAATGAAATGAAAACTTAACGTATTTAACGTTTACTAGGACACCTATGGTAAGGGAACATACCGCTAAATATCGTCAAATGATCCGTGTGATTGTGGCAGAAACTTGAGTGTACCATATCTCTAGATGAAGTCTATTTCTGTGGTCATTTGCGAGATGTATTCGAAAATTATGCTCCTATAAAGTAGTAGAATTATTAAAATAATTAACCCAAAACCCAATTTTCTTACGATGGATCATCGAGACTAATCTATGAGACTCGTAGTGACACGCACAAACTAAATGAAGCACTAAAATTTCACGCATATCGTACATCTCGATAGAGAACAATTAATTAAGCACGTTCGGCGAATCGAACTGGCCCAAACATGGCGTGCGACCGGTTGGCGGGGCCATTACGCAGTACGCACGATTTAAAAGGTGTTCTTGCGCACAGGCTGGGTGGGAACACCTTGCCTTCACCTATATTTTGAAGCTCCATTTACTAACTTTCGAGATTTCTATGATAAATATTAGCCAGAGAAAGCTGTTTAGTGCCGGCAGTGTGTATTAAACAGTTGTCTAAGTCTAATCTGGCTTCTCGTAACTTTTACAGTTTCTCGTAACTTTCGTTTTCCGCATATAGCTAATCTGATATGTTATATATTTTTCTTTATGAAATTGTACTCGTACGTACTTTCCTTTTCTGTGCGGAAAATCCCCACGGATACCAATCGATCTCAACGGAGCCGATGATAGAGGTTATGTCGAAGTTACCGAGACCCTTATAAGTGTTGTAAGTTTGAAGTGTGTAAGTTGCCATAAAATGATTACTGCCTCACAACCCATATTGAGGTAATATGGGTCTTAAATGGAGAGGCTTAACTATTAAAATACTCAAAAAATATGAATTATCTTTTTATATTTTAATACTCCCTCAACATTAATTGACATCAAATAACAAGGATTGATTAATAACCTAATATAATAAGGAAATTTAAAATGTAAAAACCTCCATCACTAAGAAGGATCATCATACCATATACCATAACAAAGGTATATATTCTGTCAATTTTTAAACGATATTTCCGCATACGAATAATAATAGAGGAATTTCCATTCTTGTGTCGATGAAACAATTTTCTTTTCATATGCTAATACAACTTGTATCTGTGACTGCGCTCACACGTCGCCGCGTGCGTCGGTCCCTGCCGGTGTATGACACAGTTTGAGGGCACTCGCGGAAGTCGAATGAGGTCGCCCATTGTTGTCAACCCGCGCGTGTGCCTTTGTGGAACTATCCCACTGGGTCTAGCAACGACTGCGGTGTATATTTTTGGAAAATATCAATATGTGTAAAAACCGCGGTAGGCTAGTGGTATGGGTAATGGACTGCTGAGACGAAGTCTCGGGTTCAATCCCAGGTTTTACCATGGCACACACCAATGACTTTTCGATGCTTTTCGAAGTTATGTGTCTATTTATCGCCCGGTTAATGGCAATAGACACGCCACCTATTACATTGGGAACTTAACATAAAAAGGCGAAATGTGGGTGCTAGCACCTCAGCCTACCCCTTCGGGAATATAGGCGTGAGTTTATTATTAATTTTTTTACTCCGCTCAACCTACGATCTGCCTTGGCTGGACATTTAGCGATTAAAAGATTATCGAGATTATATTATGGAACTCTCCCAGTATAGAGTCCATATAGTTATTAGGTCTTTTGAGATCCTGTTCTAACAGGGTAGGAGGTCGTGGAGAGCTCCCCTTTATATGTTATGAAGATATACAACATTTGCTGATGGGTGGACTGTGTCACGAATTAAATCTAAATATACTAGATGTAGGTATCATTCAAACTATTTTACCAAGACCAAAATCTAAGAAGGGTATGAACCTAAGTCGTTTGGCTGTGGTAGTTCAGCAGTGATTTAATTCAGCCAATGTGATTCAGATAATATCATCCTTTATGGATAAAAAGCCCAAATTAAAATGAAAATAGTTACGATTGCCAAATCCGATGGTTTCAGCAATATTTTTATTCAATAACTTTTTCTGTACGCCTCAAAATAGCATATAATTGAAATCCTTGGCCGGCAATCGATTCGTCGTGCTATATTTCTTACACATCGGACAGCTAGTTCGATGTAATTTCCATAACATTGCAATTTCTATGGTCTCCGATTCCTTTAGTTTTTAATTCCTGAAGTTAATTGGTTATGTCGCTAGGCTCTTGGTCGATAGAGAAATGATTGGATTTTTTCTATTACCAAAGTCACAAATCATGTTTGGGATTCCGTAAGACTTTTTGAATAGGTAACCTTGCTGATGGTAAGTGGTAACAAGAGCAATTTAAAGTGACGTGTGAATTCTAAGTACGTATCCAACTACCTCCAGGGGGGAAAAGAAGAGTAGAACGGAAGAAAAGAAATTATTTATTATTATTAGAAAGATATAAAATGAATTGAGTGTAATGGTTCTGGTGTTGCACGTGTCCGTAGAACACGGAGCACTTTCCATCAGGTGGGCCGTGCGCTGAAAATTGAAAACTTTTTATTTTTGAGGTCGGTTAAAGATATGCATGCATTCCAATAATAGCATGTGCATCGCCAATAATGAGATAACACCTCGTGAACTATGTAACAGTTCAATCATAGTACGAGTACTACATTCACCGTAATGTACCTACATTACAATAGCGGCACGATGCGCGGGCGCAGGCGCCCCGGGCGGCGCTTGCGCACCTGACTGCGATCATCAACACTTTATTGTACTTACTCGTATTTGATTAACCACGAGTAGTTGCCTCGCTCGGCACTGACTTGTGACCCACCAAGTGATCGGCGCTTTACTTGTCGGAATGCTTTTACTCACAAAACAGAGACGCTTTGTGAATTGTGATTGGTTATTATTACACGGAAATTATGTAGAAAAAGTGGGCTTGTTGTGAGGATTCGGAGCTGTATGATTAGTATTGAGTATTGAGATACATATTGAGAACTCACTTGTACTTTTCCACAGTATTTTTATTTTTTAAATAGACCTGACCGGTTTCGCCTTACGGCATCCTCATGGCATGACATGTCATCGTAAACCTTTGAGGATGCCGTAAGGCGAAACCGGTCAGGTCTATTTAAAAAATAAAAAATAAAAATACTGTGGAAAAGTACAAGTGAGTTCTCAATATGTGTAACAACAAATTCCACCAAGTGCCATCAATCAACAGTAAAAAAAAAATAAAAAAAAATAAAGAGTATTGAGATTGTACGCTTTTGATTGCTACACAGGCTTGCTAAGTTACGATACCTTGTTGCATGCACGCTTCTGACACACACTTTATATGAGAGTTCCAGTGGTAGCTTAGTAGGTTTTCTTATCTAGGACACGACAATTAGACTTCACCTCGCCTGATGGTAAGCTGTGCCCTTAGCACGAAAAACTATCGAATTCGTAATGTGAAAGTATCGTAAGAACAGATCATTAAGATTGGTATGCTTCATACACACACAGGTTCAAAGTGGGCAGGATGTGAATTCGATAGTGTTTCGTGCTAAGGGGACTGAAGGCAAAGTCGGCCTTACGATCGAAAGGTCCCGGGTTCAAATCTTAACCATTACACTACTGAAGTTAACCCACACTGGTAACCTGCGCCATTGAGTTTAGCTGGAGGGTTAACATCAGTCATTCCGATTGCTAATATTCTTAAAAAAAAAGTTTTGGTGATACCAATTTCCATTCTAACGACGTTAAAGATACTGCCTCTTGGTTACATATTCTGTATTTCACATTTGACGCACTTGTAGTACATGCATAGTATGCACATAGGCACCTCTTCCCCTTCAGCATGGACAGACACTGCGGTTGTAATATCATACCACATTTCAAAATCCATGTATTAGATTTTATACCACCACAAACGATAAAACAGTAATTAAGTAACACTGGTCCGACCACAAGTTACCTTCCGCGGTGGGTTGCAGGGAGTCTGCGAGTGCTCAGTGGTCGGCATGGCTGCAAGCGGTCGGTGTGTTTGTGATACGAATATGGTGGCCCGTATGATCAAGAAATTTGAGCTTACAGATGTTTTAGTGATCCATGAGCAACATGTGTTTTTGATATACTAGCTGTGTTTTGTGGTTTTATTTGCGGTTATGTTACTGCTCAGTAGTGTGGTTAGAAGTGTTATGAAAGAAATCAGTATTTATTTGGGTGTATTCCGTTCTCAACGAATTGGATACAGTACAGAAAATACATTAACAGAAAAAAATATTATGAGAGTAACGTCAACAGCACGAAATGACCAATGGTAGGTAGGTGCCTACATCAAGCGCAAATTTCACAGGTCATTTGCTTATACGTATACCTGTGTACCATTAGGTGATCCAAGTTTGACAAAAAAATGTGTTAACGGGAGATTATAATACTACACTATACAGTATAGGTAGGTACCATGAAGATATCCTTAGAGGAACAAAGTATGCGAGTGAGTGGTAAAAGGTAAAAGGCTACCACCATGCATAGCCCCAAAGATGATTATATAGGAGAATTCCGAATGATTCAGACGAAGCTTAGTAGCTTATACGTGGACAAGTCAACTTTCCACAATAATCCGTGTCCACTCACCCATCCCATTAATCAAATCTCAGGTTACTCTCTAAACGCAAACACAAATAGACCTCAGTCATGTCCGTCTATGTGTAAACCTCATCGGCTGTCAGTTACCATATCCGTTTCTGCGGTCGAGTGTAAATTGAAAACTCTACCGCAACGTGTCGAAACCGCTGATTATATTCTATCTGCGCCTGCGCCTGTTCTTGGCTTACTTATTCTAAATCTTTAAAGCTATAAAATATCGTACCCTGAATTTAATCCGTCAAAATAGCGATATGGGGGTAGTTGAACAAGATATTTCACCCTCCCCGCAGCCCCCAGAGTCGTGATAGTATACTCCAGTCAGCTCGTGACCACGGCTAGTGCAACCTGGCCGAAACGCTAAAAGGAAATTTATTGTATTTACCACATTATCGCGTCCAAATTACTTCATTCTTTCAATTTTTCTCCAAACTTTTCGGCCTCGGTAAGTCATCATAATATAAAGAAATAAAATTTTCATGCTGATAGTATCTTATTTTATCTTGTATTTTGGGGTGCCTGCTCTGGAGCTATCGGGAATACTTCGACCCTGTTGGATCCTTGTGTGTCGACTCCAACCTGGTCCTGCGTTAGTGGAGGTGCATGTACTGAATGTACTCCTCTGGTTTGGGATAGGCATTTCTGAGAATATTCATTGGTTGTCTTTCTACGGCTTGACACTCTCTGTGTTTCATCGTTTCCTCCCCTTGTTTGTTAAGCTGTTGGCGATAAAACTCAAAGATATTTTTTTTTATATTTCTAGGCATCCCAACAGATCCACAGATGTTCTAATGTCGAAACAAGAAGCCATTGTGGAAGATTTACTATACGACTTAAATTAAAATGATAATGCACCGGAAATATTGTCGATAAAGCGCCGGCATTTTAATCGTAATTATACCTAAATACCATAAGTATTATCTGTGTTTAGCGCATCGACTCATTTACACTGAATTCTTTCTTAAAAACTAGTCTCTCTCGCTGCCAAGTTGTACTGAGGATGCCTCGCCTCATATAGAGCTGAAACACGTGGCAAGTGACAAGATTTTACCTCGTATTACCTAAATAGTTGAAGCTTCTAAGAAGTATGAGCGCTTGATTGAGATCAGAACCATGTAATTAGAAGACATCTGCGTGGAATTCGTAGGATAGTTGAAATTACATAGATAGAAACTGCATCTTTGCGGATAGAAGTTGCATATTTTATACTTGTCCATGGTTCTACATTCTTTATTTGTTCTGTGTCTGTCAGTATAGTTTGTAAATTTCATTAATTACAATTGTAAAAGTCAATTTGAATATTAATATGAATATTTTTTTTAATACCTAATAGTAAATTGCAATGGAAGGTATGAAGAATTCGTTTTTATGCCTTCCATTGAAATTCACCGTTATAAGAATGATGCACTTTATTCACTATTAAATTCATCGGGATATTTACCATGTTTGTTTATTTGTTTGAATAACCGATATTTCGGCACTTCACGGTGTACTCCGTGTACATGGTAAATATCCCGATGAATTCAATAGTGAATGTGTAAATAACCATGTCAATCTAAAATCATACAATGCACTTTAGTTTTACCTTACATCATTCAATTTTTTCACAAAAGTCAACTTTGAATTGGCGCTCAAAACCTCCAAACGCTTCTGAAAATACACACGGAGTTGTCGCTTGAACATTTTCTTAACAACTTCAACATTTATTTCTTCAGATTTTCATAAAACACCCGTAGCTCAGCGATTCGCCCCTCGTCACTACCGCCCTCGCGCCGCGAATACCCTCAAAATTTAAAAAACCCATAAACCTTCCCGCCGTATTCCAGTAAACCGTCGTAAGTGGCAGTTTCCATACGCTCCATAAAAATGCAGTTAACTTACTTTATAAACTACTTTACAGTACTAAAACGAACCTTATGCATATGAAATAAAGTACATTTTGATTCACTACGTTTTAAAAAATCTCCGTAAGACAACATTATTCATATAAATGGGTTTTGACAGTTTTATTGTCTAATATTGTCAGATATTATGGAGTAAGGAGTTAGCTTACGAGGGCTGCAGTATATCTAGTGACGTGATTTTAATGCTTCGTAAAAAATCTAGAAAACATCAAATTAAGAAACTAATGCGGAAAAAGCTTACGTGTTTGACGCTCCAAGAGTTTGACAATTTGAACCAAAAATTGAATGAAGTGATGCCACTACCTAACTACTAGTCTTAGAAGCTATTGGATAATAGATCTACTCATTAATGTAATTAAGTTTAGGATACTACTTGTATGAGTTTATTTATTCTCTCATAAAGAATCAAGGCATCGATTTAGTTCGTTTGTTAATGATATTATGTTACTTTTAGTTAAATTAGACTTAAGCTGTCAAAGAATTATAGATTCCCCACTGCACTTACCTATATATGTATAGAAATAGACAGTTAGCGCCAGATGATTATTGTTTTTTTTACCTTGGCACAAATGTTTATAGATTAGATAATCGCACAAGACTATTTAGAATATTTTGTACGTGCATACAATCAGTGTTAACAAGAAACTGAGCGTCCTAATGACCTACAAACCTGCTAGTAGTAATAAACGAGATCGTAAAGTTATTAGTAATATTTAGAGGAACATAAAAAAGACCGACCTACCTCAAGTTCCTTAATTTAGTTCCTAAAAGCTCGTTTACCTGTACACAAGATAATGGATTCTAACAAAAGGCACTGTCCGGTATGGTCGCGTTAAGTGATATCAATTCCGATAGTGTCGGCTCGTGTCCGGCAGGTGTCCGGCCCGGGGCGTTGCCTGTCTGGACCCAACGATAGCCCGGACCTATTCGCGAGATAGCGATGAAATATCGCCTCTAATAAAGACTTTACAGTATTTAGTATCGGATTCGATACCTCGTTAGTATATACATGTACTATTTGCATTGCTATGGGTATTTAGTAGGTAAAATCATCTTCATTCTTGCAATAATCAATCCATTATGGAAGACATTCGAAGTCCGGTGTCAGCTTTTCTCCAGTCTTACTGTGTCGCGGCTGAAGTTCGATATTTTCCGTGAAGCCACTGCCATCTGACCTCCACAACCTATAGATATAGGCGATATCGAAGTACATCAGTTGGATAAGTTTTTTGACTACTTATTTAAAGCTCCACTGACTGACATAGATATTTGTATGACAACCCGAACCAACCGGGTATATGTGCTCTTCGAGGCACAACCAGACCAATGCAAATATAATAATCGTGTATACCAATATTCACACAACGGGAATCGAATCCGCGCTTCTGGCGTAGCAGTCGCGTTTATTGCCGCCACGCTGCAGAGGAGGCTCATTTAGTACATACAGTATTTATTTATTTTATTTTTTATTTATTTATTTAGACTTTATGCACGTTGTACATAGGCGGACTTAATGCCATAGGCATTCTCTACCAGTCTACCATAGGGCGGTGCAGAGCTAGTACGAGGTAGGCGCATATTGAAGTGGAAGATTTTAGATATAGATGACTTATTTATACTTACATAACCGGTACATAAACCTACATATAAAGTACATATGACTGATAAACATATAATATATAACCCACAAACATGTATCCCAACCCACCCCCACCCAACCCAAAAACAGTATCTATAGTATTGTACGTATAGTGTATGTATAGTATCTATAAAGGTTTGTCCTTCGCACTAGCGGAATACTGCACATGTTACAGCATCTCCTCTCTGGTAAGAATTTTTGTTTTACTTACTTTGAAGAGTAAAACAAAAACTTTTGACATTCCAATATATATTGTTGGAGTGTTGAACCGCGGGTAAGCGGTGGGCCCTCCTCCTTCCCCCAATATATATTTTTTTTGTAATGGATTTCCGCCAGGTTACGCCTACATCTATATCGTATCTATAGTATTTATAAAGTCTCATCATCTTATCATTATTATCAGCGGTATCTCAATAGCTTACAGCTCCTCCGTTTCATTTGGCTTTGTATGACTTTGATGGGAGCGACAGCCGTCTCCTAATCCGGAGAGCATTCAAGTATTGAAATAAAATCACTGTGGTGTTAATATAATATTATTATATGGATCTTTTAAATTACTTTTTAGTTTCACTCAAGTTGAATACATTTAAAAATGTCATTAACAGTTTCATAAGTACCTGTCCATCCAAAGATTCGACAGTAAGAATGTGTAAGGTGGTAAATCCAGTTTATTCACCATCTTATTTTGTTAGTATGTGTGGCATTTCTAATCTCATGAACATGATCACGTCCACATTAGTCCACATTAGTGATCACTCATATTGATTTCATAAATTCCAAGAGCTTGTGACGACAAGGCCTCTTTTACTTACACAATTAATTACTAGTTCCAGAGATGAATGCGTTCAAACAAGCAAAAAGAATGTGTATAGGTATATATCAATGTTATTATTTACTTATATTATTTGTCAATAAAAAGTTATCTTATCTTATGTTATCTAATGGACTTGTAAATTTAATATAATTATAACGATCGAAACAAATATTCCCCTCACAACATATTTTCTAATTAGCAACTCAAATAGAGGATCGGACAGTTGTGAGATTAAAATCTAGAACATATTTAGATAAGATAAATATACTGTTTTATGATTATTTATCAAATAATATACTGATATAACTCATGTAATGATTTTTATATGACGAAATAAAATTTACAATATTTATAATTTGTTCCTAAATAACAATCACACAACGTGACGTCATTCGTGTACAAACATTCAGTTAAGCCCTGTCTCCTGCGGTCATGTTTTCCTCAACATTTTATAATTACAGCAAAACAAAACGTGAAACCAGGAAAATGCGAGCAGGAGATGCGGCTTGTGAACACAGTTGACGTTACGCGACTCAGATGAAATAACGTGGCGTTTTGGAGGGATTTTCTAACAAACAATAGTAAATTCACTATTAAATTGATCGGAATATTTACCAAGTTTGTTAATTTTTTCGCGTAACCGATATTTCGGCGCTGTTGCAAGCGCCATGATCACGGTGTACTGATGACCGCCGAGCTAGTTCTTATTGAGGCTAACCCTATCGGTCTACCCTCTTTCTTACTCGTCATGTCAATCTAAAATCATACAAACAATAATAAATTTTAAATAGCTGATAGATAGATCGAAAAAATTTTGAGTAGCTGCGTATAATGCTATAAAAATAAAATTATATTCTTCATGGGAATAGCTATCTATGAAAATAAATTAAAACACATTTATTATTTCTCATTTCCTGTACAACCCGCGGTTCCAGCAGGAATAGTCCCTTAACTACTCCACTCAGTACATTACTAATTGCGTAATAGGGCTAGCTACCGGCTGCGGGGCGTACAACTATAAAATCACCATAAAATCAACGTGCATGGAGTGCATCCGGAGGATCCTCTTGAAGTACTCGTTGGAGAGAGTCGTAAACTCGAACTATTTGATGAAGACACTTAAATATACTTATTAAACTCACTCTTGTAACCGTCAAACTGTACAAGTTTAGTGTAGGCGTTACAGGAGTGAGCCCTTTGGCTTTACATATGAAATTGCCGATATTATAGATTCAGTTCCTCATGCCTGTAATTTAATAGCTATTTCCATTATTTAAATTCTGTTTGAAAGTTTTTACAAATCTGTATAATTATATTTTGTTATCTGTGTATTAATTTTGTTTTTATTGACCGCTTGATAAATAAATGCGAAGGACAGTCTACACGAGACCTTTTTATTAGTGCAGCGCATGCGGAATATTGCAAATACAACAACATCACTCTTAGGGGAAGAAGTTTTTTTACTTGTTTTCAGGGGTGCGTTTTGTTCTTTTCTAGGACAATTAGTAATAATTAGGTATTGTTATCGTTGGAATTGTTAAACCGTGGGTGAGTGGTGGGTTCCCCACACTCCCCAATATACAATTTCCTGTGATGGGTTTCCGCCAGGTAACGCCTAATCTATATAGTTACTTGAAGTCGATTTATTGAGATGGTGGTTTCCAGGTCGAACCGGTCACCCGTCCATTTAAATATTCATTTACATAAATTCATTAACTACAGATATGGTTATGGCTATGGTTACTTATTTAATTGACTGTTAATGGCTCATAATCGTGTGAAGTACTACAGTAGTTAATCTCCATTTATATATATTTTAATTATATAGCTGTAAGTGCGGAACTGCCCCATTCGTGTTAGCACGTCTTGCTTGTTAGTGGACCAATCGATCATGGCTAAACGATCGATTGGTTTGATAGCTAATATTTATGTTAACTATGTGCTATGTGCCAGCTTATTGGCCGGTTGCAAATCGAACATGCAGCAAGTATCTAGCGCCATCTAGTGTAGCCGAGCTGTACTTCTAAATAACTGCGTATCCTGGATCGCGCTGTAAAAGTTTATGAGCGTTTGAGCGTTAATCAATTCATATCTCGTGCCTCCAACGCCTTTCGACTCGCTGTCGGTCGGTCTTCCTCCTGGGTATGATCTTCCTTGGATCAGGTGGAAGTCCCTAAACAGACTTCTTACGCAGGTCGGCCGAAGCAAGGAGAACCGGTCTAGGTGGGACTTCTCGGATAATGCGGACCTGTGGTCCGAGTGCGGGGTTGCTAGGGAGACCATGGCTCACCTACTGGAGTGTGCTGCATGTCCAGTTCATATACCTGCATACCGGAGGATCTTATGTGCGCCCCCGAAGACGCAATCCAAGTGGCAGCGCTCTGCAAATACAGAATTTAGGAGCGGAAACGCCGTAGACTCAATAGAAGAAGAATTCATATCATCTGTACCTTATTGTCAATGTCTATCAGAAACACGCACCAAAATAGGCCTATGTCCAAGACTCGACTGCTATAGGATAATTACTGGTTGTTAGATATCGAGGCAGGTATTTTAGGTTAACATTCTAACGTACCATTGTTTATAAAAAAATAGGTTCCATTAAAAGAAGTGTCGCGGCTCCCATTATTTGCCTTTGCTGACTCAGTTTATTGGAAGGCTTTTTCAAACCACGTAACGTGATAGACAAGTACACAATCCACCTGATGGGAAACGTTTACCATTATGAACTTCACAACACCAAGGGCATCACACTCGCATTGCCAACTCTAAGAATGCCGTCTAATGGTCTTCTTGAAATTAAATATTGTAGTTCCCTGTATCGTGTAAGTGTAGAAGGCACTGCACTCATATATATCTCTCGCCATGTTTAATTATACGACGAATAAAATTACTCACGTTCGACCTCTGAGTCTTGGATGCGTCGACTATAAACTATAGCAATAACGACTCATATTTTTAGCGCATAATTGTTTAGACTCGTTGGATATAGCAACGAGGGCCTTTATGCCAGTTTCACGAGGCTACCCGTAAATTTTATTATCACCTTAATTTCAGCTCAACTGGCATTACGACTGTCGTGAAATGGTTTCGCTTACAAGCAATGCGTACGCTTTCGAATATAATCATATGTTAAAACGATAGGACTATAAAAGTGTCCATGGTCAGTATAAATAATAAACTTTACAAGACTTTCTTCATGTGGACTTTGAGCAGGGTTTTGTATTAGTACTACCTTTTTTTATAGTGCGAAAATTTCCTACGGATACCCCCCGCCAGAGCCGGTTGGGTAGGTTATGTCGGATTCGAACCGACTAAAACGCACGCCGTCTTTGGGTCCTTAGTTGTTGGAGGTGAGATAGTAAAGAACATATCCCTCGCACTATGTCCAGCAGTGAACTGCGATATGATAAATGGTTGATTGACTAGCTAGGAGCCGCGGCTCCGTCCTCGTAGATGTCGAATGTGAATCCAACTTTTTGTTATATCTCCGGTTCTCCTTTATTAATTTGAAACATATGGCAGAAGTTTTGCGTCCATCTTCTTGCGTTTTGCGACTTCAAAACAAACCCAAGAATTCCAATAAAAATATACATTCTTCTTTAAAGTGGGGCGTGAAAAAGCATCTATCAACTTAGTAATCACCATTTTAAGGTGAAATATTGGTCTGTATCTTCTTCAAATGCACACCATCTAGTGGGGTGCAGTCAATTGACAGACCAATTGAGTTTTTTTAAAGCTGTGCTGTACGGAGAAACAGAATCGTTAATATAACCATATCAATTCTTATTTTAATATCATAAGACATCACTTCTTTGTATTAATGAGATATCATACCGTCTAAACCTACTGTAAAGCACGTAAAAGTCATAAAAATAAGTATTGATTGCAGCGTTTTCCGCTGGGTCCAACAATTGGTTTACTACTAAGGCTAACCTTCGAGTAAGTGCAAGCAATAAATTGACAACATCCATTCTCTCTAAGACCGACTAGCTATCTAACTAAGATGCGGCAGAACTTTGGTATTTTTCATGAAAAGATATTTATAATAGCCATAACCAGTTGGTGATAATCATCTTTGTTATCTATTTTATTGTTCTCCAAATCATAAACCTAATAAAAGAAAATGTTTATGGCCGTATGAATCAGTTGGGAGGAGAATCAAATACAATATACAGCAACAGCTGCAGCAGTTGGGGTCCATTTGCAGCTCGCGGCCGTTTACGAATGTTTTCGCGAAGTAGTACTAGTGTCACCAACTGTACTGGCGAATAGGAGAACTTTCTTTTTTTTTCATTTATGGCGCGTCAATTTGACTTCATCTCGCCTGATTTTAAGCTGAAGGTATAGTCTCACGAAAGAGGGTCACCATTACAAACACGTACAGTATTACAATCAGATGTTGTTTCACGTTTAAAAGACTCGGGACTGTAAGAAGAAGGAATTTTAAGACTTAATTTTGCGGCAGAGGAAAGACTCACCGAACCACTTCGTTCTTGAGGGAATATTCTACACCGTATGCGGGTGATATCTAAGCCCTGCACGCGTTGTCCTGTGTAGGAAAGGTTCTTTAAACGATGGAGGGTATCCAACATACAAAAGTATTTATGTTTATCCCTTATTGTGTAACTTTGTGTTCAATGGGCTCCAAAATTCCACTGCGAACCGTAATCGGGAATGTCCTCCATATTTAATAACTTCTGATCACCCTGTACTAGAGGTATAATAGCAGTTTATTGGAGCGTCTTATTGCCACTTTACATAGCGCTGGGGGCTGGGGGTCAAGAGTCGTGAGGTAGTCGTCAGTGCGCTACCTGTCTCTCGCCAGATTTATTCAAGTATAAGTACCTCGTAAAGATGAGTATTACTCGTCTCGGAATAGCCCTCTTTGTTTAGAGTAAAGACGCTATAGAGCGTGGACTGGTTTACCACAAAATGTTTATGTATGACCTCTAAATAATATTGATATAGCACTATATATGATATAGATAGTGAAATATAGTCTGTGATATGGTTAACGATCCTCCTATAACATTTTCAATCGGTTTTGCTTTTTATCCATTTAAGATTAGATAAAATGAATGCCCATACAGGACTTGAACCCGCGACCAGTCCCTTTCGGGGGGCAGTGCTCTGACCAACTGAGCTACCAGGTGTCCAGGTACAATAGTGGAATTGCAAAAATGTTCAAATTTTTCTTTTTAAAGAGGCTTTTCCCAACGTACTCTTTTTAAGATTTGGTATGAGCAAATCAATTTATGTGAAGAGGAATGGGGCTTATGGGGCAATATCGGCCACAAATATTTACCTAAAAAATTGCAAATTCCGGCCACGGTGACCACGTGAGCCGTGTGCTTGTCTGCCATCTAAGTGGTGAAAAAAAGTCATATCCATTAAAATCCGTCGTTTTTTCAAAATACCTATCGTAGGGCTCACCCGTATGTACGCGATTAGATCAGAATCAGAAATAACTATCTGAATTGACATAAAATCTAAATCTATCAAATCAGCCAACCCTCACGTCAACAAACACAACACAAGTACCAAACTGATACATATCTCGCAGTAGAAGTACCACCTCCCGCACAGTAAATGCGGCTAATAAAATGTGTGCTAAGTAACGCCTTAGTTGCCTTAGTTTAAAGCAGCTTGAGTTATCTGTGCCATTTGTCTCTGCGGCCCGGGGCGACTGCCTCCCGCCCAAACCGTGTTAGAGCGGCGCTACACGACTGGCTCACTTGCTTCATACCATACGTATGAAGATACAAGAACTGCCATACATGCTTATAGATACAAGAACTGTGGATGCTTTTGATTTGTATCGAATATTATCCTTGCGATGTCTTTTTTTCTCCGAGAATTCGGTTTCGATACTAGTAACTTTTTATAATTCATAGGCCACTTCACTCGACAATTTCAATATGTCAATCGGTAATAACTGTACAGGAAATTGTGGTAAAATTTCCATTACAATTGTTTCAATTTCTCATGCGTTACTTCTCATTCAGTTCAATATGAATCATAATATGCGAATCATTGATTGATTGTATTGTAATATAAAGTAGGTACCTATAATATAAGTGGGATTCAAGTTGGATTTCATTATAAATCCTTACACATCTTTGAATGAGGTTCGTTTGCGGCCTCTGCTTATTATGGAAAGACGATATATTTACACAGAGAGCAGTAAAGGCGACATAACCTGAAGTATTAATTTAAAGATTCGTAGGTAAAATTTCATCAGTGAAAATCTAGTTCTATTTCTATTAATTAATAGACTAAGTAGTATTTACTTATCTGCATATATACTTATACGTTTTAAGAGTAAAATATATTCTAAATCGTTTCCAATCCTCATGACTCAAATCGTTTGAGAGCCGGCCCTTGTCGGATCAGCGGCTCTGGCGATAAATGACTTTACTTTTAAACAAGGATTACCATTCTTTTTCTCGAGGGGCCCGATGTACTGCCACTGTGAAAAATAGGGAATGGACTCCGGGGCGCGAGGGAGCCACAGCGCAATCACTAGAGGTACAGCACTTTGTATTTATCCGGATACAGCGAAGCTCCGGCTATAGCTACTGTGAAACAAAGTTACGAAAGATTTAGTCTCAATAAGTGCCCGGTTAATGGCAATAGGCTCGCCACCTATTACATTGGGACCTAAATATAAACTGGCGAAATGTGGGTGCTAACGCCTACCCCTTCGGGGATATAGGCGTGATATTATATACAATATATACAATATAGTCTCAATAACGTTTTCATAATAAACCTTAATAAGCCTTAAGTACCTTTACAGATTTTTGTCTTGTTATTACTAATACATATTAGGTGTTTTTTTATATAGAACACGTCAATTTATCTTTACCTCGTTCGCCAGATGGTAAACTGATGGCAAAGTCTCATGAAAAAGGGTCTCATGACAAATACGTACAAATATTACAATGGTGGCGCTCAGCTTGATGACCTCATCAAATGCTTTTTCACGCCCCGCTTAACGGGCCCAGGGCTGTAGGAAGAAGGAAACACGTGAGCAAGCAAAGGAATCGTTACACATTATAATATATTATGTGTAGACACTAAAAACGCAATACATATCCGTATTTTTAATTGTATGTATTAATTCAATATTGGTATGACACTAATGGTCCATAAATTGCACTTGGCAGATGGTTTTACAGTAAAAAATGTCCGGTTGCCGGATATGTCCCCGTCGCCGTATAGTGACAGCTCTACCGCTGGGGCGCGGGTGCAAGTGCGGGGTGCGATGTATTCAAACGAGAGCCTTTATTGGCGGTTAGTTGACGGCTCTTTAACTTAAGTGTGGGGAAAACTGTTTAAAAGATTTCCTCGATAGCGAGGATTGAAGACGATTGTCTCGTAAATAACAGAACAGCTTGCTTTGGACTGTTACTGTTGACATTTTATGGGTTGAGACTTTGAAAGCTGTATTAGTATTTTTTTTTAAGTCGTGTAGGTATATTATTTCTTCTGTAGATACCAGACTACTGTCATTTTAAATCCATATAATAGGTATATTTTTAACTAGCTGACCCGCGCAACTTCGTCTGCGTCATCTTGTTTTTGCAACATTTTTCACTTCTGCACCGCACCAGTTGGTGGCAACCTTCGGTTTTATTCACTCTATCTATTAAAAAAACCCGCATCAAAATCCGTTGCATAGTTTTAAAGATTTAAGCATACAAAGGGATATAGGGACAGAAAACGCGATTTTGTTTTATACTATGTAGTGATAGTGATGAACAATGAAAGAAAGAAATAATGAAAGAAAGAAAGAAAGAAATAAGGAAACAAAGAAATATTGAAAGAAAGAAAGACAAGATCGAAAAAAAAGAAAAAAGAATGAATGCTCTTTTATTGTGTATCAGAACTAAAATATAAATAATACAGACAGAATACACAGATAATTTTAAAAAATACTTTGAGTACTTCAGACGATACCTGGTACAGTTGGTCAGAGCACTTTCCCTCAGAGGGACTGGTCGCGGGTTCAAGTGCCATCGGGGCATTCACTTTTTAATCTTCTGAATCGATTAAAATATTTCTTTTTTATAAAACATTTGGAAATCATTCTTAGAGATTAAGAAAACCACAGAAAGGAAAATCTACGTGTTCTTTCTATTCTGTCAACAAAAGGAGAGGGCAAACGAGAGACAACCTTCCTTCTTATATTCTTCCTACAGTCCCGGGTCCTTTAAGCGGGGCGTGAAAAAGCATCTGATGAGGCCGTCAAGCTGAACTCCACCATTGTAACACTCTACATGTTAGTAATAGTGACCCTCTTTCCTGAGATTTTGCCTTCACCTTACCATCAGGCGGGGTGGAGTCAAGACGTGCCATAAATTAAAAAAGAAACGTAAATCTACATTTATTTTACTCCTCCAATGTCAATACAATCTGTAATTACATCTTCACTGTACATATCTTGATGTACAATAATTATCTATTTATTTTTACACATCGTTTCGGCGGCGTACAACACACCTCGGTAATCTATTGAGGAACCATTAGTTGGTGAGCAAACATCATCAAACAGTGGATTGTTTGCACAGCACTGTTGTGCGACTTTGCTAATCTCGTCGCGGAGACAGGAGGCTTGTGTACCTACAGTACAGTCGACGCGCGATAGTTTGATTTTCAAAGGACTCTTATATTGAAAATATATAATTATATATGGAAAAATTATTGGTGTATGGGGTTCTACCAAGATGTTCGGAGCGATCAAACATTCGGTTATCCCATTCAATCTTGGTTGTTTCATGATGCCCGTGTAATTTTTTTATTTATGGCACGTCAATTTGACTTCACCTGACCTGATGGCAAGCTGTAGGCAAAATCTCAGGAAAGCGGGTCACCATTACAAACACGTACAGTATTACAATGGTGGCGGTCATCTTGATGGCATTATCAGATGCTTTTTCATGCCCCGCTTGAAGGAATTTATCATTGCTAAATTCAGTCGAAAAGTAGATTTCTCTCTCTTCTTGTAGAAAATATTTCTGAGTGTGTATGTATGTATGCATGTTTTTATATCTTTTTATAATTTTAGTTTCTGAGTATGTATGTTTAACTATTTTCAATCTAGAGCTACGAATATATTAGAAGCTCATCTCGTTATTTTAACAATTATCAAATGGTGCAACCTGTTTTATACTTGACCGGTACTTTAACTGCACTGTTAATGTTAAAGTAAGATCGTGCAACCCAGGCTAAGACGACTAGTTGTGTAGTAGCATCACGTCATACAATTTCACTTTCAAAATTATCCTGATATTTTTGGAGCTCACTGTACCTCGCTAATTACATCACCTAAGCCGCAAAACACTCAGCAAATACAGCAGGTACTCTAACAAGTACATATCGCTAACGATCATTTATCACGTGCTATCTGGATGTGTGCACAGATAACGTGATAAGATGGCTTCGCAAACTCTCTGTAAGCCTCTATTACGAGTGTCATACATACAGGGTGTGAGGGAAACATTCCCGAAGCCGAAGGCTGGTAGTACTCCTGGTACAGAATACAATTCTTTTTTATTTTTTTTAACATTTTTTTTATTTTTTTTACACCGTTTAACTTGCTTGTATTATTAAAAGAGTAGGTAGAGCCGTTAACTTCACGTTTACAATTTTTAATCCCACTAAACGTATTACCGTCTACTGTATGTTTCCAGGCTCTGTCTGTATTTTCTAAACGCGCAATACTCTATTGTTCGGAAATTGCTTAGCGATTCTGGGTACCTCTGCATCACTGACACAGTTTACTTAGAATACAATATCAAATATAAAACTACTATTACTAGCAGATAGCAGCATTGCTAATGTAATTTGTTCTAAATATAAAGTAACAAGATATAATTAAGTAGGTATGTATATTGTATATGTATATATAATAGTGTCTTTATCTTAAAACCCAACAGACTGCTACTTAAGTATTATACAAAACAAACGGTAAGTAAAAGTATGAAAGCAGAGCCAAGGTCGCCGCCCGCGGGTGTAGATTTTGCGCAAACGCTTTCGCTACGTCACTAGATGACGTCAATGTCGCGAGTAGATACCGCCGGAGTATTTCGCAGACAGCAGTAACGACTCCGTGGCGCAACGGTAGCGCGTCTGACTCCAGATCAGAAGGTTGCGTGTTCAAATCACGTCGGGGTCAAAATTCTCTTTTTGATTTTTTATAATGTTTTTGTATTTTTTTGGATTTGAGCTGTTTCTTGGAATTGAATTATTTTTATTAACTTCTCTATTTCTTTCGATTCATATACTACCAGTTTGTAGGTAATTGGGAAACTTACTGTATTTACCTCATTATCGCGTTAAAAGGCTGATTTTGCTAACCATTTAATCAAAATATTTATTTATTTGTTCAATTCTTAAACATATGTTTTTTAAACATTTGTTTATAATTAAAAACTTGTTAAACATAAATAATATATTAATAAATTGTTAAAATAACAGAATAATATACTTAATTACAATAAAACTTTAACCAGCACACGTAATGCATGACTACTGGTGTTAGTCAAGTGAACACCAGTAGTCAGCAGCCGGAAATCGAGTGAAATTGTTGCAGGACACGTTTGTTATATTATTTTTATCTGAAAACAAGAAGTTATTACATGTAGTATATATTATGTAATATCGAAAGCCCGTGGCTATCGCTCGTGTACATACCGATAATACTTCGCAACGGTCTGACGTCAATGGATACTAGACCAGAACTTCGATTCTACTGATTGTCAACCATTGTCAAGGAACTGAGATTACAAAAACTGCTATATGATTTTGGACTCTACTTGCACAGCGTTAAGTTCAAAATTAAAAGACATTGTGTAGAGAGGATAAAACGATGCACTATGTAAAAAACTCTTTTTCATTTCATTTTGAACTTTAGATAACAAGAATAAAGTTGAAAATGCCATGGTATTTTTTATCTCAGTCGTGTGACTATGGTTAAGAATTATGTAGTAGAATCGTGGTCCAGTTATGTAGAACATAAAATTTGGCGCGGTTCCTCGGTTAGGTGGGAATGAATTTAAAATGGAAAGAAATTATATAATATTATATTATTAGTGAGATAACAAATTGGATCGGATTATACCAAGAAACGTGCTCAAAGGGCTCGCGAATTTGCACTTTAGTTCGAGATTTTTGCTGGCACTTATAATACAGAAAACACAAGTAATTATTCTGACACTATATAACAGACATCCTCAAGAACTACTCTTGAGGAAGCTGAGTCTTGACATTGTTTCTTGTTAACATTACTTGTTAAAGTTTCAACGCCGGGGGCCAGCTGGACTGGTTCTGTCAGCAATATATTAACTCCATTTATGATTTAATTGCACTATCATCGTGATCCTATTACGCTGCCCCTCCGCGCCGCTCGTGCACTGACCCACTGTCAGCCTTCACTCTGCTTCCCACGGCGAGTGATACCATTCGATCATTTCACGCTCTGTGGTTTAATGCTCTTAAGGACGAGACACATTCCGTTGCTTCGAACATACTACAGATATTGGAGTTTCAACTGTTACTATTAACTGAAATATTACCAGTGTGGTGACGGAGAATAAATATCACCCCATTTCATCCGAAGAATGTCGTAAGATGCGATTAACCCCTCAACCAGCTTGGACACGGTAGGCCAAAACCTCTTAACATTGAGAGAGGTCTGTTTCAATCAGTGAACTGCGATAGGCTATTTGATTGATTGATTAAATTTCTATATATTAGTTTATGTACGTTTGATATAATATAATGAAAAAGTTAGTGTTTGATCATAATAAAAAGAATAAATATTGACTTATTTATTGGACGCCAATCTTAAGAACGAAATGTTTTGCTTTGTGACCAGTACCTTGTGGTTATTGACATTAATCATTGAAGCTTATTTCATTTCTAATACATTCTTCAATATATAAAAAGAAATAGATTATTTGCTACGAATGGAGGTAATGAAATTATATTATAACATATTATCTGTATTTATATTTTATTTTTAATCTACTAACCACCTCTTCTGAGTTCTTCCTCTTTTATAATGTTTCATCATTGAAGCCCGACAGGACCTGTCAAATGTAACCGAACCTTAACAATTCTATATTCAAATAATATAATAATGGCGGCGCAGAGTGTGAACATTACAAACTAATCATTGATTGTGTTCTTTAGTTCACTCGTAACTCGTAATAACTGGTAATGCGCGGTGCCGCGGTGGGAACAACGCCTGTCATTGTTCACGAGGATTTGTCCGTTCAGAAATGATTTACGACTCTCATTGTTTGTTTGAGCGCTCATTCGTTCACAAATTGAGTCCGAATGATTTGAATATAACTTTTCATTTGTAAGCCTTTTTACACCGATCATTTCAATCTGTTAGTTTCTCACAGTTTCGGTAATAATATCTATGGCGGTGAATGTTAAATAACCATGTAAAGTGCTTTAAAGGTTATGTCTGTAATTATTTTATTATTTCTTTAATGATCAGTGTAATAAAATAAGTGATAAAAGAGCCAGGTAGGTACTAACGTCTCACTCAATTACTTCTTAATAATAATTAAGCACCAGTATTTAGCACCCTATTACTTTTAGACGATCTATGTACGGATCTATGAGAGAGCGACAGACGCTGTTAATATAAGGCCGAGTCTACATTTACGTAACATTTTACCGTGACAGTATCGAGAGCGCGTGTCAGTCGGATCATGTGGACTTAACTGCGTGATCTTCTTCTTTTTCTTCTTCGGTGCACTCTTGTCAGAGCGGTCGTGGCCATTATGCAGGTTTTTAAATGACCCGCTTTAGTACACGCCGTCATTTCTCTCGCACGGCTGCTTTGCGAGCGCATTCACTTAAGGTTGCCGACACACTGGATTGGATCAGGTCGGTCCACCTCATTGGAATCTTCCTCTAATTCTGGTGCCTTCCACTCTACCTTGCACAAAAATAGGCGCTCTATAGACTCTCCATCTAACGCTAACATTGTTCTAAGGTGTACATTGTGTACAATAAAGAATTATCTATCTATCTATCTATCTATCCATCTCGTCGGGATATGTCGCCAAAAAACCAAGGATCCGGGCTTGCACGGCAGGCAACAGACGCTGCTTAATCCCGAGTTCCTGAGGGATAGAGACGTTTGTGCAGAACTCCGTCCAAGACACTCCAAACATTCGTCTCCAGCACTACGTGATAGCGGAGTTTAATAAAACCATCGATCGACTGGTGGTTTCCGCACAACTACTACTCTACGAGTTGCTCCTTTCACACTCAACGTCATGTCCAGTATCGATGATCACAGTCCTGTTTGTTGAACGTGTCACAAATGTGGACCCGCCTTAAGGTCAAAGGTCGCGGGTGTGATTGACGCTCCATGCTTTTTTATTTATTTGTATGCAGTATGTCTATTTGCGGGTCTGTGTCTTTTATGTAAGTAGCAATCATAATTATATTTTCTGTGTTCGCACTAAGTAGATGTTTAATGTTTATTCCCTTTCAAGAACCTTTATTACTAACTCTGTTAATTACATGTCTAGATAGCAATTGTGGTATTATTTTCAAGAATATATATTTAGGCAGAGGTGCTAGCACCCACATTTTGCCAGTCTATGTTTAGGTACCAATTAATAGATTGCTATTAACCGGGCACTTATAACCCTGCGATAAATTATGCGAAATGTGGGTGCTAGCACCTCATCCTACCCCTTCGGGGATATAGGCGTGAGTTTATGTTATGTTAAATAAATTCATTTTATTCTCCTGTTTTGCTTTTCCAACTTCTCTGCTGAACACAATTCCTTTAGTATATCCTACACCTCTTAAAAAACCTTTCAGGGCGCCAGCAATCAGCTGAAATGTCACTGACGGAACGCTGTTCCTAGGCCGCCGTACATTACTGGTAGTGCATCGTCTGCGTGTTGTCGTACATGCCTGAACACATATGTTTTTCCGTAATGGTGGTAGCATAGAGTTAGATTAAAATAGACAGCGCAATTTGGAATACTAAGCACGACATTTTTTAAACATATTAATAACACACCTTTGAACCTTTTGAGTTTAACCGAAGCTTAACAACCAGTTAGTCAGTGCATTAGCTGAATGTCCTCTCAGGGTCGAGAGGAGGATAGGGAGTACAGACTCCGGACTCCTAGATACAAGCAAGATTCAACTGCATTCGTTTGATTGATGCTCACCTTAACTTTTGACTTAGAGCATGAAAGCTAGTATACTACACCTGTTTGGCCCCACCTTACCGCGGTGCGTTGGTATCTAGTCCACACTAGGTCTATGGGCGCAGGTCTCAGGTGTGGGCTCTGTGTCTTTGTGTTACCAGGCATCACTGCTGACGAGTACTCTTTTGTTTGGCCACTTTTACTTAGTGAGATGCGAATAGTTTGATGCTGAACATTAAGGTGCGTATTCTAGAACTATACCTGCTCAGTGGCATTTTTAATGACAGATTGGACAGATTATCAACTTAGTAGTAATAGTATTTATACCTATCGGCACGGATCTTGAACGTATGTCGAGAGAAAAACAAGGGCGAAGCACGCGGGGATTGCATTAACATTATCTATCATTGGTAGATTTGATATCATTGCTACCCTTAAAAACAGCCCTTAAAAGACAGACTAATACGTGAACCACAATCTCCTGTTGATACCTATTGGTACATTTGAAGTGTGGCGGTAGTGACCGCGACTGCTACGCAAGGGGCGCAGATTCTATCCTCCTAAGTGCAAATATTTATAAGCAATTGCCCTGGTCTGTGGGTGCTTCGGAGAGCATGTTGTCAATCTTGGTTGTTACACAAACATTCGATTGTAAAGAGCAGGTGGCAGTTCAACCGCGACGCAGTTAGACTTTACAATAAGGCCTAATAATGATTCGTTGTTATTGCTCACTGACGCTTTCGTTGTTCTGGCAGCAGACGTGATTTCTTATTTATTTCGTTACTAGCTGACCCGCGCAACTTCGTCTGCGTCACCCCGCTTTTGCAACATTTTTCATTCCTGCTCCGCACCTGTTGGTCGTAGCATGATGTTATATACATATAAACCTTCCACTTTAACCATGCTATCTATTAAAACAAACCGCAGCAAAACCCGTTGCGTAGTTTTAAAGATTTATGCATACAAAGGGATATAGGGACAGAGAACGCGACTTTATTTTATACTATGTAGTGATTATTTATACGATTGAATTGCCTAATAGAAATCACGTCTTGTGTACCTTTAATAGTACAAAAAATATAAATTAAATAATGAACCATTTGACTGTCACTGGTACAATTAGGCACAATAACTAAACATAAACAACATGCAGTTGCGCACAATCGTCAGGTTCGACGTCGGCGCGAGGCTGTTGCCCCGGGCGACAGACGGACAGACGAGGTGTTATATTATAACAGGTCCTCTCTTCCGGCAGCCCGACCGCGCTACCAGTTGACGCACTGGTCAACTTATATTGTTGCTCTGTTGAGTGAACTTGTCCTTTTGTTTGTAGGTCTGAGGAAAGAAAAGCTCTGCAGTGTGCTCGTTTGTTTGCTCCCAATTTCACAGTTCAGCAGTGGGAATGGAAGAGTCCCATGTATACCATTCATTGCACCGGATACTCCGTTTTCTATACACAGGGTGCCAGCAGTGTCGACATTGTCGTTGTGATTTTGCTACTGAAATCGTAAGCAAAGATAGTGACAAACATCGGTACCTATCATGCCACCGGTTTGAAACTCGGCCTGGCCTCAGAAGACTCCGGCAAGAGAATTGAAAACACCTCACGTAATTTATGGACGCCCCCTTATTTGTGTCTGCATATCGAATATAAAAATACTTGGGTTATTATATACCTATATCAAAGAAAATCATAAAAATTTTCTGGACAAGAAAGGGGGGGTTATGTTATTGTGTTTTGGAGTGCGTGCTTTGAAGTTATCGAAGACACTTCGACCCAGTTGAATTCTTAATGCTGACCCCAACCTGGCCTCTACGTTTGAGAAGGTGCCTTTCAATTAGGGTGACTATTTCTCTCAATTGTAGATGCATGTCATGTAACTTTCTGATCCATCCATTCGATGTCTTCCTAGGGCGTGAAACTCACACGGTATTTGTTTCATCGTTTCAACGTCCTTGCATGTTGCGTGGTTCATCATACCAATCTTGCTCCAAGTGTATTTCAATCCACCACTCTGAGATTTTAGCCCAGCGTACCAAGTATCAATATCTGCCTAGATATCAGTATTGACCTAATAGTCGACCCACGCGCTATGGATACATTTCAACTCTATAATGTATTTGCTCCATGATTAAATGTAACTTGATCTGTCTAGATTCATAGATTAGCTCAAGATAAACATAAAACCGGTTGCTAAATTTAAATTTGATAATATTCAACATGTATAAACATAGAACAATATAGCCAGAGCGACCTTGCACCGAGTCATCGGCCGCGTGTCACCGCGTAATTTGTATGTGGTGCGCGTGCGCATGTGACTCTGTTGTTAACGACATTCCGACATGGGTATCGAGCCTCGTCAGACACTATCAGATCATCTGGTGACCAAGGAACTTTCAAAAAATTACGTTACCCATTTCCTGTTTCGTCAATGGGAAAATATGTGATTGGTCATCCGAAGAGCATTGTCATGCTGATGACCGGTAGTCATGCTATGTAGCCGACTGGTGTGATGTCAATTGGGTGACTACAATGAATGATATAAAAATATGTTGCAATGTCGACTGTGTGACGTGGCTATAGAACCAAAGTAGCTACATCAGGGTTCGTAGGTTAGATTCTCGTTCAGTCTTCCTACAGTCCCGGGTCCTTTAAGCGGGGCGTGAAAAAGCATCTGATGAGGCCGTCAAGCTGAGCGCCACCATTGTAGCACTGAACGTGTTTGCAATGGTGACCCTCTTTCATGGGACTTTGCCTTCAGCTTAACATCAGGCGAGGTGAAGTCAAATTGACGTGCCATAGATAAAAAAAAAAGTGAAAATATGTGTAGCAAGAATATTGGTTGAGTTGATGTCGCTATTTCTATACAGTACATCATCATCCGGGATTAAGAGACATCTTCCAGAGGAGTAAAGTAAAAGCTTTAGATTCAACCTCAATTGGTACTTGGATGATCATGAGAATAAGGTATCAATCAATTAGCCTACGCAGTCCACTTCTGGGCATAGGCCTGTCCAATGTCATATAGGTTACACGGAGTTCATCCTCACACATTACGACCTGAAACGGTGCGCACTGTGCGGTATGAAAGGAGCTTCATACCGCGCACGCTCAAGCTGTGGAATGAACTCCTTACCGTGGTTTTCCCAAGCGACTATAAAATATGGGGTTCTTTAAGAAGGGCATTGGGAGGTTTCAACAGGGTAGGCAGAAGGAGTGTTACGCCTCTGGTGTTGCAAACGTCTATAGACCACGGTGACCGCTTTCCATCAGGTGGGCCGTGTGCTTGCCTGCCACTTAAGTGGTATAAAAAAACTGCTAAAAGTCCTAATTGGCGGAATTTTAAGGATCTTTAAACCAGAACACATCACAATAATTTTGAGCATAGTATGATCGACCAACGTTTATTTTTTAACTAATATTAACATTCTTTCAGATTTTACTGTTCCATCTAAGATTGAGATTTTACTGCTTCTTCTGACTTAATTGCCATAGCTAATCTGAATTAACACTAATATTTTAGTATGCAAATGGTTCTCCAGTTCCAACGTCCTTTTAACCGCTATTACTTTTGATTTGACTGTGATGGTGCTGGAGTTAGAGGCGTGATTATTGGATCGTGAAATGCAATGCAAATTGGCCGTATTGGCGATACTAGTTTAACACCGTTTTGTTTTTATAGATAGATAAACTAAGTCAACACGACAAAGCTGTATGAGGAATTCGAAGTATTAACGATTCGTCAACTTTACTTTGCAAGCATTGTTCTCAAACAACATTTCTGCCAGAGGAGTTCTAGTATATCCACCAGAAGGTCATACCATGTCTACGACGTACCAGCATGTAAAACTACATTTGCCCAGAGTTTTTGGTACTTTCTAGCCCCTCTACTCTATAACCATATAAGTAAGGTTAAGCCTCTTAGAAATATGTCGAGATTTGAATGCAAGGCTGCAATATATGAATATCTGAGCAGTCTAGATTATGAGCGGACAGAAAAAATAATTAAGATATGTATTTAAATATAGAACTCTTAATAATATTCGTATATTAACAAAATTTATGTTTATAATTTATATACCTATATGTGTCTATGCAGGTATAATTATGTGCGTGTACATGTGGGTATATTGTCTTGGTTGCATTGATGCAATTCATTCCTGAGACTTTGCCTTCAGCTTACCATCAGGCGAGGTGAAGTCAAATTGACGAATCCAACGAAGAAATACAAGAAATAGGGCAGTACTAGCAGATTGTACAATTGTTCACTGGTTCTGCTTTTTTTTGTTTTTATTTGCTTACTTTCATAGTTACATTTTTCTTATTTTATCTATAAGTCATGAATATACTACTTGTTTACATCTAACACAATTTGATATCAAGTGGGTACATTTAAGTTCCACTCAGTGCAAATATTTTTAAGAAGCATTCTTGTACATTTGAATTAAGGTTCATTTCTATGCGGCGAGAATCATTACCTTGCCGTAACACAGTCTTTAGACTAGCACGGGAGGTAAGGATTATTTTCAGTATACCGTCAAACTGCTTTTATCAATTGTACTAATATCAAAATGTTCTGGTGTAGTTATATCATAGTTTCTTTTTTCAACATATTATATATTATAGTCACCATAACTCATTAACTCATTAATTACATCCTTTATCAATGAAATAGAACTATGTTCGTTTAAAATTGTTTTGTATACTAACCAGTAATTGTGGTGCCAAAGTAAACTGTATCTTATGTCTTGGAATTAACCTTCCATTTTCTATAACGTCTACAAAGTTTAGCACAATTTGGTCCTTTAATATAGACAATGGTGACATTCATTTAAAATATATTTAGTTATATTTATTTATTTATTCTTGAACGAACTTCAGTTTAGCAATAACGCACCACCATCTCGTCCGTATTGTATTGTACTCTAAAAATGGTCTTGTGACAGAAAATTATCTCCTGAGATACAGGCTCACGCCTAGTTCAGGAGCTAGAGTATATTAATATTACAATTGTATACATAATAATACATTACCTTTGTGCCTAGCTATAAGTTATTATTTTGTGCAACATTGTGAAAAATTGGTGAGAAATAAAGTATTATTATTATTATTATTAATTACAAATAATAAATAAAAGTTCATTGACACCAATAGCTGGAAATATGATTAAATGTGACGTGGATTTTATTCATCCGTACATATATATATGATTTCAACATAATAAAAAAGGTTGCTCGCATACATTTTGTTGCAAATTTTACATATTTAAGTGTTATATATCACAGAAAAGATAATAGTACTAGCCTATATCTGCTCTTCTGTCGATTATCACTGCTAATTTATTTCAATTAAAGTTATAGATTCTGAACAATTATTTTACAATAAGTAGAGCATACTGACGACAATTTCATTCTACTTAACCTAAGTTTTCCCAAACTAAAAAATACAAATCATATCGCAACTCTTTTACAGAAAAACTGTCGAATGAAACTTAATGAAATTTGGATCAGAGATTGATTATAATAACTTGGACGACCCTGGAGGTCGCAAGAACATGATCAGTTTGTAAATATATGTATATCACACGGGAGAAGTCGCGGGAAGAGCTACTGCCACCTTCTTTAGAAAAAAAGCAATTAATGTATTATTCAGTACCAACCTGTACTTGTTAATACTCAGCCTTTTTGAGATCACGTCTGCACAATTAGCCTCCAGCCGGGATTCTTGGATACACAACCTAATACTGTTCCATAAACCTTATTTTCTATGCAATAAGGTTTTTTTTCGCATATCCAATACTTATTCTACACAGTCAATAAAATAACTATCAACCTCAATCTTAGCGCGTAAGTAATAAGGTTTATTTTTATTTAATGAACATATCGAAGATTAAAAAAACGGAAAGCTTGCAAGTTGAACTGGCAGTTGACAGGAAAATCACTGTACAGTAAAGTGTTTTTGATGTTGTTTAGTACCTTTTTTGTTTGAAACGCCGATGTCGTTCATACCTTTTATCTTTTAGCCGTCGATATAGTAATCTGATGAGGTCCAGATGCCACAAGTAAGTTTTTCTTCATCTCCAAGTCGGTCCAATGTGTCCAATATGTTGTAGACGTCGTGTTCCTGTCAGTTCAGCTTCGTTATGCTCATGGTGACAAGACACGACTCATCTCGTGGACCCACTGGGTGACGTATAATGATGGACTCTGTTTATGTTTTCTGTACTCCATATTTACACTAATGTATACAATTAAAACTAATATATTTGAACCTCGGCTACAGTTAATACTATTGTCTTAGCGCAAAAAAAACTGTGTGTGTGGGGAAGAACAAGAAACCTTTCTTTGTCTTCTGCACTGACACATTCTGGTAACCATTACCCCTCCCCCTCTAATGATTTTATGACCATAACCTGAAGGTAAACGTCATTAGCATGTCATTTAACGCGATCTAAGTTGACTATTTTCGCAATATATTGATGAAAACCAAACATTAATATGATAATTCTCTGAGCCTTTTCCCACCTCGTATACATTAATATATATTGTTATATTTGTATGAGTACAGACAAATTATTAACAAAAGGAAGCGCATGAGTTGTATGAAATTCTCATAAAACATTATTAATACATCATAAACCCATACTTTCGCTGCGCACCCATGACCGTGGTTCCCTAATTAAGGCCGACGCGCCACGACCTGCGCCGGCGCCGACCACGCCACTAATTGTACGCCACGGTACAAAAAATCGCTAAAGGTCAACGCAGTTGACTCTTTTCTTTTGACATGAGGGCTTTGAAATGCTAACATAGCAAAGAAAGTTTATTTTATATATTGCCATTAAAGAAAATTAAGTACCGCCCAGCTGATTGCAAGCTACTATCGCGGTTTATAGAGGTTAGCAATTTTACATACATACATAGGTACATACATACATACATAATACATATATAAGCTCTTGCAGGTTATCCTGGAAGGGGTAGGCAGAGGTGTTTAAAAACCCACATTTCACCAACTGTGATTTTGGGTCTTAATTAATCGTCGAATAAAAAAAATAGGCGAGTCTAATCCTCGATAAAAAAAAATAGTGACGAGGCACTTTATACAGAAATATTAAAGGAAGTATAATAATATATCTGGAAAACGTAATATCCTACGAAGTGGAATAGCATCTGATTAAAATAGAAAACCCCACATTTCTATAAATTGAAGGAGAAATAATCCAAACGCACAACACACCTTGTCACTACTTTGAAGAGGGTTTAATTAAAATACTAAATGCCCAAGCGCACCGTCGGCTAATGCGACGTGCAATGTACTTGTGACGTCAAACTGTCCTGGCTGCGTGTGCGCAGTAGACAGGCGCGCAGCACTAGGGTTCACTGATGTATTTTGTCTTCATATTTACGACATCCTACCGCCCTACAGATTACCGCGGCTAATAACCTTGTGTTGTGTTTCCGGTGGTGAGTAGGGTAGCCAGAGCTCACTGGAGAGGTTTTGTGTTGTGTGTGTGGGAAGACCGAGAAAACCTTCTTTGTCTTCTGTACTGACAGCACAAAGACTGTCTTAACCTTTCTCCACTCTCCTCTTCCTCTTTCATCCACTTCTCTATATGGTCGGCAGCACGAATGTGACGCCCCTGGTGTTGTACACATAACCACTTTTCATGAGGAGGGCCGCGTGCTATTAAAAAAAAAAAACTTCAAAATATATCACGGGATGTCTCAGGAAGTAATCTCGCCTCCATAGGTCTTAGAAGATTTTATTCACTCTACTTTATCAATCCAACTACATTCCTTATACGTCCATAACGACAGCCAATCGCCAACTACGGGCTTAAGTTAAAAATAATACTTATTGAAAAAATATTTACAACCAGTTCTTCCCAAACAAAGAATAATTGAAGTACATTCCACATAGAATAAACACAGCCGCATTGAAAGTCTCTTGAGATGCCGTGAGGAGTGAGGAGTGCACGGTCATGCTCCCTGACAAGGTGTCGACGCCGTGTGCCGTGTGTCGGCTCAAGTGGAACGCGTCTAACACGTTGACACACATTCATACAAAGGTGATGCTATGAATTCTTATGGTTATGACTTGAAAACGTTATAGCGATATGACATTCTCTTTCACTGAGAGTGTAGTACCAAATGATTTCGATTGATACACTCCAAGTCGTTTATTGGTAGTGTTTGTGCGGCTAAGCTCGTAAATAATTTCCTTGCGATTACACCGCATAGCAAGGAAGCAGCTCAATTTTCTTATTCCAAAATTTAGCTGTTAGCTGCAACATTTTCGGTTAGAAATTTATTTTCGGAATACTCATTTGTCACAAAGTGCCCGATTGGTGGTAATAGGCTCGCCCCCCTATTACGTGGCACCGAAAATCATAATTGGCGAAATGTGGGTGTTAATACACTTCTGCCTACCCTTTCGGGGATTACGGGCGTGAGCATATATATGTACGTTTATAGTAATGATCTGCTTATTAACTGACAAAGATGGTAGGGGAGTCCTAGAACGAATTTTTGAAGTTAATCGTACGCTCACATAAATATGTATAAGGGTACCTTTATGTTATTAATGTTATACCCAGCCTCCGTGGCGCAGTGGCAGTGCACGCCACTGCTGCGCAGGAGGTCGTGGGTTCGATCTCCACTTTGGACAAAGTATTTGTGAGATGAGCACGTCTATTTATTCGATGACTGGGTGTGTTTTAGCTATATTGAGTACATATATTAAGTATATATTTATGAAAAATTAATGAGCTTCACGAATTTCATCCTTTAGTCAAATATGTCAAAACATTTTTGTGTATTTGGGTCTGGGGTAGAAACTCACTGTCGCATGTTATACTGTAACTTGCCTACCATAGAGCCGGTACAGTTCATGGCTATCTACAAGCATTCCCATAACTCACACAGCCATGAGAAAGCGCAAACGGTAAATGATAGGGTATCGGATATCAAGATTGATCGATCAATGAAGTATTTATAACGACAAGTGTTACCGAGTCGCCTCACGAAGCAGACTGCTCGGTGTTAATATCTCGCCTTAACGAGCCTATTGACGACAAAAACGGAGGTTTCTCTAACTTGATATAATATATACTTTGTAAAGTGCGATTCAATGATATATTAGGCGCGTTGTCGGGTAGCAGACTAAATGTGGTCTACAGTTTGCACAATCATCGTGATGTGTGAACGGTTAGAGGACTAATTATCTCTATAAGATATATTAGTACTAATGTACCAAAGTTTTATTTTAGATTGGCATGTCTCATATGACATACATCTTCTTTTTATGGCAAGATATAGTATATTCCCCCTTTTAATCTATTACTGTTAACAAAAATGGTATATACTTAGGTACTAATCCATACTCAATACTTTTATTGTATTCCACAATGTGATTTACAGTGGTTCAGTTAAAAAGTTTGGTTACAATTACGGACCCTGTCGGGCACAGCACAATGTTTGGAGAGAGGATGAGTTGGTTTTACTTAGTTTGTCTTATTACTTGTTTGTATTATTATTCATTCATTTCTGTAATTATACTTTCATGCATTTCAATACTATTTACTTTATTTATTTTCTCATAATGACGATATGACAGTACTTGTCAGCATTAGCTTGTACTCGTATCTACTGAACCAGTTATGGTGTTGATCTCTTCGACATGGGCACACTGGACCACTTCTATAAAGGCTCCATAAGGCTTGATGGGGCCTTTTGTACGATCTATAAACGCTAAAGATTGAAATCTTATTACATACAATGCGAAGTAATGAGATATGGATGTTTTATGGCATCGTCGTGCGCGGGGCTTTAATGAGTTCATTATATTTCAACACACTCTAGTAACATTAATATCGAGACATCTTAATATTAAGACTCGAAAGCAACAGATGGGTAGTTATTATGACTTTATTTGTATTATAAATATTGCATAAGGAATGGACGAAGGACGTTCAATGGGTTAATGTTAATATATATCTGTCGTCTATTTCAAGCGAAAATATAATGACTTTGAAATGTTGTTTGAGTGTGTGATGTTTGGAAAGTTACTCTATTACGTCGCAACGGCCGAGCGGATTTGGTTGAAATTTACTACGGTAGATTAGGGTCTGGAATAACCCATCCGATCTACCATCGGACCTCCACAACCAAATTGGCGATGTCGAATTTCTCTAGTTAGGCTAGTCGGACTTTTGAGGACTCCCAACTACCCGTAGTAACGACTACCATTGATTTTCGTATAACAAATGGGAGCGACGGCTTAACGTGCTGACCAGACCAGTACAAATAGATATTTTTTGAGCGGGGATCGAACTCGCGCCTCTTGCGTAGTAGTCTCGTTTGGTAGTGAACGAGACTGCTACGCAAGAGACGCAAGAAGCGATCGAGCTACGCTTAAAAAGGCTTAAAAACAATAAATAAGTAAATGCCTTGGGCTATAACTAATAATATTGGTTCCCATTAGGTACTTGTAGTAGCGGAAAGATCATTAGAATTGCACACAAGTGTAGCCGCGGAGTACTGCGTTTTAATTATAAGTTGTTAAATTGAGTGTCCTTTATATATAAGCACCTGTAGAATGGTGTCTACGGGTATAGAATATTATAATATAATATAACTATAGTTTAATAAGTTTCTCCCTCCCCTTTCCTACTCCCAATAATCCCACCCTCTCCTTTCCTACACAGGACAACACGTGCAGGGTTTAGATGTCACCCGCATACGGTGCAGAATATTCCATCAAGATCCAAGCGGTTCGGTGAGTCATTCCTCTGCCACACCATTAAGTCTTGAAATTCCTTAGCAACGCACGTGTTTCCTTCTTCCTACAGTCCCAGGTCCTTCAAGCGGGGCGTGAAAAAGTATTTGATGAGGCCGTCAAGCTGAGCACTGTACTACGTGTTTGCAATGGTGACCCTCTTTCGTGAGACTTTGACTTCAGCTTAACATCAGGCGAGGGGAAGTCAAATTGACATGCGATAAATTTAAAAAAAAATATTCCCGTCGGCCGGTGCCGCGGTAGAGCGATGGGGCGATGGCCAACTGGATTCAAAGTTATGTTAACATTCCCTCTCAACGTATAAACAGTTACGACGAACCACCTCATAAATATGTACATCACAGCGACGTATCGGCTAGCAGATCGACTCCTTGTTACAGCCGGTTCGTTTCCCAGAACGCGCAAAAAGTTGGCATACCACTTTTCTTCAGTCTGTTGCCATAATCACGGATAATGGGAGCGGCAGACTTCTAAGTGGTATTTAGAACATTATGGGATTTAATGCTTGTGCTGTTTCTCAAATTTTGTTGGTATTAATTGGGATCGTAACCCCTCCTTTCACCTTCGACTTAGGGTTTATATATTATCGGCCTGCGGCGAAGTTGAAAATAAGAATGTTGTGTTGTGTTTGATTTAGAAACAAAATCTATTAAAACGTTTTAATAGATTTTGTTTCTAAATAATATGTGCGTAAGGTATCATTTCGAAACCGACTGCATACGACAACTGAGTATTATGATATTCTGTATTGTTTTAATTTCTTGCGGCTTCTCAATGAGGCTATTTACTCATATCGAAGTTCAACAAGCAATTTGGTGGATTTTTGGCGCCTAAATGTGTTTGAAAGTAATACCTCCGACGGATTTTCAGTATAGAAATAATAATCCAATTTTAATCTAAAATTTTGTTTACAATTGTTTAATTTCTTCCAAATATAAAATACCTACTATGACACAATAATGTTTCATTTTAAAAACTTATCTAGTACCTATTCATAGACGTCATTCTCATAATAATAAAAAGAAATTATAATACACGGACTGCGAAAAATGGGTTTAACCATAAAACAATAAACATAATTGCCGGCCTCAAACCTGCAAACCTATTTCAACTTGATGGTTATAGTGTATCACTGGACCATCGAATAAAATGAGGCTGTTGATATAAAGATTGTTAATTGGAAGGTGGGCCCCGTTTATAGTTATTACTGGCACTCATTCTATGGGGTATACTTCGGGGCACATATCTTGGACCTAAGAAAAACGATACTGCGCGAACTGGCGCACGTGGAGTGTTAAAATATAATCTATGTTTTGTAGATTTGGGCTTCTCCACCGCCGCCGCCGTAGTACCCCCTGTTATCTTCAAAAAGGAACTTGAAAGTCGGATACTGTGCGTGTAGAGCACATTTTGAGCTCATTTCAGGTCCCAGATATATGCTCCGAGGTATACTTCAAGTCCAGTTTCTCAAGGGCTATGTAAGGTAATATAATATGGTATAATAAGGTAATAATATGTGCACATTTAACTACAGTTCATCATGAAAGCCATTATCATCTCAGTTTTATAGTATATTTGTTAAATCAACTTTATGAAACTATAATTGTTGGTTTTCAGGTAATCCTACTCGTTGGCGGTTTAAATCGGACTGCGAGTCGACGTAATAGGTATTGTAAAATCGTAACTAATTTGAACTTGAGTTTGTTTATTGGCTGATTGGCTGAGGCTTACGTTCGTTCAGCCAGGTTCTAAGTTGGGTTGGAGGCGACTCGAACGTCGGAGGTGGTAGAATGACCTCCGTCCTCCTACTGTACCTCGGCGCGGCGGTGCGACGCTTACTCCTCCCTATTCGGTATTCCTATACTCGAAGGGCCTTCGCTGGCCCTGGGTCAACCGGGGCGGGAGGAATATGCCAGAGGCTACCTCACCCTCGGCAACCAAACCCTCTGTTCGATTCCGAAATAACCAAGCTCGCGGTTTTCGGCTGTAGAGTATTCGTGAAAAATGGTAGCTACTATCTCTAGCTGTGTGCTCTAAGTGGACCACACCGAAAATACAGTATCCCTGATGGGAAAGCGCTTGCACTCTCAACAATTGCAATTAAATCTTTTCTTGTTTGTAATTTGTTAACAGTCATTGTAGATAATTACCTAATTATTAGCGTAAGGTGCAGTGCAAATATTTGTTTTGATGATTACAAAAAATAAGGTATTAAAGTACGTTTATAAGCAGTCTAGAGCCCATTACACAAGCTAATTAAGCTATACTTACCATGGGTCTGGTGTTCTGTAGTTTATCTTTGAAACGTAAATACCAAAACCTAATAATACTAATTCGCAGGTGGACTAAACGCAAAAGGACCACTAGGTACGCAAATAGTATAATATAATTATATGTAGGAATATGTTCTTTTTCACAGACTTCACTGGAAGCTGACTACTGAATCTTGCTTCTACCTGTTATGTATAAGTACATTAAGTTAGTTAACATTTACATTTATTCTCCGTTTTGGACCCAACGTCCAATATAACAGTAGGTGGGCCAATTGCCGTCAATCAAACTCTTTTTTCTGACTCGGTGCTCGGTGCGGACAAGCACACGGCTCACCTGAAAGCGGCCACCGTGACCTATGGACATTTGCAATACCAGAGGCGTCACACTTGCCCCTGTCGACCTTGTCCTGACGAAATTCATTTTGTTATGTATTTACAATCCCAACATTGACAGAAGGCTATGCCCAGCAGTGGACTGCAATAGGGCTAATTGATTGATATATTTACACCAGTATATTAAAAAAAGGATATGTACCAGTACCTATATTAAAATTTTATCAACCATATTTGCATATGTAATATGGGGTTAGAGTTATCGTCTTCGGGAAATTTTCCTACCCTTGCTATCGCTGAGGGTTTTGTAACAACCCCGCTAACGTAACCCAATCTGGAACCACCATAAGATCTAACAGTTTTATACCTAACCTACCTAACTTAATCAATCATAAGGTGGACCACGTGCTTGTTACACCACAAGAACTGAATTAATTCAATCAGAGAATATATATATAGTTATAAAGGCACATTACATTAACACCTTGATATCGTAATAAGCAATTGTAAAACAGATAAAAAGCTGAGGGACAGCTGCACCTGTCAGATGGTTTAATCTGATGTCGAGACTGACGGGGCTGCCTCTGCTCATGCCTCATGCACATCGGATTTTTAAACGGAATTAAACTTGTTATTTGTGAGAGAGAGGGTTATGCGAATAGAAGATACGTAGACGGACATTCTGGGGTTCCGTACGTAGTAGGAGTCTTAAGGTTGCGAGTGTGACGTTAGATTTTTAGTTGCTAACATAACACATAACATAAACTCACGCCTATATCCCTGAAGAGGTAGGCAGAGGTGCTAGCACCCACATTTCGCCAGTTTATGTTTAGGTCCCAATGTAATAGGTGGCGAGCCTATTACCATTAACTGGGCACTTATAAACCTGCGATAATTACACACATATTCTCGAAAAACATCGAAAAGTGTGTGCACTGGTAAACCTGGGATCGAACCTGAAACCTCGTCTCAGCAGTCCATACCTTACTTGCTTAAATTCACAAATGAAGGCTTGCACTATATTGTATTGTAACGTATGTTGAAATATCATCATCATCATTTCAGCCATAGTACGTCCACTGCTGAACATAGGCCTCCTCCATCGACCTCCAATCCGACCCGCGACTTTGACTACTCTTGTCGTCCTAAGTCCTGTTTTCCAGTACGTGGTCTCCATTCGAGAACCTTACAGCTCCAACGGCCATCTGTTCTTCTTGCTATACGCCTACTGCCACTTCAACTAGCTAAACCGGTGATACTTGTGCAAATTTCATGTATTTGCACAAGCGTTGGCTTATGCAGGTTTTACTTGAACTACTTAGATATGAAACATAATGCACAGTGGTGACGAGTAGAGCCGTCTGCCACCCTAACAGAAGCAGGCCCACAGTCGGTTCGAGTCCGACATAATCACCTCCACTGAATTTGGTTGAGGTGGTATCATTATGTGCATAAACCGTCATTAACCATTTTGAGAAAACTTTTCCTCACTTATGTTTTTCCATTTTCCATTATTCCTCCGTCAGTAGGTATATCCGTTTCACTCAGACACCTGGTTCGTTCATCCCCCCACAAATTTATTGGCAGCAATACTTGATAAGCGACTTAACATATCATAATAAAATTGGTGGACAAACACGAACATGAACTTTTTTTTATTTCGGTT
Organism: Pelosia muscerda; assembly: GCA_963691645.1. NCBI lineage: Eukaryota > Metazoa > Arthropoda > Insecta > Lepidoptera > Erebidae > Pelosia > Pelosia muscerda. Next base: position 313,350 of record OY829115.1, read on the forward strand.
TGCTGTTAAAGGATGTTTCATTTATTTATTTTTGAATTACAACTTTTTTAGTCACATGAGAGTACAATATACGAGTAAGTACTGCATTCCTTTCAGGTAATGTTAAATCAGAAATCGTATTGGATGACCCATCATACTGTGACAAGGCTCGCCATATAAATGCGGACAGTAGTGTCTCTAGTGTCTCAATATTAATATTTTCATGATTGATAGACAAGAATCGATCGATAGGTTTATAGCAGTGCAAACTAAAGTATGTCTTGCTATTCGTCCATATGACATATAATAGGCTGCATGTAGCAAATATTTACGTATTTTCTGATCGATTGGCTAACGATTTAAATTAAATCTTATTACTTGAAGATGAAAGTTGCTTTTGGTTTACAAGGCTACTATGAATTACTTTTTCTGTCTTTAATGCTTGAATATAGAACTTGCTCGCACTTAATTTTTTATTTAATATTATAGCCAGCCATAGTATTTATAGCCAGGCTTAGTTATAACTCGTATTTATTGACTGCTTAAGACGCTAATAAAACTTATTTACTCCATTTTCATAAAGTATCGCAATAATAAAATAAGACGAAAAAGAAAAAAACATGGTTCCTTCGTTTCCATGATAAAGGTACCCCTTGGTCTTAACCAGATGGCCAGGCAAACTTGTTATTCCTGAATCACTGGTATTGTATAACAACATACCTTTAGAAAAAAAGTAACAATCCTTTTAGCTTTTATCCAAAGAGGTTGGTACATCTACTTTTTTATTCGACAATGTTTAAATTTATTTATAAAACGTGTGAACAGTTTTTTATATGTTCAATTCTAACATTACAATGAAAAATTTTTAAGAAAGTAATAAATCAATTCGTATAAATTTCGGAATTACTTACGAGTCCGTTTATTTAAATAATAATATTAACCTACTACATAAGTTTTGACCCACAAAAATACGGTACAAATCTCTTCTAGATGTTATCCACTCTGTGATCTTACATTAACTAATAATTTTCAGGTCTAGATAAGCTGCGTACAATTTTAAGTGTCGCCATCCATAACCTAATTTACATCATTACTTGCTTCAGCAGCGGCGTTGCTTCAACTTGCTTCAACCTGCTTTGTACGACTAAATATCAATATTAATTACTTAGGAGGTGTCAAGACAGTTTTTGTGATGGTCAATTAAACACAATTAGAGAAGTGTAAGTCTAAACAAACAGACCGTAAAGGTTCTGTGGCGGTCCTTGGTTCATACTTAACGCGAGATTCGGTAATTGGATGATAATGAGGACTGGCGCATCGTCAGACCGGCGAATAACAACGGTGGCCATCTCTTGCCTAGCGGACGAGACATACTTGATTGAAACTGTGATAACGTTACTCATATTCGTTATTTATTAGAAAATTGTGTGTACAAGTCGAGAAGTCCCTATTTATTGATAAATTTGGATAAATTAAATTTTTTGGATTGGATTTTTAGAAGAAGTTCAATAATGTTGAGTATTGAGTATGTTAGTTTTTATAACAAAAATTGAGTTTTGTGTTGTATATATCGGGTTCTATTTGACCTGATATACCGATTAAATTACTGCTTTAGTAGGTATTTGAATGAAATGTAATTGAGTCCACTTCGAAATATTTCAACGTTTAGAAGTCAAGAAAATAAACGGCTCTACACGAAGAAAAATAGTTATTTGTGCAACAAGTGAGCAAAACTGTTGTTTGCTGCGAGTGCTGATTTTGAATCCTGAGCAAGCGAGGGATTCTAGGATTGAATCACGAGCGTAGCGAGTGATTCTAATGTAGAATCCCGAGCGTAGTGAGGGATTCAAATGCACGAGATGCAAATAATTTTGCTCTCTTGTGGCACACATTACTTTTCACTTCAGCAGCGAGAGCACATAACCTTAAGTATTACTTACAAGATAACACATAGAACAGGAATAGACTGAAACTCTTCTAGTATTAAAATACTATCTTCATCACTAGTATCGCTGGTCTTATCTAATTCCTTGCAAAAAACAGAGTGCAGATTATGTAGTTCGAAAATTCGCCCGGAACAATTCTTTTTAAATATATGGTTGGCACTGTTTATTGAAAAAAGAAAACAAAAAGTTACTTTGTCAGATTATGTAGTTCGAAAGTTCGTCGAAAAAAATCTTTTAAATGTAGTGCTGGCACTATTTAAAAAAAATAAATTAAAAAGTTACTTTGTCTCACTCGCATTTTGCACACTGTTTTTACGCAGCAAAACCTACTTGTTTGAGCTGCTGTAGTGAAAATAATATTTTACGGACAGCTGAGTAGGTACCGCAACAGTTCTGGTGACAATAGTCACCAACAAAATAATTTTACTAACAGATTGAGACTTTACACATTTGAAAGTTTTCAAAATATGTGATTTTTAGGTTAGGTTATTATTTTAAATGCATAAATATGCTATTATTCCGAGCGCGATTGTCTCAATCTATCATAACTGTATATCTAATAAGTATCCTTTATTGTCCATGCAATGTGTGCGCTCCCTTCTGGTTGTGGTGCGTCTGCGCAGCACTTAATGCATTGATAAAAACTTGCTCCTCCGATTACCGGGTGCTGGCTGAAGGTTTTTCTGCCACATTACAATGTTTCGACGTTTGTTCCAAAAAAAAAATTGTAAGTTTAAAATTCACTTTTTAAATTATACTTTTAGTGACATCGGCGGACATATGTCAATCAGCAGGTCCACCATGGCACGGACATCCATGAGAAGTAAAAACTATCATACTACAAATACGCATTTATCCCGTATACGGGCAGAGTCAGAGATATTACGTAACACTTTAGTAGGGTTAACCGTAGCAATAATAAGCGTAGATAGATACCGAAAAACATGTGATGTAACTTCGATTAACTTTCGGGTGTACGATTCCTGGTAGTCACTCAGATCGAACTGCACCTCCTGGTTTCCCTTTTGCTATGGCTGATGTGACGAAAAAGCACTTTTAGTTAGTTTCCTTCTTTCTACAATCCCGGGTGAGAAAAAGCATCTGATAAGGCCGTCAAACTGAGCTCGCCACTACTGTAACACTACGTGTTTGTAATGGTGACCTCTTCCATAAAATTTTGCCTTCAGCTTACCATCAGGCGGGGTGAAGTCAAATTGACGTGATTTAAATAAAAAAAGTTCGAATACCTTTTTATACCACTTGGGTACCTACGTGATAGAAAGTGGTTACCGTAACGTGTGCAAATCGTACTGCCAACCTTGTAGAAACCCTGTACTGGACTTCTTGAAGAAGTGGTAGTGGGGAAGAAAAGAGGGAAGAGAGTGTTAAAGGTTAAGAGAGCTTCTGTGCCACTAGCGCATCGCCAGTGAGGTGAAGACGAAGGTTTGCATAGTCAGGATCGTTGCAAGAGGAAACCTTTGAACTCTACCTACCCCACTGACAAATAACGCGACTGCGTGTGTGTTATGTTATGTATGATACAATCGGCGAGTCGGCTTACATTTTTTACATCGCGGAACGAGTTTGCGTTTGTTAATTCCGTTAATGGACGCTATTTCCTATCAATTAACTGTGTTGCCATAATAATGAAACATTCTTATAATATTAAATTAATATCCGTGAGAAACGCCGATGGGTTGACGTGCATTCTTGAATAATAATATGCTGTTGTTGTGTGTGCAAAATCTCGGTGGTTTAGTGGTAAATGAGCCGGCTTTACGATCGAGAGAGCCCTGGGTTAAACATTACTGACGTCAACCAACTCCTAACGCAAGAACTTTAGCTAGGTATTGGTTAGCCCGCCGAGTTCCTTGCCGGAGTCTTCTCAGGCCGGGACTACGTTCTGGACTGGTACTCTATTTGACTATGTAATCTTTACAACGGACATTCTAGTAAATCAGGTCACTAGTACTCTTTCTAAATATACCTAATTACTTATCTAAGACAAAAAGGTCCTTGATAAAAAATAAACATAACATAAACTCACGCCTTTATCCCCGAAGGGGTAGGCAGAGGTGCTAACACCCACATTTCGCCAGTTTATGTTTAAGTCCCAATGTAATAGGTGGCGAGCCTATTGCCATTAACCGGGCACTTATAAACCTGCGATAAATACACACATAACTTCGAAAAGCATCGAAAATCATTGGTGTGTGCCATGGTGAACCTGGGATCGAACTCGAGACCTCGTCTCAGCAGTCCATTACCCCATACCACTAGGCTACGTAATAAGTAGTTACAATAGAATCTTAAGTGTCAAACACGTCATATTAACCGGACGTCATAAGAAGCATATTTTTTTAAATATTAAGTAAACAATTTGCTATTTTGGTTAGATATTTATTTCAGTAAAAAAAGTAGAAATTAGATTATTTATCTGTTCAATAAGAAAATAAACACGATGTGATATAAAAAGAAAACGAGCAGCAGCTTTAGATATCATATCGGACATGTCACTATAACTGGATGCAATTTATAAAATATCGTTAATAATTAGTCATAAGACCTTTATCATCATTTAATTAGATATATTGATATATGTAATTATATCCGATTAAGTGTAGTCATAATATCCGACTTAGTTATAAAGGATAAAATTAGTATGTAAATAAAATTTTGTGTGATCGCTTATTAACATAAGCGGTTAGTCAATATCATTGGAATTAGAACAAAAGGATTTTTCTGTACTAATACGAAAGTGGGTGAGCACGGATATGTAGATTAAGTTAGAATATTGGCCGACGAACGATTTTGCGTCTATCCAATTCTGCTAATCCCTACCATTAGTAAACGGCTATTTAAAAATTGAAGCTCAGTTTAGTTTCTCGGAATATCAACTTGAGCAATATTTCGTATGGTTTCTTAATTAGATTAGTTTCGTATGGAGAGTGACTGACACAATTTCTCAATTCAGATTTCGGCCATAAGTTTGAGATAACTAATGCAGCTTACATCTAATTAATCGCCTAGCATCTATTCCAAATATCCGAAACACATTTCTACTTGAAAAATATTTGCAAGATAATATCCAAAGCACATTCCTCACAAGTCCTGTGTTGTGCGGTCTTTATTCGAAGTCGGTAGTCGGTAGTTTAGTTTCCCAAGAAACAATAAACGTTAAAATATCTTCAAACATAGCAGCGCGGCGGTATAAGGACGCATAGTTCGTCGTAATTATACACAAATACTTGTGTTAAACGAGTACTATAATTTTTAAAGTGAATTTGTTCAACCACCGGCGTAGATGCGATCTCGAGCAATTAGCGCGTGGCTTGTGCCTTAGATACACCGGAGATAGCCATGATTTATGTGATTATGACCTCAACGAGGTGTCAAACAGGCGCGTGACGATCTGCAGCTGCACCACAGCCCTTGTAGTATCACGATTGTGACTAAGCGCCCACAAGGCTCTATCACATATTGTTTAAGAAAATTTGGTTAAAATGGCGACTGTTTTATGGGGAATAAAATTTATCCGTGGGCATTATCTCAAATAACATCCCAATACATAACTTGTATCAGCGACAGAGAAAACAATAACTGTTCTAAGGTTTTACTTCATATTTCGTGTCAATGATCCAGTCATACTTATATTGTTTCAAAGTAAAACCTTGCCATGTCGACTGCACCGTCAGTTGCTCCATTCAGGTCATCTTTAGTGCAGTAGGCACGAACAAGCACGAAATAAGGGGCACGAAACTAAGTGCGTCATTCATGGACTGCACGGGGGCACCGCAGTCACATGAAGTTAAGCCCGGGTCTCTCATTACCTACCTGCATAGATTCTGCCTCGACCGACCGACTGATCAACGTTGATGAGCAAAAACAAAACATGAACTTTTCTAAGTCTGCAAACAAACGCACGGCACGCATGCTAGAATAATTTCAGGAAACACGCGTTAGTTTCTCTTACTTATTTTTAGATTCGCATGTGTATTGCAGACTTTAATTTATAATTAAACTTCATTTCGTCATGTTCAGATGCATTCTCTCACTTACCTACCACGCAAAGGTGACAAAGAATAGAGGAATACAGTATGACAACCCACTCACGCTTAGCGTTATAATACTGTAGGTAGTTCTCAGGATAGAAGAACCTCAGGTACCTACCGCAGGCTGCAGAGATACTTTCGTAACACATTTTCACACCGCGGTTTTTGTTATTCAAGTTATTCTTAATCGTCGCTTCTAAAGCTTCTGTATTTTATAATAAGTATTGGCATTTAAAGAATAGATCCGATCGGGTTTGTTTATTACGAGTATGCCTATTGGAGAATGTTCCGGTAGAGGGACTAAGGGGCCGTGTGACATGGGTTTTGTATCTGGTATCTATACCTTTTGGTGGTTCACAATTTTTATTGAACATACTTACATACTGAGGAGTCATAGCTACAGTTCACGGCATCTAATCATCTTGGCAAGGTTTTGTAGTAGTTGGGGTAAGTTTGCGCATCGTACACTTAGAGGCACAAAAAGTGCTCGTCATTATTCTATTCATTCACCAGAATGCCATCATTTATTTTGAATCATGTCTGCTTTAACAATACTGCAGATCCAAAAATCGTTTCAGATGCGTTGACGGTTCTTGCCAAGTTACTTGCCGATTTCTATACTATATCGTGTACCTACTTATGTAAACTCATAGAAAAATAATAAAACTTGGAATTTGTAAGTGGTATTTTATATATATTTTTTTAATTTAACAACTTCTCTTACATCGAAGTAATGATCTCTTCATTAATCGTAGTAAACCTTTTCGAGACTTTGTAATTTCTTTTCAACTCTCGTAATATCCAAGTGTGTAAAAGTGTTCGCCTTTGGATTTTCATTAAGATAAGTAGTGTGCGCGCGCGCAAGGCCCCGCCCACCCCATTACTTGCGCACGTGATCGACCCACAACGAAAATTCTGTATAATTTGGTTTTAAAAATAAGAAGGTTAAAGGTACAGTGCCGATCATGACGCAACTGATCATAGATTATTTCTTTAGCTACTACTGGCGCTGTCTGGTGGTGCCGTGGTGGTGTGTAGTGTGACTGCGATCAGTGACCATCATGTATAAACTAGAATAAAGCTGATTTAAGAAAATGGAAGTAGTCGCGGTAGCCAAGTGGTATGGGCAATGGACTGCTGAGACAAGATCTCGTGTTCGATCCCAGGTTTTACCATGGCCACAGATAACATAATACTAAACCATGGCACACACCAATGACTTTTCGATGCTTTTCGAAGCTCTGTGTGTATTTATCGCAGATTTATAAGTACCCAGTTAATGGCAATATGCTCGCCATTAACATAATATTACATTGGGACCTAAATATAAACTGGCGAAATGTTGGTGCTAGCGCCTCTGCCTACCCTTTCGGGGATATAGGCGTGAGTTTATGAGTTTATATATATCACGTACGAAAAGGGGTCGAGCTACTAGTTTTAATATGCAATACTTTAGGACGTACACCGCATCAACGGAAGTCAAGAAAATTATTGTATTCGTATGTCTGTGTGTCAGACACTCAACTTTTTTTTACGTACTTAATACTACACCTTAGGAAGTTCACCATTAAAATGAATATTATTCCACCTCCCATTGTTCAAAACTGATTAGATTTATGTTAGATAGCCATTTGTGGTCAAGTAATGGTTGTAATTCATATCGGTAACACATTAGTGGTCGGGAAATAACATGGTGTGTGGAGATTGAATTACTTGGTCGACCGCAAACATTTGAGAGGAGATTGAGTAACGTAAAGTAATGTGTGATGTAATGTAACGTCAAGTAAACAGAACCGTGTGACTCGACTCGTATGTTTGATGATTGTATGTGATGATTGGTGATTTGATTACAAAAGAAAAACCGACTTGCTTTGGTTTAGCTTTTCATAGAATCAAGAGACAGCCGTAGCCGGGGCGATGGAAATGAAAAAAATGTACGGACGATATTACTACGGCTGTTTAACATTAGGGATATACATAATAATGCCCGTCACTGCACCAGCCCGTCAGGATAGCGTGGAAACAGTAAGCCAAAGCCTATCAGCATTGGAGCCTATTTCGAGCAGTGATTGATATGTATAAACTGAATAAAAGAATTGTTTCTTTGTTTCTTGATACCATCTCTGCTTGCAACAAAGCATTCCGATTCGTGAAAATCATGTCTCCACAACATGCCACATTCTAACAAAATTCTCAATTACCTATAACGTTCTCAGAAACATTCTCAACACCGTCTGCAGAAGTTATAAAGCTCTAGTAAAGTGCGCACACTTCATAAGTGCTCGCACATTGACACTAAAATAGTTGTGTCCTAAGTTTACGACCGACACACGTGGTGCTCCCCCTACGACCGCGGGTGCGCGCAGGACCCGCCGTCCGAACTGCAAACCCCTCAAAGTTAAGTGTTTTAGCGTTTATACTTAGATTTTATGGTCTAAGTTAAGCATCTTACAATATGTTGCTACTCTCAAGGCACGCAACGACTCGTTCATTCGCTATTCATCAATTCAAGGGTTTTGTCGAAATAAAATTGAATGATTAATACGTTCAAATTACATAATTTTAATTCATAAATATTGATGTATACCAAATGTTGGTTTTATTACACAGCTACGTACTCTTTTGGGGATTGATGGGCGTGAATATATGTATGAATATAAATAATATCCAGCTTGTAATTTAGCATGTCGCGTAAAGAAGAAAAGTTCGGCTAAGATCGGCGTTCTTAGGTTTTCTAAAGTGTGACCACTCTACATTTTTTTCTTTTATGCTTCATTTCTTCAAAGCACCGTTTGACCGCTTGATGATGAGCAAATGTGACTTTAGGGTTGTGACGATTGAAAATTAGGGTGTTTTTTATTTATTTTAAGTAAAGATAAGGTGAAAAATGAATATTTCAAATCAAAAAAAATACAGTGTCTTTAGGACATTAAAAGGTGAGTTGTCACCAAATTTCGTGAAAATAATATTTGTTTTGCAAAAGATAAAAATAAAAAACCAAAAACTTGTGTGTAACACCAAAGTTGTAGGCTTCTTTATTACCTACAAATTTATCATTCAACTTTTTTCCATCGTAGTTTTGCCGGAAATCGAGGAGCTTAAAAACTCACCCCTTCCACTTACCGACTTCAAATCGCCCGTAAATTATTATTATTATTTTTTCATTTTTGTTATTATTCTCGTCCTTTTTTAACGGGTTTCATCCTACTGTTATTCTTTTTCACTTTTTACCATTATAAAACTATCGACCCTGGTCTACTAGTAAGATTAATGTCTATGTTCTATATAGAGACTTATCATTCCCAAGATATTTCAATAATAAAACATAATCCTCAAGTTATTAAAACGGTTCCCCGGCCACGCAATAAATGCTCGCCATAAACTAAGTCATCCATTCCTCCGTTGACGGCCGGTCACATTTTGCATGCTAACTCCTTGCGGCCAACGCGGGCGGAGACGGGACGCAGTGTTGTACTAGAGCGCGTGCCTGCGCGTACAGGACGAGACGGGAATATCAATATACACAGTACTCAGTACGCACTGGGTCCGGTCGCTATCTGTGGGGCCAAAACAATAACTAAAGTACTTAATATCGTGAAGACCATAAAGTTATCCTCAGAGGAACAAAGAGTGTGAGAAAGTGAAAGAGCACAGAGTCAAAGAATCAATTTCGTTTATTCTGTTGTCAATGTCAATGTTTTACAATTACAGTTGTCAAAATATAATAATCACTACATAGTATAAAACAAAGTCGTGATCTCTGTCCCTATATTTCTTGTCTCTATGTCCCTTTGTAAGCTTAAATCTTCAAAACTACGCAACGGATTTTGATGCGGTTTCTTTATTAGTTAGATTGGTTCAAGAGGAAGGTTTATATTAATAAAATCCATTAAATAGTGGAGACTGTTATTTTTGAGGATTCTAATGTGATGTCGTAAAGATTACATTTTTATCGCATACATTGCAAACACAGGCTGAACCTTGAATGAACTGAATTGTACACATTGAAAAGGTACAGAAAAGTCCGCGATGGTATATGTCTATCTCTTATGGATATCCCACAATAACATTTTTTTGTCATTTACTTTTTACAACAAATAATGGCAAACTTTCAATAGTAAACAAATCATTTGAAGAGGATTGTTTCGCTGGTGTGGCAGTTAGATCTACTGAGAAAAGACCAGCAAGAAACTCAGGTAGATTATCGTTATCCTTTAATAAACCTATCAACTTTGACAGAAATATATATCTTGCAGTGTCATCAATATCTCTTCTCATAAACAACTGGCACTGACATTTTTAAATTAGCAGTAATAAAGAGATTGTTCCTCTATTTACGACAGTACACAAGTAATCAGAGAAAATAACATTGAGAAGACAATACCAGAATATTATCTCCTCTTTATACGTTTTAAGAAGACATTTCAAGTTCTTTTCCTTTAGTCGCTGAGTACCTACCTAAAACGCAGTCGGCCAATTTCGCGTTATGCCAAAATGTCATATACGTACATATTTTTTTAATGGCTGTTTGATAATTAAGTTCTAGTTATTTAAAAAGTGCGATAAAAGTATTGTCCGAATGAGTACAGTTTTATTACAGTTAAATGTTTATTACTTGAATCTCCATTCATCGCAAGATGTCAACTGAAATATATCCGCACATGAGTTGGTACTGGCGCCGGTCGCACCAATGGACCTCTGGACAATAAACCAAAAATAGGCAGAGGATTTCTTCTACATTTTCCTCTTTAAAACTTGTGGTGGATTGTCTGAACACCAAAAGAATTGCTTGTTTTTATTACAATTCAAGAATAAGTTGTTTTACTTGGGGATAGATATTACTATGCCGTGCGTAGTGTCGACCTCGTTATCATAGAATCAATTTATCTTGCTGTAAGTTTTGAAGCGGTCGGACTATTAAAACTTGGACGATTAGGGATGCCGTAGTTTGCACATTTTTAGTAAAACTACTGCTGTAGATTCCATTTATTTCTTTTCTATAACTAGTTACCAAATCTTGTGCTGTCTTATTTTTTTTATATTTATACCATTTAGGTGGCAGACGAGCACACGGTTCACCAAATGAAAAGTTGTTATCGTGGCCTATGGGCGTTTACAACACCAGGGTGTACAACACTCGTGCTTTTAAAGAGCCTCATATTATTGCTATTCGCTTGGAAAATCCACCGGATGGAGTTCACTCCACAGCTTGAGCGTGCGTGGGATGAAACTTATTTTTCGGTCGTAATGTGTGATTATGAACTCCCTGCCTATAACGAGCGGTGCGATGATAGAAGGTCTATTAATTTATCAATGAATCGTGCGTTCCATGCACTAAGCATTCGTTCGTCATGATCCTGTTCAGTATACAATCCATTAAATATGGTAATAAACATCACATCTAGCACCGAAAACAAGTCTCCAATAGGTCCTATTCAGATAACATCACATCATATCCTCACGTACCACTATATAATTACGTCTTCGAAGTATAATAGCGAAGGGGGCACGCACCAGAGATGGTATCTGAGTGGAGATACCACGGTTCTCACGATATGTAGATATGGCCAGAAGATGGAAAGATTGCCGTCTCGCTGCAGTTATTTTAGCGGCATTCAACAATAGTTAGAAAGGAGAAACCCACGTGGAAACTTGACGCTGATGTAGAATAGAAAAGCAAGCAACACTTACAAGGGTTTTTAAGTCCCAATTATCAGTAATGGCTTGCAACGTTGTTTTACTAACTACTACTAAATACATTTTTATGGAGTCAGTCAACGCCTATTTCCCTTCCGAGATAGGCAGAGATGAATTAACACCCACATTACACCCCCTCCCGACTCGTGGTCCAACTGGTATGTCCAACTGATTGTACCCACCAATCATTGTATTCGGTCCCGCGTAAAAGTGGCTGAGTCTACTGCCGTATTCCGGGCACTATTGTTGTCTCGAGTCATGCATCTGTGGCTGAGTCTGGACTGTATTCATCTGTTTGATGTTGAACAGCCTATCCCTTAGTCCTTTTGGCTCAATATCAAAAATGTATGTAGATACAAGTAGTATTATAATCTTTCGAGGGGAATGTCAACATAACACACTCGTATTTCAAGTTTTATTAATAATTTTATGAAAGGTTTTATGAATCGGCCTTCCTTAACTTAAACTTACTGTCTTCGAATACTGGAAATTTTCATCTGAGACGAGTCAATTCAACTTCACCTCGCCTGATGGTAAGCTGAAAGCAAATACAGGAAAGAGGGTCACCATTACAAACACGTACTGTGTTACAATGGTGGCGCTCAGCTTGAGGGCCTCATCAGATGCTTTTTGTCGTCAATAGTAGATTAACTCTGGTTCTCGGTATCGCGTTGGGCTTATGTTTATTAGACTCCGAATCTTACGAAATATATTATAAATGAATTATGTATAGTCATAACGTTGATTCGTAGAATATTTATAACTCTCACAAGTTATTTGTCATTATTTTAATCGGATTTGTGGATTTATGTTTTATTATACATTTACGAGGCTTCGGGAATTGTAAGCGGATAAGTGCAGCGGCTAATTTCTTTTCTTATAATCGTTTACGCATTGGATGCAGATCGCTTGCAACCAGACGGATTGGAGGTCGATGGGGGAGGCCTATGTTCAGCAGTGGACGTCCTATGACTGAAATGATCATGATAATGATGACAATTGTTTATTTGATCTGTTTTGAGAAGGAAATATTCTTTTGATTGTTTACTAAAAATAAATAAATCTGTTCTATTCTTAAGTGTCAGTCAGAATGGCTGGTTGCCTACCTCATTTAGCATCGAGACAGTGATTAAAAATAGCTACCTAATTGCTACTATTTGCTACCTGCAATTAAAAAATTGCTACCTACCTCATTAATTTTGAAAATATAAGGAATAACAATGTCACCAGCCATTCTGACGGACACTATTCTAACCTGTCACATTTGAGACTAATCAACCACAGGGTACAGTTAGAATTTCAATAAGTGTTAATTTTCAATTTAGATAAATTTAAATCGACTTTTTATCTTGTTTAAATTGTAAACATCTTTTTATAATGTCTGACAATCTAAAGTGGTGCGGTATAGGTTGGAGCACGGCGCAGGCGCAGCCTAGATGCCGTCACGTGCGGCACGGTACGGCCGCCACCTCACGTACCGTGCCCGCCGCGTCTTCCCGCAACGTAATAGTCCGTACTAGCACTAATCGTACGACTGCCAAGTGAATAACAACACACAAATGAAACGTGTTGCACAAGAAGTATTTGTACAAGAAAATAATAGAAAAACGTGTAATAAACTGTAACGAGCAAGAATAACTGTATTTCCTTTTTTTTTCGTAAAGTAAGGTTAGGGCGATAGTTTTTTTTTAATTTAGGACACGTTAATTTGACTAGACCCCGCCTGATGGTAAGCTCAAGGCAAAGTCTCAGGAACGAGGGTCACCATTTTCGTTTTCTCCATCGACGGTTTCCAAGTAATGGTGTTTTTACCCTTGTTGGTACAACATGTTTCCATTTCTTCCCGTGATTCTATGGCCACATAATGGCTAAAGGTACCATGCAATATTCTGGTACAGTAAATAGATCTATGGGGTGGATAGGGATAAAATGGTTATCTAAATTCTATAGTTATTTTCTTTCAAGCGAAACTTTGGACTATAGTTATCACAAAATAAAAGGCCCGTTTTGACAGTTCGCGCCCATGAAGTTCTCAGTTTTTTACCAATCAAAATGTAATGAAGGTTATTACATTTTTCACAGACAGGTACCGCCCACTCGGCTTAGTGCTGTGCATAACGATTTTTATTACGTTGTCCACAGACTATTAATAATCAATTAAGGAAAAAAATATCGAGTAAGATAAGCCCGATTTTTATTTATTTAAACTAGTGTTTAGACTGAAATTAATTACTGAACTTCACTGTGTAACTAGTGATCATTTAATGAAAATTATGAGCTCGGAGCTTAAAGCAGTAAATAATGGCAGCATAGATTTTTATAGAATGACGTGTCTTTGACCTAGAGGCATACGCGTGTGTTCGCCCGTCTTGTTGACTGTGCGCCCATTACGTTTGGTTTTGTTGATTTTTGGATTATTTTTGACTTAGATATTCGAGTTGTCTCGGCATCTCCGGTATGGGATAACTCGACTCTTCGAATATCTACCGAATTCGAATACTGCCAATGCTCCGGTAAAGGCACACATAGATTTGACTTGTACACTGTACAGCCATGGCACCACCGTTTCTACTATGAAGGCTTTTCCGCATATGTGCATGGTGGTCATCCACCCGGTCAAAATTTTTGACTAATTCGTGCCATCAAATTTCTACAACCAGATTCTTGTTGATCTTGATATTCCTGTTGTTTTTGTGATTGAGTGAATGTTATTATAACAAAAATATGAAATAAAAGCAAATTGACCTTTCATAATACTGTATCATTTTATAATACCTACAATATCAAAGATTAAGCTAATTTTCTAATCAGAACTTTAAACCAATGTACTTTATATACATATTCAAATCGATCAAATCCCCATGCAAATTGGATTCGATTAATCGTGAGTATCGAGTACCGAGTCGTTTTGTTACATCACTAGTTATGCCAAGTAGGCATATGCCAAAACGGGCCTTTTATTTTGTGATTAGTATAGTTCATTGTAATAACAGAATGATCAAATATAAAATAGGCTTATTTGAAATTGATCATTTTGTCTCTATTCACCCCTGGGCCCTATATCAACTCCAATAGAAGTAAAAGTGGTCATCGGCAACTTTTCCTGCTATTAGATGTGACCAGCCCAATCTCATTAATTAGTGTAAGGAGTCTGTAGTCGAAGAACGTGAAAACTGAAACAAGTTTGCTACATACTTAACAGCTTAAAAGAGAAGAAGTGATTACTAATTTATTTGCCGTCATAGATTTATCAAAATGGACGTGAGTGTTTGACCGATTATGACTTTGATGTGTTCGCGAGGTCAACAGTTCAACGCCGGTTGAATATATTATAAATTAGATTATTAAAACTTATATTTACAGCTAATAAATAAGCTCATAAAAATATAAAAACCCATAGTTCGAATGAGAATATTCTGTAGGTACGAATAAATAGGTAAGTTTAATGGCCATATTATCCCGTTTGAATACGAAGCTAATTTCTATACCACGTAGGAGGCAGACAACCACACGGCCCACCTGATGGAAAACGGTCACCGTGGCCTATGGACGATTGTAACACCAGGGGCGCCACAAAGAGGGAGGGAGGGAGAAGGTCAAAAGAGTCTCTATGCTGTCAATGCAGAAGACAAAGAAGGGTTTCACGGTTTTCCTACTGTGACAACATGAAATCTCTCTAGTGAACTCTGGTTACCCTACTCACCGCCGGAAACAAAAAATACATAGTTTGACTTATATTATTTTTGGATAATTACCATGTCCTATAATTTATTCCTTACTTTCATTGATTTATTTAAATGCAGCTGCATCTATACACAAATGCCACAAAAGAACACTAAAGGAATATAGTTATCATTGGAGAAACACGCAACCATTCCACACATACATTACTCCACACACGAACCAGCCACTGACCACCAATCACCGTACACGAGGACATCTCTATTGGTACCAAATAGTACCAATTTATCACTACGGGCTAATAGGGCCACTTACCAGCCAGCTAATCTAATCGATACGCCATTACATTCTATTAATACATACTCGAGTTGTGTTTGGGGTACTTAAACCATTTCACTTATGGTAGTGGTGTATAAATTAAACGCATCCGGGGTAACTACCTCCGACTTAATTTTACGGTTTGACAATTAATGCATTTTTGGAAGAACAGCCAGCAATAAAAGTAGCTGGACATTAACAAGTTTAGCTGAGCGCCACCATTGTAGCACTGTACGTGTTTGCAATGGTGGCCCTCTTTCATGAGACTTTGCCTTCAGCTTGACATCAGGCAAGGTGAAGTCAAATTGACGTGTCTTAAATAAAAAAAAGGTTTATGAACATTATCATATAAATTGTAATAAGTAAGATAAAAAAAATATAACATACCTAACTGTTTCAAATTGGATTTAGATCGGAAAAATTTAACCCGCGATCTTTCTCACGCAGAGGGAATGTTCTGAAGGCTGAACCACGCAATTTGAAATTTTCCTTTACAACCATCTCTGGGGCGATTCAACGTTTGCTGATCTAAATTCGATCAGTTTTATTCATGGAAAACAAAAAAAACACGTGGTAGTCGTTAAAAAAAGGTGATGGCAATATATGGTGGTGGCTGCCGTTACTGGTGCTGCTGTGCGGACCCTGACGGCCTCGACAGCTGTACATATTTTTGGTGAATTCTGTGTTTAGCTGCTTATGTTGTTAACCGTACTTGGAATCTCAAAGAAGTTTTTCTATTTCTTTTCACTGCTGCGCCTTTTATCGAGGCGTTAATGTAAACCGAAGATAAACGATATAATTTTACGGTAAAACACGGTTATCTTTAGTGCTCAAACATAAAGTGGGAAACTTTAGTGTATAGTTGGGAACGGAATATTTTATTCTAGGAACATTTTTAATAGTTATGGATACTCCAATTTACTTGCGAGATATTTTAATTAAGTAATGAAATATGTTATATTAAATTAATTTTATTATTTTGAAATTCCTATTTGTAGCTATTAGGTATAATTTACGTTAGCACTTAGAAGTTTTAGACAGGAAATATTAATTATCATTAAAAAATTAAATTTATTTATGCACATATCAATTTTCTCCCCAGATTATAGGCTTATACGTCAGTCGATCCCGTGAAATCGGAAATGATCTTCACTCCGGGTTAAAAGGATAACCGTTGGGGTGATGATTTTTTTATACCACTTATAAGGTAGACACACACGCGGCCCACCTGATGCAACGTGGTTTCTATGGCCATAGACGTTTGTAACACCAGGGGCCTCACACTCGTGCTGCCGATGCTATTGTCATGAAGTTTTGAGCTTATTAGAACTACTAATCCTATTTTGCTCGTCAGTAAAGTAACTTGAAATTTTCACCTGAAACATGATCATTTTTATTTGGTACACGCTTTGAGTATACTTATCTATAGAGCGTTTTTCACTAAACTGTTAGCACATTGAACAGTGCCGAAGGAGCAGTATGAACAGTACCGAAGATTCTTGACCAACTCAATCAGTAGCAAAGCAATACCTACCGACATTTCGGTAAAGTACGAAACGTTTTGAAGTCTCAAATAACTCTGGTTGTATCATATCATACACAGTACATTTCATGTACTGTGTATGTATTTTTTATTTAATGATGTTTTTAATTACAGTTTAGATATACTACGATGATATGACGTAAAATATACCAAGTAAATTGTTTTAACAGCCCAATGATTACTCATTACGAGTTAATGACTTTTATTTAAGTAACACGTGCTTTAAAAATTACGTGCCTTCTCTATTGCTAATGAGGTCTACAACTTTCTTTGATTCCATTATCCCGATGTATGTTCAACTGGTCCGACTCGGTCTTAGCCATAAATAATTCAAGGTTTAATTACTGCTTAAGAGGTAATAAAATTAAAACTATAAAGTATAGAGTGTTTATAAAGTTGGTGTAATTGAATGGCTATCGTTGATCTTAATTGTGTGGGAGGGGCCGTGACGCTTTCGATTTAAAGTAAGTTCACAATACGAGAAAATATTTGAAAAAAGAATAGAATATAGATCCTACTTTTTAAATTTTTTAAAAGAGTAAATAAAGAAGGTAGCGCGCTGACCAGTTACTTTATAATCTATGGTAGGTATTGATTGAGTCTATGGATCGATTTCTATGAGAAATCTAGATTACAAACATAATATTGGGTATGTAACTTAAATTTTGAAATATTTGAAAGAAAATAGTCTTAAATTCAAAGCGGTTATTTTTCATTTAACGTCGTACATAGTCACTTAAGACCGTAAGAATAATTTTTATTTTAAATATATGAATTTTATATTAACATTATGTGACGAAATAGTTAGAAAATAAAGGAAATTATTGAATGATTGTTCTACTACAGCTTCTTTTTGCTTCAATTTCCTCAATTACTTCCGTAATCGGACTACCCTTTTTTTCCGTGCGCGAAATCACCGTGTAGACCAATGCCACCGGAGTGGGTGAGAGAGGTTATGTCGGACTCGAACCGACTAAAACGCGCCGTCTTTGGGTCGTTAGTTGCCGGAGGTGAGATAAGTAGCGAACATATCCATCGCACCCCGGCAGACCCGAGATGACCCCCTTCGGATGTATTGACCACGGTGCCCTAGTCTTGCCCCCCGGGTATCGCTTAAACCAGGATACAGAGCCGCATATCATCGCTAGCTACATTTTACATCCATTGAATACTTTCTCTTATAAGCCGTTGTGGCTTAATCTTATCACAGACCACACAATATGTCGGCTATTTATTAGTTTGATAACAAAACACTTCGACGTTCACAGCTGTGCCGTTGTATCTCGTGACACGATCAGGGGTTATCGGTCTCATCTCACTGACTAATAGAATTCATTATAATACGGAGACATTCCGCTTACTCTATACTTCTATATGTTCAATATTCTTTTCTTCTTGTCAGTTGCAATAATTAGAATATAGTGAGATACACACAGTACTTGTGGACACTAACCGCAGTTTCCGTCATTTCATTTAGATCGGCATTTATGCAGGTTTAGGGGCAGCAGGTGACAGCAGGGGATCCATCGCCTGCAGTAGAGCACCACAGTCATATCCAACACCTCCCACGTCCAAATAACCTGATTCGCTTTACGGCAATCGACCTCAGACCGCAACCTATTTTGTGATTTCCAGGTGGTCCGTTTCAGTTCATACCTGGGTAGTGAACTTTTAGCGGGCGGGATATTGTCTGGAGGGGTTGCATTTTTCGTGAGCCACCTCTGGTAGTACATCGGAGGAAGCTTTTTCTGTTCTTCGTGTGTTCAATGTTCATATTATATATATATAATAGAGTAGTAGTAGTATAGACTGTACTGATCTAAATTCCGCTTTAAAGATACATGTCTACATAATGTCTTATAATTCCTTACCAGCGCACGCGTTTCCTTCTTCCTACGGGTTTCTGTAACGAGGCGCGAAAAAGCATCTGATGAGGCCGTCAAGGTGAGCGCCACTATTATAACACTGTACCTGTTTGTAATAGTGACCCTATTTTCTGACACTTTGCCTTTAAGTTACCATCAGGCGAGGGGAAGTCAAATAGACGTGTCCTTAATGAAAAAAACATGATTTTACGTAGTCGGAACAGTTACACACAACAGTAAGAAGGGCCAAAAGGTTGAAATACGGCATTATTAACATCGGTTGTGTAGGATACAGTCATCTCGTTGCCATGGCAACGGTGACACGAGTTCTGAATTCGGAGTTCGAAATTCGAAACGTGCTTTAAATGGTATACACTAACCATACTTGTTTGATACTTGACTATTTATTTATTACTTCATTTACTGGGCTATCTTGTTTTAAAATTACTTTTCGAGGTAATGTCAGATAAAAAGCAGTTTTGTATGAGAGAGTGTCTTAATGGCGGTAGACTCGCTACCTATTATATTATGGAGATCGAAAACAGTGTCAACTCATTGTGAGTACCTACATGAAAAAACGTGAATTTTGAATATTAATATTGAAAATAATCATGAGAAATTTAATGGCAATAACAATTTTTGATCTACTACTACAAGCTAAGGTGTCAATATAATGTGCCATAGTTGTGATATATATGATTTTTACGGAGGTAGGACACGACGGTATCTCCCGTCCGAAATGAGCTGTCCAACTGGGGAAATACCTCCGCCCTACAGAAGACCGCGGTCATAATAACCATCGTGTTGTGTTCCCGCCGGTAAGTAGGGTAGCCAGAGCTCACTATACCCCTCCTTCCCCTCCCCTTCCTGGCCCCCCCACCCCTTCCCAGCTCTCACCCTTTCCCTTCAGGGTGGGCAGCGCGTGTGTGACACCCTTAGTGTTGCACACGTTCATAGGCCACGGTGGCCGCTTTCCATCAGGTGCTTGTCTGCCACCTACGTAGTATTAAAAAAAAATATGTTTAGATATAAGTAGGGATAAAAAGTGATTTATTAAACAATTCCGTCCAGTGTATGCAATAAAACATTCTCATCATCTTTTAAATTTAATACAAGTGTCAAAACCATCCGTTCCTCTTACAGGGCTATTAGAACTTGGAACTCGCTCACAAGTCACGTCTCTCGCTTTCAATATGTCGGCTGAAGACGTCTCCGCAGATGGACTCGGAACTAGGGATGATTCACGCCCTACCCTTTATAATATTATACCAACAGATTGTGGGTGACATATATGTTCTCTATCAGCCAGAAGAAAGTATCCATAGCAGCTCTGAGTACGACCCTTGAGTACAAGAGACACCAATATAATTATAAAAAACTTATTATAATTATGAAGCAAATGATAGCGGCTGGATAGTTCGTCGTAATTTGCGGGCCTGGGGGTAGATGGGACCACCAATGGTTCCCATATTACGGGAAGGGGTCATCTTATAGAGATATCCACGGGTCTGCCGGGGTGCGTGAGATATGTCTTGTATAATCTCACCTCCGGCAATCAAAGACACATAGACGACGTGAGTGGTGGTCGGTTCAAGTCCGACATAATCACCTCCACAGACTTTGATAGAGGCGGTATCCGTGGGGCTTTTGCTTTTTTTTATTTTATATTCCGTAATAATAACAATTCCTCAATTGGTGAATCGAAACAAAACAACAGGAACGCCGTAACGGAAGCAGGTGCTAACGAACCACGATCGTATACATCGCAGGCTGACCGCAACTGAATTTTATTAACAAATCGCTGTTGCCGCCGCCGCCGGCCGACCCGTTCTGCGAGGAATATTCTTTAAGACCATGAATCTGTCTCTGTGAGAACTTTTTCCAGATCCGTGTGTCCGTATTTGCGTGAAAAGCAACAAATATCTGTAATTTTATGAATCCGGGCATCGGTTTCTGTGTTCCATTTCTTGGAAGCCCTTACCAGCTCATGTTTCCTTCTTCCTACAGTCCCGGGTCCATTAAGCGGGGCGTGAAAAAGCATCTAATGAGGCCGTGAAACTGAGCGCCATCATTGTATTACTCAGCTTACCATCAGGCGAAGTGAAGTGAAATTGACGTGTCCTAAATATAAAAAAAAACATCTATAATGGCGGCCACTATTCTTTGGATTGCAGCTAAACTTACCATCTTTACGGGGTGCGTTCTATTGACCACTAATAAAAAAAACAAAAAAAATACGTTTCAAATATGTTAGGTATATTATATAAATTCAGTAAAAGCGTTATACCACAAATTAAAATGAAACAAGTTATCCTTATCCATCAATAAAATATGAAGTTAATTGATCGATTAGATTGTAAATGGCGGCGATACATCTCATCACTTTTATGATTTATTGAAGTTTAAGTACCTAATATCGCCATTTTGTAAATTAATTTGAATGCTACCGCCTTGTATCAACTCCTATTGTTTCAATAAATGATTTATTATTGTATAATAATAAAATGTATAACAATTTATGATTACGTAGTCATAATTTTTATCATTTTTCACATTAATTATCGTAAGGTAGTAGATTTGGTAGTAATTGCTTGGCGGTTTTGCCGACAGATGGCACTGCCGCTGTAAAATATCAAGAAATATGTTGTCTATTGCCAATTAAGTAGATGTTAGTAATCTAATTGGTTCAGTGATAGAATAAACGGCCGATTTCCTGTAAGGGAGTGGCGAGAGGAATTGATAACAGAAATTAATGATGTGGTTCTAGAGAATGTAAGCAAGGACATAAAAATTAATATTGATTTGAAATTTATACCTAAATTGATAAAGTGTTCACTGGACATTGAACCCAGGGCCTCTAGACATAGTGGCATTCTATTGATGGAATCGCGTATAAGTGAACTGTTTACAATTTGCTATTAATGTATTACTTGACACTGTGATTTAATAATAAAAATGTGTAAAATAAAATATTTCGAGTCACAAAGATTCAAGTTTAATTAATTTTTGTAGTCATATTACAGATGTATGTCAATCCCATACTTAACTAAGCTATTCCACTAGCGATTTCTACAATAGAATGTCACATTGTCTAAAACACCAGAACGGGTTTTGAACTCACGACAGTACATTTCTTGAGTGAATAATTGCCAACTATTGTCACTGCCTGTCCTGTATAACAAAAAAAACATCATTCATTGTGACCGTGCTTCAAAAGGATTTTGATAAGTTGTTCTGTGTGACTGGATTTTTAAAATAGTATATTTGTTTTGATGATATTTTTACAATACTTCCAATTGAAATTGTAAATATAAGTAGATAGTATATAAGTGACAAATAAAATGAATTCTTGGGTGGGATACCTATCGGTACGAATCTAGAACCTAAGCCACGGGATAATCAAAGTTCTGACGTTTGAGACGCCTTTTTTGATATAATCTACGTATTGAGCTCGTTGATCACCGGGTTGCACCCTGTGCTATCCTCAAAAGACAGGCTAAAAACGCATACTGCGCGCATACAGCTCATTTAGAACACATATTGGATCCAAAACTCGTGTCTATGCCCATACTATTTGCATCTGCCATACCTACGTTATTTAAAGAATTTATCTAGGTTTTCAACTCTACGCCTACGTTCTCTGAACTCTGTAGGTTATTTACTAATTTTCCTAAAAACTTCACTAGTCTTCTTAAGTTTTAATGACTATATTAAAGAGGGAATTATGTTTTAATTCCTGCAATTTAAAACCTATCAGACACTTTACTGATTAATTTACGACACATTTACAAATATTTAGCAGTTGCTTCATACATAGTGATTTTAATAGTGATTCATTCTGCGTTTAATTTTGTGTTTACGACATTTATTAAAAACTGAATATTTCGTTTACTAGCTTATACGGTCCATTCCAACATACTCAATTAAATTAATGAATAATTTTATATAACATTCACAAACTTGCTATAATCTAAGCAATGTCATTAGTGTCGCCATAAAACGTTGGTTAGCTATTAACTTGACCATGTTCTGGTTTTAGTTCGTCATAAAACTTATGTTAAATTAAATATTTATGAAAGATTTAAGTTAGAAAATGTTAATGTGTTATTATGTATAAACATATGTTTAATAAATTTGTAACTATATATTATGGTAGGCAAGTTTTTCGGATAAGTTGATAGGTTTATAAAAACACGTTACACGGGTCATAATCTTTGTTACGGTCTCGCACCTATGTTTTGTGTATTGATTATGCAGTCACTTACACTATCCCTACAAGTATTACCAATAACCTTTTGGTCTATACTTCAACGTTGTAACTGTTAAATCAATTATGATCTAATCGGGAAATAATAGTAAGCAAGCTGAGCGTATTTCCCAAAATCATCAGCGCAGATCTAAGGTCCAAGTCTTGCTAATCTTGCACTTGATTTCATTGCTCTTCTAATAGGAGGAGCCCCAGAAAGTAGATGAAATTAACCAGAGACACAAAAACATTCATGAGTTCATGAGTTCATCGAACATCCGTCTCGAGTAGATTATTGGTATAAGACAAAAGTTTAAACAACTACAATAAAATAACTATCAAAAGTACTAACCGCCAGTACGACTTCCTATCGGTCCATCTGTCACGGAGGCTGCGGCCCAAGATGCGAGATACTCCCAACAGATACACTTTTATGAGCCTCTCGGAGATAGAGGGTCATCGCAGCATCGCCACGTACCGCCAGTTTAAACGTTAATAGACGGTTTGTCGTTTTGATGATCGTCTTCAGTGGTTTTGTTAAGTAAATCGTGTGGTTTAACAGTAAAATTTATTGTTATGGTTGTAATAAGCTTTAGCGGATTATTTTCGACAATTTAGCCTAAAAAATATTATACAGGGTGTACGCATGGTACACAACATATTGGTACAAAAAAAAATTACGACAACGCAATTTTTTTTTATTTGTCTTTTTTTTAATTTTTATTTAACTTGCGTTATTCACTCTCGACCGTGTTAGTATAGCTGAATAAAACAAAAATTTCCTGACAGACATGAATTCGCAAGATGGCGTTATGAAATTTTCGTTTCATTTAGCTTTATTGATATGATGGAGAGTGAACAATGCGAAAAAAGTAGTAAAAACATTTTAAAAAAACAATATTTGCTTTGCCTTAATTTTTTTTCATGTCAATATGTTGTGTACCATGAGAAGTACCAGGAGCCTTCGACTTCGGGAGCGTTCCCCTTACACCCAGTATATAAAATGTTATAATAGGTACCTAGTCTCAGTCTGCGTAAGACGAAATTCACGAGATTATCACTAGGCTTGATAAAACGTTAAGCAAATCAGGTAAATTATTGTATTTACTATATGATTGCTATAATACCCGGGTTTCACTAACCGTATACTCGTACATATACGTACCACTCATGCTACGCGAAAGTTTAAAAGTGAGTATAATCTCTGATAGCTCCATAACAAAATGTCAGACCAACAGCAAAGTGACAGCAATCTTGATGCTAGCGATATCTACGTCAACAAATTCTTCTCCATATTAGTGAATTAGCTGATAATCGTTACTAATAGCTTAGTATAGCTTGAATACTCCAGCTTTAAACATGGTGTGAACGACGAACTTATTAAAAACTTAAGAATTTATACAATTTTACTTTATACAATGTACAAGTAAAACTGTACTTGTAGTTGCTTTCAAAGAGAGACAAAAGTTTGCACGCCGCACCCAGAACAGAGACAAGTTCGTAATTGTATTAATCAAGAACTTTGTGTTAGCTTGTATCCAGTAGGTAAGCCTCAATGTGCAATATTACTACACGAGGCCATATGAGTTAAGAGGAATACTAACACTAAATTTAGATCGGAAAAGTAATAACGAGAATCGAAAGCGCGATCTTTTCCTTACAGGGGGAATGTCCTAACTGCTAAGCCACGGAGCCACGTCTTGAGCATTAAAAATTCTACTGACAATCATAGTCGACCGTTGAGACCGATAGTTAAAGATCGTGGGTTCAAGTCCCGTCGAAACATTCTTTTTCCGTTATAAGTTGATCAGAATTTAGCATACGAATTGCTTTTCAAAATTCTCAATACCAC
This sequence comes from Pelosia muscerda, assembly GCA_963691645.1. Lineage (NCBI taxonomy): Eukaryota > Metazoa > Arthropoda > Insecta > Lepidoptera > Erebidae > Pelosia > Pelosia muscerda. Next base: position 338,529 of record OY829115.1, read on the forward strand.
ATACCTACAAACTGCAGTATATAATCACTGATATATTCTATTTACTCTAGATTTACACTAAAGTATATAAGTATCTATAGGTACAGTCATCCAAAAGATCATAATATACCTAATTATTACCTTGTTCATATACCTAGTTGTTATTCAAGATCGATCTGATGCTGACTGTACACACTAAAACCCAAACACCACGTTTTTTTAATAAAACGAAAGCGTATAATGCTTCCACAACCAGTAATTGCCAAGAACGCTGTACTCCGAGCCTCCGAACATTCTGGCATTGACAGCACTGACTGATGGTTTAAAAAGAGGGAACTTAATTGCTCGTTGTTTTTACGAGGGACACAGGAGGACAAACAAGATGGCGGCATTCGCATTCCATACAATGTTTCAATGATCATGTTCTTGTCTCTGAGGAAAGTCCACTAATGAAGTCGCTGGCTGACTATCAATATTTCTGTACTGACCCACCGTTCCAATTAGGACGAGATAAAAAGCTTACTACTACTACAATACAATGTATTCTGAGATATTTATGTATAAATAGTGAAGGCTTTATGAGTATGGATCCGGTTGAGCAATCTATGGCCTTACGGAGGTAACTCTATTAGGCAGACACTCTCTAATGTACTTAATACAATTTGCAGGAGAATGTTTCAAAGGGCTCTGCAACGTCTTCATTTCGAGTTGACAATCTCACCTGCAAATTAAATTACAGGCTGAACAAATGATTGACGGGTGAGGCTTTGGCACAGATGATAATCACTCCTGACAAGCCAGATAAACCAAATCATGGTAAGGAGCAACTAAAGTGCGGAGCCCTATCCCTTCATAGACCCTCTCTGAAACTAAAAACTACAAAAAAACTAGACGTGAGTTTTAACGTGAAAATCCACGATAATCACTCAAGATGATCTGATATCAGTAATAACAAATACTTTGGTTTCAAGATTTAGATAAGTTCAATACGCTTCTGTAGTCTATCTAATAAAGTAATCTAATTTTGTACGGCAAGCTAACTTAGCTATTATTTTTAATGTAATCAATTATCAAAACATGTTCAAGTATTCTTTAACCACAAACAATAGCAAACAGAAAAATAATATCAGATATTCGCGGAAGGCTCTATGGCTTACCAGCTTTTCTATATAATCTGTAATCTAAAACGAAAACAAAAGGAAGACGGCCGCAGATGACGCGGCACGTGACTAACCTGCCAAGTGAGGGAGGCGTGCCCTCCCCTTTATTACCCACTTAGATAAAGACTTTTCGTTATAGCTGGATTAAGATGCGATCAGTTTAAAATTCGAACGCGGATTGGATCGATCGCCATCTTGTTAACATACAGGTGAAATGGCTAAAAATGTGTTAAGCTCCCGTGTAGCTGGTAGAAGTCTCGGCTAGATGCGGAACGGGCGGATTATGCAAATACTATGATTACTATGTTAATAGAACGATATCAGTCTGTTCGATAAACGAAACGATGGACGTTGACTTGAACAACTTAACGTGTACTTTGTTTTGTCGTACCTGTTTCGCTGCAGATTAAAAATGGCTGAAACTTAATGAACTTTAAACTAATTCGTACCCACTACTAACTGTAAACCGCGGCTCTGCTAACGTGGAATTTTGATACCATGCCCTCAACTTCAATGGGTTACAGGAATGAGTTCCTGAACCCTTTGAGGACCTGTTTCAGAAAGATGGTTGCGAGGTGGAGGATTGGGCCCTTAGAGAAGCCTTGAATTGGGCCTAGAGTTGGACCGCGATAGGCTAATTGTTTAATGTTATTTTTGTAGCTTGTAGCAAATGTCAGCCAAATCAGAATAGCATTGAGACCAAACAAACAAACATCATCACAATCTTTCAAAGTTATTGTATTAGAATAGGAGAATATAATACAATGTAGAATCAATTCATTTTTTACGACCGGGATTACCGCCAAGATGATAAAGATCTCATACAGCTTTTCAATCTTTTCATTGTTAGATCGTTAGGGAAACTAACTTGATTAAAACTCTATTCAAAAGTTTTGAATTTCACAAAAAATAACGATAAAATTTTGTTTTTTTTGCTACTGTTCACGAGACACGTTAATGTCAAGAAATGACATTGAATTCAAGATGGCGTACTCTAAGATATGTACAGCCATTTCATAAGTGTGTATCCAATTTATCCATTCACGCAATACCTACTGTTAGAAATAGCGTGAATGCAAGCTTTTTATCTAAGCTTTTTCTAGTAAAAAACGTATATTAACAGTACATGTTATATAAAATCAACAGACTTCAAATAAGTAGGTACGTTGAATACAGCGGATTATTGACTTTCTACCACTTCTCGGAACACAATAGTATAATAGGATAAAAAGGCAGGCTCCTCGCGAGACATCTTTATTTTTTTTGTTACCACTTAGGTGGCAGATAAGCACACGGCCCACCTGATGGGAAGCGGTAACCGTGGCCTATGGACGTTTGCAACACCAGAGGCGTCACACACATGCTGCCTACCTTGTAGAAACCTTCTAATGCCCTTCTTGAAGAACGCCATTTTGTAGTCGCTTGCGAAAGTCTTTTTCCTACAAACTCTGAATATCTCATAAAACATAATATTAAGTAGTAATGGTACAATAATGTCGTTTATTCCTTTGTAGATGTCATTTATCATCTAAGTTTCTCCAGATTTGTAGCCCAGGGCGCGGCCACACTTCGCGACATTTTACATCTCCATATTGGCTGTTCGGTCGCCTGGTCCCTTTCAGGACCTAGTAGGGTGACCATTTCGTTTGATTGATGTGTTTTCTTTTAATAAATTATACAAGATGATGTTTAGATAACGTTTAATATCTTACGAGTAGTAAATAGAATTTAGCCCTCATTAAAATACCTTAACCTACTAAATTACAACGAGAAAAGTTCTATAAAAATGTTTAATAAGAGTTAAGTGTTTACTACTATCTATTTTCAGTACAAGTTACTTGGTTAGACTGGGGATAACGCCTAGTTAAGTATTAGTGCATCATGCTGCAGTTTTTGCAAGTAAGTACCACTGATTTGGACATGTCAAAGTTATACTCTGCTATTAAGCACCTATAAAATGATCTTGCTCTCACACTTACATCGTTTCCAGTTTAGCAAAAATCTTACCAACAAAATTAATAATGAAAATAAATATAACATAATACCAATTTGTAAGAAAAATACTGAATATCTCCCAATAGCATGGTATCCCTACTCACCACGCATACGATTTGACAACCCGCTCACGTACAGCGCCCTCTGTGATCCAGTTCCGTAACTACGTCATACTTTTTATTTCGAACCATTTTCCTTCCCCCTTGTCGATTATTGGAAACTTGTATTGTTTCGTTGAAGATGTATTCTATAGATGGTGGATAAGTACCGAGATTTGGGGGAGGGCTACTTACGGACGTAGATTGCATAGGAATGTTTCTAGTTGATTTTCTCTTGTACTGTGATTTGAGATGATAAAAAAGGTAAAAGGGGTACGTGTATTACAAGGGCCAAATCTTCGTTTCGTTACATTAGTACGAGGCCCATAACGTACCTGGTTTTTTATACATTACATGCATACGTTCACGTCTATTTCCCTACGGGGTTGGCAGAGGTGAATTTACACCCATATTTACCATTACCCGCGTAATAGAGGAAGAAAGAGGATCACCATCACAATAGTGACGAGACCTCAGCTTGACGACTATATCAGATGGTTTATCAAACCTTTCTGAAAAGACCAGATATTATAGGAAGAAAGAAATACAATAGTTCCAATAAGAGTTCCAAGGCATAAAAGGATTTACCAAACAGTTGGTTTCTTTATGCAATAATCTGCACCATATGCGGGGGCCTTTTAGCTCTTCCACGTGCTACCTTGTTTAGGAAAGAAGGGGGGGTGCTTACGTGCACAACTTATACTTCGAAGCCTAGGGTCTCCAGCTCCAGCTCCTGGGTTTATGGCTTATCTAAACTTTTGCGGGGAAGTTCTGCACCACGTCCGCAGATTACGGTTTGCAAACAGCAGGTGTTTCGATTGCAGATAGCAGATAAAGATCCCCAACACTCGTCAAATGACACCCATTCTGCAGGTGGAACAGATCCGTCTTAAAAGGTTCTACCGTAGCGGCACTAATAAAAAAGTAATTATGGTTATGGAATAGTTAATCGTTTAAAAGCGATAATCGAATTGGGTTATTTCGTGTCCCACAAATAAAATCGTGGGGTTTGGTTTTATTCCGTTTTTATTATCATTGTCAAATTATAACTGATAATATCACATTTAAAGGAAATATAAATAATAAAATAAAGGCAGAGGTAATTGGTGATTAAAAAGTAATAACTAAGTTTATGAACTGTGGTATTGCTTTACAAAAGTGGCATCGTGGATTGAACTTTGTGTAGTTGCCACACGACGATCTATTTTCAAAAATTTAGATCCATACACCACATAGAGGAGGGGACGTAGTAAGCCTTCTCGAAGAGCGAAACCTATGCCCTCTCCGTAAGTAGCGACGCTGCCGTGACATAAATTACTATACAACGATGGTAACTCAAAAATACGGTCGATCCGACAGAAGCGAAGGCACAAAACTTTTCTCAAAACAGTACCAAATACATAATTCGAAATTGCTGCATTATATCGCTATTCTAGTCTAGTGGGAAAGGATCGTAGCAAAGGGAAAATTGCAGTCTGTCAACATAATTTGGAAAAACACGTGAGCGTAAGTTCGCTTTCTACATCATCATGAATGAAATTAATCAAAAATGAGGAAGACAAAGAAGGTGCCGTCACAATCTCTATGTATGTGGGGAAGAGTCTATCCTTCAACATTTCGCAGTAAAGTATGAATCCACGTGAGAGAAGCTAGCTCCTTTCCAATCCAGTGCAAATATGGTTGAGAATGTCAAGTTTAAATCAAAATATGTAAATAAATCCAATAAACAATATTGACGTTATCGTAAAAGGCAAGGGAATTGCACAAACTATTTACAGTTTATAATCGACCATTCGGTTTGTCCGAGTTATTTACACATCACGATGGTAAAGAAAAAAATGATAAAGATAATGGATGAGCACTGGGAATGTTCGAGATGAAGACTAATGATAGTAGCCAATAACGAATGGCTATCATTAACTTGCCACTTGATTTAAGAGCATCGCCCGCAAATTGATTACGTTCACATCAAATAATACGTACTTGTGATGCTGGATCTCTTTAAGACTTGCCAAATATAATCAACATATACCTATGAGTACATGATGAATCGTTTTACACAGAATAGATTAATGAAGAGGCTCTACACCATAATAGGGCTTTGTTCGTATTCGACGGTAAATATAATTACTGTTAATGGTATCATTTAGAGCTCAGCTTGTAAAATGGATGATTAATTATACATATTCATTTCTCTATTACATACAAAGATGCTACCGAGGTAATTACTTACAAATTACCACTATAAGCCAAGCAAGTACGAACATTAACTGACAGTTCTATGTCTCCATTTCCTTTTGTACTTTAACCAGTTATGACAAATTAGATACTAATGTGGCACAAGAAAAACGACTTGCTTTTTCACTAGTCATGTGACTGATTTGAAATAGAAATGTTCTTTTAGCAAGTCTTAGTTCGAGACAAGCCTCGCAGTATATTCGTACGTGTTGATATGGAGAACTGGGTCGATCAGGGCCCTTCAATGTCGCCAATTAATGCCTGTCAAATACACATTCAGACCGACAAAACCACTCTTAACATCGATTCTTGAAATAGCAAAACGAACTCAAATCAAATAACAATAAATTTAATTAGGAATGTCTCATTGAGATACGCAGAATTGACTAAAGCATTCGACTTTGTGCACTATAGAGAAAAGTGGCGAAACCTTCCACAAAGATGTGGGACACTGATCTGTTGCTATCTCGAAATAAAACTCATTTTTGTGATTGATCACTGATCAGTTGTCACGTTTGTCATTAAAAAACCTAGAACCCGTTATGGTCATACAGGGATTTCCACAGGGTACAGTTTTCGGACCATTTTATATCTTAATCTAATAGGGTCAGAGTTCGATGTTATAAAACGAGTAGTTGGCTTCTTGTATCGTTTTGTAGCTGTCGCGTGCGTGCAACAAGCCGGAATGCTCGCTCCGAGAGAACCTGTCTGATCTGAGAAATGTACTTGAAGTCTGCTTTATAAAATTCACGTGTGGAACGCGTGTCTACTGCATCGATGGTCCATTTTATGGTTTTGTTATCCCATTTAAGTTTTGTAAAAAGAGTTTATGGTTCGTTATTCTCGTTAGCGATGATGTTATAAATCATCTCGTCTGGTCTTCCTACTAGTCACTCACTTATATTAATCAGTCTTTCTGTAAGTGCTTAATTGACGTTAACTTTCTTAATTAATGATTGAATTTCATTACATTATTATTCTTGTTTTTATAAAATGGGTTAGCAAAGTAAGAAATCCTTTAATTGCTGATAAATTAACTATCGATGTGAGACTGTCTCCGTAATAAATCGGACTAGAATGTCCAATGTCCAATCACGTTGAATCATTTCTTTATGGTGCTATAAAACTGCTTTTTTCCATCACAGTAGCTTTGTCTAAGAGCAGGTCATGTGTTTACATACAAAAATCTGTAGCTTTAGCCAAAGCGTAGCTACAGTTTTTTCTTTTTAAATCTAAATAAATTTTAAAGATTTAAGCGTACAAAGGGACATAGGGACAAGAAATATAGGGACAGAGATCGCAACTTTGTTTTATACTATGTAGTGATAATGTGATCGCGTTAATAACCGGGTTTCGATAGCTAACTATATGATAACCTTTACGGTATACGAGCGGCAAAATATTTACAAAAATGATTGGCAAATACACGTCAATGATCTTGTGTAGTTGTTAACGAGGTGTTAACTTTGTGGCAATACGCGAAATGGCCGATGACTGTTGGAAATCGCCAATATGTGCAAAGATTATTCGCTTTTTCCAATATTTTTATAACGGTACTTTAAAACATTGCTTTTTTACATTTAGATATATTTAATGAAACTTTAAAGCATTCAGTATGTTACAGAGCTATTCCTATCGATTTAGATTAGAGAAAATGAAGGTGAGAGCATTCCCCTGTACTGATGGGAGAGTGTTGACTTGTTCCACTCTATTTTTTTAAATATGTATTTAAATTTTATATGTATTTATCTTGATACGGATTATCTTGGCTTTTGGATGGCATGTGGAGAAATAATAACACATCTCCATCTCATCCGAAGGGTGTCTGTCTTAAGAGACGATTAACAGAAAAATACGTAGACGATATCTCTGCGTGAGAAGGAAAACATGAAATATTACCCAAAACGTCCAGACGTTCAAAGCCTCCCAACATACAATGGAGCTGGCATGGCTCTGTAAGCTAAAAGCTCCCAAATAAATGTAGATAAAAAAAAGCCTTCAAACATTGGGAGAAGCCTATGTCCAGCAGTGGCCTGCGATAGGATAATTTATTGATTTATGGGAGCCACCCAACTCTTTGCGCCAGAGTTTTATCCATCAATCTACAGTGGTATCAACTTGCAGGTAAAATTGGTTTGGGTCCGAGTGATCTCAATAGGGCCCCAAATACCCAAATAAGGTTCTTTTCCACTTAATTTTAGTTTCGCGTTCCACTATTTACTCTAACTTATTAATTAGACCATAATCGCGTTAATGGCGTCTCAATACAACACTGCAACACTAATGGCGTCCCAATTTATGTATCTAATCTTTAATTTATGAGAGAAAATGATTACTTATCTCAAAACATTAAGTAAAGTTGGAAAAAACATCTGCCTTAGTGACCAAGCGGGTGTTGTGACATCAAATACCAATATGAAATTAACTCAGGTAGGACGAGACAAGTATCTCCCGTCCACTAGAGTTTTTGTGCTGTTTTTTCCGACCAGCCCTCCAGCACCACCTCTTCAAGAAAGGCATTATGAGGTTTCTATAGGTACATGTGTGATATTGCAAACGTCTCCCCTGGTGTTAAATCCAAAAGACGAATTCCTCCATGTTAAAACCTCGTCATACCTTCAAAATACCTTATACATATCAGAATCCATTATCATATTAATCCGTCATACAATTTTCCCAAAAATATGTAAATTAAACCCATGTAGTCCCAAAAGTAAGACGTCCAGAATAACAATATAACGAAAATTAATTTAACAAAACAAGGGACCAACCCGGAATCGACCGCGGTCCCCAGCGGCCACTTGAATCCATTACTAATTCAGTGTACGATCCCACTGAATTAAAATACCAATATATAACCCGAAAGAATGTTATAGTCATGCTAAAATATCCCTTTTGTTTTATAACACGAAGGGTGACAATTGCTTGTGGTTATTTTATGTCAGTTGTGACGTTATTGTGTGATTGTTGGCGATATCTAGATGGTTCGCGAAGAGTTTTTTAATCCTTAATGGTCGGGCTGATAACGGACAGAATGATATACTGTCGCAGTACACATATTTACGAAACATATTGGTTTATGTGGAGACCACTTTTTTGATCATTATTATTTGACCAAGTACACGAAGCGCGGTGGTCATACATTTCCTAGATGAATTAGCTAGATATTCCATTCCTTTGAATAGGCCAGGGTAACATTGTCCGCATAGTCCAAGGAATAAAGCAAAGGTATTCCTAAAAAAGAAGGATATCTTGCGTAAATAAGGACACACGAAGGAAAGAAGTATCTTAGGAGATTACGCCAGGAAGAATGGAAAAATACATAACGTAAACTCACGCTTATATGGTAGGGGTAGGCAGAGGTGTTAGCACTCACATTTCGCCAGTTTATGTTTACGTCTCAATGTAATAGGTGGCGAGCCTATTGCCATTAACCGGGCACTTATGATCCTGCGACTGTTTTTTTAAAGAATATTAGCAACCGAAGTAATATTCCCTTTAACCCCTCCAGCTAAGCTCTATGGCTTGTGTTAGGAGTGGGTTCACGTCGGTAGTGTAATGGCCAGAATTCGAACCCGGGACCTCTCGATCGTAAGGCCGACTCCTTAACCATTAAGCTACCGACGCTTCAATACGCACATAACTTCGAAAAGCATCGAAAAGTCATTGGTGTGTGCCACGGTATAACCTGGGATCGAACACGAGACCTTGTCTCAGCAGTCCATTACCCATACCACTAGGCTACCGCGGTAATAGATTAGATAGTGGTAGAGAATATCATAATCTTAATTATAGGAATAACTGCAGGCGGGTAATTTCACGCATGCCTCATTTTTTGCTAATTTCGGTGGTATTTTTCAATCATAGGTTTACCGATGAAAAAATTTAATGGTGTTCTTTTAGAACACATTAGTATTCTAGATATTTAGAAGGAAACAAATAACTGCATTTGTTATAAAAATAGAACAATCACCGAAATTGTCAACCCACCGAAATTGCAAGATCACACCGAAATTATAAATTGTGATATATTTATCTAAACAATATGTACTAACGGCTTGGATGCATGATGCAGATGCTACATCATGCTGCCAAAGGCAATTTTGCTTTTGTCGTCCGTCCATCTCGCAGGAGGCCGTCCCACGCTTCGTCTACCGGTACGCGGTCTCCATTCAAGAACTTTCGGCTCCAATGGCCATCTGTTCTTCTTGCTACGTGCCCCGCCCACTGCCACTTCAGCTTACTAACCCTGTAGGCTATGTCGACCACTTTCGTTCGTCTGCGGATCTCCTCATTTCTGATTCGATCCAGCAGAGAGATTCCGAGCCTAGCCTAGATTATAGCCCTTTCCATAGCTCGCTGTGCGACCTTGAGCTTTCTTATGAGGCCCATAGTGAGGGTCCACGTCTCGGCGCCATAGGTTATCACGGGCAACACGCACTGATTAAAGACTTTTGTCTTTAAGCACTGAGGTATTTTGGACGAGAAGACGCTGTGTAACTTCCCGAACGCTGCCCAGCCGAGTTGGATTCGACGATTGACCTCCGCCTCGAAGTTTGATCCGTCTAATCGGACCATCTGTCCAAGGTAGACGTACTTGTCTACAACTTCGAGGGTCGAGCCTTCAACTGACACTGGGGAGGGCTTTAGAATATGAGCATTCGCCATAACCTGGGTCTTGTCCATATTCATCTTGAGGCCCACCTGTTGAGAGACTCGGTTGAGGTCGTCGAGCATTGTGTTAAGATCCTCCAGCGATCCTGCCCTGAGCACGATATCGTCGGCAAAACGAAGGTGAGTGATGTATTCGCCATTAACATTAATGCCAAGACCTTTCCATTCCAGTAGCTTAAAGGCATCCTCCATTGTATTGGTGAAGAGCTTCGGGGATATTACATCTCCTTATCTCACTCCCCTCTGCAACAGTATCGCCGCTGTGCTCTGATCTTGTACTCGGACTGACATAGTGGCGTTTTTATACAAACACTTCAGCACTTCGATGTACCGGTAGTCTATATGACACCGCTGAAGAGATTGTAGCACTGCCCATGTCTCGATCGAATCAAAGGCTTTCTCGTAGTCCACAAACGCTAGACATAGTGGCAAGTTATACTCCTGAGTCTTCTGTATAACTTGCCGCAGCGTATGAATGTGGTCTACGGTACTATAACCTTTTCGGAAACCGGCTTGTTCGGGCGGCTGGAAGTCATCAAACCTGCGTTCGAGACGATTCGTGATAACCCTCGAAAACAGCTTATAAACATGGCTCAGAAGCGAGATGGGTCTGTAGTTCTTAAGAGAGGCTTTGTCACCTTTCTTGAAGAACAAGACTTCTACGCTTCTGTTCCATGCTTCCGGCGTAGTACCTTCGAATAAAACGGAGTTGAAGAGCTTCTGAAGGACTTTAAGTATCGGTGTTCCACCCGCTTTCAGAAGTTCCGAAGTGATTCCGTCTTCTCCTGGTGCCTTGTTATTTTTAAACTGCTTGAGGGCCACCCTAATCTCGTACAGGCTGATGTCCGGGATATCCTCGGTGTAGTGTCGGGTTAGCTTGGCTCTTGGATCTTTAACCGTATCAGTAGCAGGCTTAGTGACTGAGGTATAAAGCTGTCCATAAAACCCCTCGATCCCCCTCAAAACATCTCCCTTAGTCGACACGACACTGCCGTCCTTCCTCTTCAGTTTTGTCAACTGGATCTGCCCAATAGACAAGTCTCTTGCGAACACTTTGGAGCCTTTATTTCGCTCAATCGTTTCTTTAATACATTGAGTATTAAAGGCACGGATGTCGTGTCGCAAAGACTGCTGGATACGTCTATTGAGCTGCCGATGTGCTTCAGCGTCATTGGTAGACTGCAGCCTCATAGAGCGTCGTTCGGCCATGAGTTTGAGGGTGTGATCGGTGAGCTTCTGTGGTCTATCTCTTCGACGGGGCCTGAAGAATTTGGAGCCCACTGAATGGACAGCTTCAACCAACCTGTTATTTATCTCGTCCACTGTACTGCATTCTTATAGGCAAGAGAAGCGATTCGAAAGTTCGAGTTGAAAGCTCTCGGGGTACTGTATATGGGAAGCTCTAGGTCGGAGCGTAGACCTCATCAGACGGGATCTCTCCAGTTTAACATTAATATTCAATGTGCCTCTAACCATTAGGTGATCACTTCCGGTTTTCACCCCATGGATCACAGAGACATCATTGAATATCCGTCTATGCGTCGTCATGATGAAGTCAATCTCATTTTTTGGTACGACCACCGGGACCCATCCAGGTCCATTTCCTGTGGGGCGGTTTTTGAAGAAAGAGTTCATCATGAAGAGTCGCTCTTTCTCAAGAAAGTCGGCCAGCCTCCAACCCCTTCGGTTACGCCTCCCATACCCATATTGCCCCACTCTCAGTAGTAATAGTAAATACGTTAATTATAACAAAAAAATGAGTAATTTTATTATTTATTACCTTGTGAGTAAATATCTTACCAAAGATATGGAAACTCATAGCCATTTTAGTATTGATGCAATATAGGTGGCAATAAATCTACCACCGAAACCACCGATATTGCACCACCGAAGTTAGAAACATCAAGAAAAAATGAAATTAAACAAAACTCAGTGATGCATTCGTCACGTGAAATGTATGATTGCTGAGGGTACCTAACAACACACAACATACTCGCAAATCGTAATGTTAAAACCAAATATTCATTCATACAGTAACCCACCGTGATTGTAAAATTTCGTACTCCCTCTTAGAAATAAGAAGGTACTTACGTATTAGCGGGAAAACTGGGCAGAATCGGACATGCCATTACTGCGTAAACGCAAGAGCATGACTGGAACTCCGCGTGCGTAAGAAGATAGATCGTTTAAATTGACGTGTATACGTTGTATAAGGGTTTAAAAAAAGCACACCGAAATTGCACTTTAGGCGCGGACGTTCCTTATCGACATTGTCACGATGTCTGCGTTATAATAGAAGTAATGAAAGCAGTAAATATGGTTGCTTCATATATTAATTAACATAATAATCTTAATTTAAGTACTAAATTTGCAATCATAGCGGACTTAAAGAGGTAAATGCGCTTAAAGGTGCATCGCGGACACGCCACCGTTATTGGAATCTAGCATATTTTAATTTTTTTTTAATTTTATGTTTAAGAGAAATGTATTTTCAGTAGTGACTTCATATAAGCTAGTGTTCGTATTACATGAAAAAAAATAGAGTGGTCATAGATAAACGTTTTACATAGTGATTTCATGCGAAGAAACTAATGCGGTCGGTGAAATTACCCAGGCAAATGATGATAGTGACGAGCAGTATTGTAAGCGTTCATAAGATATGGATATGGTCACCGCTTACCCTTCAGTAGTCTCCGAACTTATTTGATGCCTCACCCACTTGAAAAGTACACCAAACTAACAGGTGTTATAAACAAAGACTTGTAAAAAACTGCGGTAGCCTAGTGGTATGGGTAATGGACTGCTGAGACGAGGTCTCGGGTTCGATCCCAGGTTTATCATGGCACACACCAATGACTGCGATGCTTTTCGAAGTTATGTGTGCATTTATCGCAGGTTTATAAGTGCCCGGTTAATGGCAATAGGCTCGCCACCTATTACATTGGGACCTAAACATAAAACTGGCGAAATGTGGGTGCTAGCACCTCTGCCTACCCCTTCGGGGATATAGGCGTGAATTTATAAAAAAAAAACTTCTAAAAAATCAAACAGAATCCTTCGCCATAGTGCAGTAGGGGTTGTCCAAACGCCACAGTCCGGTAGTGCTGTGATAATTAATAGCTCCTGTGCACGGAGCCGGCACTGAACCCGCGACCCTCCCGCTGCGTGCTTTATTGCGTGGCCGCGAATGTCAATACTTCGCTTTGTTTGAATGTTACGCACAAATTACTGTTTGGAAGCCTTGAATATGTAATGAACGAGCCCGATTAAAATCTTATCCAGTTAGGTATATTTCAAATATTTACAAGCGTATTACAATTGCACAATAATAACATACTCTTTGTACTATTCTGTAATGGAAGATTAATTCATACTCGATATACTGAGAATGTGAAACTCAAACTGTTGAACGGGCCAATAGAATAATGGTTTTGGTGGAAAATGGGGAAATAATGGAAATAGGAAAGTGAGGCGATGAGGAGATTGGAAGATGGGGAAATAGTGAAAAATTGACGAGACACCCAATAATATATAAAAGCTACCGTTACTATTCGTTGCCGGTCAGGAGATTATTTAAAAAAATATAAATCCGTTAACCCACCAACTAAGCTATACTCATTATTAGGTCCTCCGTGGCTATACTGCTTGTGTTAGCTAATGAATTCATATCGGTAGTGTATTGGTCAGAATTTGAACATGGGACCTTTCGATTACTTAGCCACTGTTAGCTTTAAGTTACAGTTTAGTTACATTTGCGCTGTCCAGGATGCTATAACCTCCCAGAATGTCAGCTGAAAGCATCATTACTCCAATGCCGTTAAACCACCAACAAAATTGTGTTCCAGAAAATACATATGTAGCCGTCCATGACAATTCAGAATCCAATTAGGTTCGCAAAAACAATTTTGAACAGGACCATCAAATACCATATTAATTTCAATACGTAAAACTAGTAGGTACAGAGATTTCTATCTGTAAGAAAGATGACCCCACTTTCATAAAAGCTAACTTATAAAGTTAATTACTATAATTTCGAACCGTTTACGATAAGCACATGCATACAAGTAATAAAAACAGTGTCACCGGAACACAGCTGCAATAACCTGCCTCTGTTATGTCACAAACATTCACAGATAAGGCTAACTGCGCACGAGGGCGCAATACTCGCTGTCAACAGCGGTCAGACACGACACCTATATCACTCGTTTGTGCCGGCCTAACGTGCTTGAATGCGGTATTTCATAATTTTGAGTAATCGCAAGGGGTGGTTTTTGGGGCAAACTTAATGAACTGAATAATCGATTTATATGAATAGCGATGGCGATATAAAATGTTAATGTGAGTGGTACTGTTGTTAATTGGTGATGTTTTAATGGTAGTGGTTCATCATCGTACTACGACACGTTCTTTATCACTATAAAGAACGTGATGGTAGGTATTGTAAAAATGTAGTAGATTAATAAATATAAATAAATATTCTAGGACAATCTACACAGCGCCACCTGACAGATAGGATAGATAGGTAGGTATATATAGAAGAGAAAACATTTTTTTATCTTTCTTCTGCCTGTTGTTCTTTCTCCGTTAGATCTGGTTCCGACAGACAGCTGATATTATAAAGCGTAACCTAGGTATGTAATATTTTATTTTAGAAATCAAATAAGACTTTACTCAAACAACCATAATTATTTCAGCTTTTAAGTTCTAACCTCTATAATTTATAGATTTCGAAGATAGCATTGATGTAATGATTATGGCATGACCTGTAGCATAGCATAGAGAATAAACCAGAAACGTGAACTCGGACTCGAGATGATAATACGAGTATGAATTGGCAATGCAAGCGACGAATAGAAATACACATTTTACATTGTTGTAAATTTAAATTGAATTGAAACACGTAGCCAAAGTAAACCAAAGTTTTAGCATACCTCTATTCAATTACAAAGTTGCGATGTTGCCGCCACAGATTTAGAATAGCTAGATGGCATTAAATATAAATACAGAGCCCATATTTTGGCTCATACCAATGTTTTAAAACAGGGTAAGAATGTTTTCTAAAGTAACCTCAAATGCAAGCTAATGCACTAAACTTTTCGGGCTCAGGCCGCAGGCTGCGTTTGCTCCTCTAAAATCCAACCAGGTTTACTAGACATGCGAACCACGAGGTCCAAAGTGCGAACTTTCAAAACCACCGGGATTCTGCGTTAAAAAAATTGTTTAAATCACCAGTCAGTGTGCAGAAACTGCCTTATGTCGAGCCGTATTTGCTGCTATCTGAATGGGCTGCAGGGCGACTGCACTGGTCTGCCTTCCTGAAGTACCATAAATCTATCTAGAAATTTATCCGTTGTTTCTATGATTTACGAAGGAATATTTAAGTTATGCTAACTATCTTGTAAACACGCTATGTAGACGTTTTCTCATCGAGCTAGCGACTGAACACGGAACTATCAGTGATTGAAAAGCCTCCGTGATACAGAATAATTTTATGTAGATACTTTGTAAAAAGATAATGTCGTTGTTTCTTCATATGCCAATATATTGTGCAAAATTATTATCAATTATTTTGGGAAAAATAATTTAAAATGAAGGGAAGCGCAGGGTTGCTAGATCCAATTTACTGATAGTAAATTGGATCTAGCAACCCTGCGCTTATACGTACGCCAAAGATTTGAATTTATTTATCGCAGTGACACTACTCAACTTACCGCCTCTGAAGTTATATTTATGGTATTTTTATAACTTAGTCTCTAGATGAGAATTCCGGTGCGGCGACCTTTCAAAAGCATATAAAGTACTTTGAATAAAACATATTGGCATCGGCGATGACCGTCGAATTAGCGGGCGACGGCTCTACCGCGCCAGTACTGAATAATTCTATATAAAATCATTTATAACCACCATTGTATTGAAATGTAGCGTTCACACTAGCTGCTGAGAAATTGTTTGAAGGCTGGAAACTGTCACCTAGATCAGCTATAAGAAATATCGAAGCTCTGCTGTGTTCACCTTTAAATAACACTGTGGTTTTTCAATTGAAGGCGCTTGCAGTTTTATATGAGTTCTAGTGCTCTTTATCTTGAGGTACTTAAGGTGTCGTAAATCTAGGGCCGCTGTGCGAGTATATGAGAATAGAATTGATTATGGTGTAGTTTGTTAGCAGGTAGGGCTGTATGTTTTTCAGAATATGTCGAAAATCTTATCATTGTGTACGAGCTCTGAAATGCTTGAACGATAATGACTTTTTTATATCGAGTACTTTCTTGGTTTCTATGGCTCTGGGTCAGCCGGAGCGTAAGAGATATGCCAGACACTACCTCAAACTTGGTAACTGATGGCTTGAAACGGCCGTTTGGTTTTGGTCGGTTTGAGTCCGACATAACTACTCTCTGACTTCGGCGGGGGAATAGGAATCTGTGGGGAATTCTGCACGGGGAAAAAATCTAATCTAACATCTTTCACTTCCAATTTAAAACCGAATACACTCAACTAAGATATTCCAATCGGGCCATTTATTACATTCTTAATTGTTTCCAAAACAATTCACTTAACAGCTTAGATGGAAACTCAATCAGCTAATAGAGGTAATATTTTGTTTCAGGTAAGCATCGATCCTGTGTACTGGCGCAATCAGAGCGGTAAGTGATACCCTTTGTAAGAGGGCGAGGTTGGCAAGAGGTATTGCGATGCAAATAAGGTGATAGCTGAGATTCAATGGGAGCTGACTCTGGCCCTTTCGGTTTATATGAATATAGGGGCACGCGTTTTGTAAGGGAGCGCGCTTGTTGGTCAAGAAAATGTAAATTTGCAGATATGGCACAAATGAACTTCGAGGTCCAATGTCACATAAAATAGCATTGCAACAAAAACAAACCGTTTTACAAAAAAATCATAACGCTCTTGACTGCGATGAATGTAGTTTAAGATAAGATATTAGTAGGCGTTACATGGCGGAAATCCAGTATAAGAAAATATCATTAACGGTTTAACAATCCCAGCGATAGCAATAGTAAAACTAATTGTGATAGCAAGAAAAGGCAAATCGCACCCCTCCAAGCAAGTAAAAAGACTTCTTAATTGAGGCGATATTATTTCGTACCACTGAAAATGTCGAAGTTCAGCCGCATCACAGTTAGACTGTAAAGCCGACCCCAACTGAGTTGGGAAAAAGGTTCAGGGAATGATGATTATTTCGTACCTACATGCAATATTTTGCAAGTGCGAATATCAAATCTCGGGGAGGAGAATTTACTCCAGATCCTGTGTAGTTCCATCCACCGAATTAACAGAACCGACCATAAAGTTCACCCGTATGTTTATGTGGAGGTTTCTACACAAGTAGAGTACAGAAGGGCGCGGCCGTGCGCCCCCTATCGCGATAATTCGACGAGTCGTGCAAGATTGGTGGCCCATTGTCAACCACTCGCGACAATAAATATAAACGATTGCCTTTTAACAGATTAACTGGAAGACACTGGAGAACTTCTCGATATTGCTGTTTTTAATTTCCCAGAAGCATTTCTGTTCTATCACGAACGCGATTAGATCGAATATCGTAAAACATTATCGAACACCAATGGAATGAAGTACTGGAGGTAGATGATCAATGAATGCTCTACAAACAGAATCCGAAGCAGTCACCTTGGAGCCTGGAGTTGGCTTCTTTCCTGGCTAACTTCGATATTTTCTGTGAAGCGACTGCCATATTTCCTTCCCAACCTATTTAGTATAGTCGAGCTCCAACTACCTGTAACGACTACCATAGATGTTTGTATGACAACCAGGAACGACGGCTTAATGTACTCTCCGAAGCACGACCACACCAGTGCAAGTAGCCTCGTAATACAAATATTTGCACTGAGCAGGGCTCGAACCCGCGCCTACCTCGTAATATGTCCAATTCGGCGAACACTAATCTACGAGCCAAGATTCATAAATGCGCACACGCAGAAATGAATCTGTGAACTCAGCAAAATATGTCCGCGACACTTGCGGCGCATTCCCGCGCATGCAAATTGAGCTTGCGCGGTTCTTATCTGATGTAGGACACCCATGATTTGGTCATTTGAGAATATAATCAACATGTTATACGAGCATACATTTTGGAATCATTATAACGTGAAAATACAGATTATCTACGTAATTTAACTAGATAAGGCATAGAAAACCACGAATTCTCAACTGACGAATGCACTGGCCTGGCCTGGTACTGGGCATCTTGATCTTGGACATCTTGTTGACGGATGAAACTCTGGGGCAGCTGCATCTTTAAGTCGGTGCAGAAATCGTTACCTTGAAATTCGAATCTTATGGAGGAACGGGATCTTTCTCATATCTCCCTGAGATATTTCGGAATTTAAGGAAACCCAAAATTCCAAAACCTACGCTCTTCAATTATGTAGCGTGTCCTAGAACATTTATGGCGACCCTACAGCGATGGTATCCGTGCGCCTGCGCCGATTTACATACAAGCGGTTAATGCTATTGCCTCGTATTGGTTATTGTAGTCAGTGCAAGCTTAATCGTCGCCTCGACATCCCGCGAGTAACATGCCTGGGAAAATTCAATTGTGAACGTGGAATTATATTTATAAATCGAAATGCACGATTGCTCTTGTACTTGGACGGCAGTACCATATTATCCCATGGTGAATTTTCACTCCAGGGTTACTTTTTCCCACGATCAGGATGTAATATAAAGAACTCCATTATTCTAATCAAGGAAGCAGTTATAATATGCGTGTGTAGAGGACCCCATCAAGACCTTCAGGGGCAAACCGATATTTGAGACCAGACGAGACCGAGGTGAACTTGCTAAAAGTCCCGAAGGGACGTTTTAGATAGTTTTGTCCAATCTAACCTTCAACTTACCATCATGCGAAGGGGTCTTTTGTTGAGTTATGGCCTCTATTTTACGAGCAATCAATAACTTAATTTGAAGCCTATAATTTTTAATTTTTCCTACTTTTCTACCTCTTAAAGAATCATTATTCATGAAAACAATTTGTTACATTATGTATTTTATTCCGAACCAGTTCAACATCTAACCGTTTTCTAACACAATAAAACCGCCATAACTCAGCTTTCATTGTCACGACTCTCAGTGTTGTCTGTCCGACGGTCGAGACACAACTGACAGTTGCAGGTGCCGGCACATAGATTACGTTACCTGTCACCAGGCGTCGCGACAGCTCCGTTACACGTCACATCCGGTGTAGATGTATCTCAGTGCCCACTGCCCACACTATCGGACTGGTTAATATTAATATATTGTTTTAATGTTTATATTAAGTTGTAGGTATTCTCTTCATAATTTAATATTCTAAGGCTAATTCTCGCAATTTAATAATCTGTTCAAAGGCCAGTCTCGAGTCCTTTAAAAAACCGGGAATAGGTTCATATGGGTTGCAAGAACGGTCACATAATTCCGCGCCGACGACGGACGGAGCGTGGGCATTATTTAGTTTTTGCGTTATTGTTCAGCACATTTATTCATTGTCACACCATAAGAGCCCGTCAAACTAAAGACGTTGTATAGTTCCCGGCATTATATTAACCCCAAATCACGAAAGGAACGAGGACTTGGCGCGGGCGAATAGTTTTGATACAGTTTATAATTGATTTTCTTACAGTTACTGTTTATATCGTATATATCCTACAGTTTATATAATTGACCCCTTCACCGCAATAGCACCCCGTGCTATGCTTAAAAGACAATCAAACGCGTGTACTGTACACAATAACTGTTCTGGACATCTATAATGTGGACGTTCATTCTTTGGACTTGATGACACATTAATGACGCTTTAGTACCGAAATGGTCAGGTCACGAAACGTAGTGAAAAGTACTGGTTAAGTTGACAATTCAAGTTTTTTTCAACTGCCTTTCATTTCATGTCCATGTCACGATGTTCAATTTTGTTACACGCGGTCAACGAACTAGCTATAGAAAATACGCAGCATGTGGTTTTTGCGACATAAAGTAGCTATATACAAGGTGTAGGTAACGCTTTTTTGAGTAAAGTACTTAGCATAGATATCACCTCCCTATCTCATACAAAGGGTGTTGTAGGAGGCGACAAACGGAACAATACGGAGACAGGAGCGAGAGAAGGATATCTCGAAATTAAACCCGGTACAAACTCGTCTGGCCAGCGGAGAAAACGTAGGCCTCTGGCCAACACTGGGAGACACCTACGTCCAGCAGTGGATTGATTGATAGACTGGTGTGGACCTCGTGGATTTTATTTTTGAAATAAATAATGTTGCCCCCGGTTCTGCTCCCGTGGATGTCAGTTATCGTGTTCTAACAAAGCCTATGTCGTTTACCAAGGTCTAATCTATCTCCGTATAAAATTTCATTAAATTCAGTTTAGCGGTTTAGGTGTGAAAGTATAACAAACAGACGGAAACCGTGGTTTGAACTGATACCTTCTGAGTGCCACAGATATTCTACTATTTTTGATACTGTTGTCGAGTGTGATTTGTGTGTTAATTCAGTGTGCGTGTGATGTTCAATAACTGGATTTTCTTACTTCTTTCTTTCTAGGAAGAGTTATTTTTTTATTCTTCTTATATTATTAGTAGGTACAGATTAACCTATTCGAAGATAACATTACTTCTTCTTTGCTAGGAAACTCAACGACAGAATCCGAAAAATAATGGTAGCATTTACAGGTCACTACCGCACAAACTACACTTTGAGCAAGATTGGTATCATGAACGATGCAAAATGCTGACACTGCAAGAAGAACGATGAAACGATGAAATACATACTGTACAAGTATCACGCCTTAGGAAGACATTGTATGGATCTACTCGGGAAAGGCTACCCTAAACCAGAGGATTATAGGCACCTACAATTAAGAGAAATAGTCACCTTGATGGAGAGAACTATCCCTCCTCAAATACTGTGGCCAGGGTGGAGTCCACACAAAGGATTCAATAGGGTCGAAGTGTAGTTCCAGAGCATGCAACCCAATAATATAAGATAAGATACTAGGGAACTACTATAAGTAATGAGCACTGAACCAGCCCTAACACTAAACACCGTTAGCTCTCAATCTATGTAGGTTGGTAACGGGAGCGGGAAGTGGTCCGGCGGGTCGCAGGTTCGAGCTCGCCGTTTTAATTGATCGCCTTATCTGCACTATCACAAACACTAGAAACAGTTTCGTGTTAAGGTGGCTTTCCATGGTGCTTGATTCTACGGACAAACGTGGAACAGCGCGCACCAGCTACCACGACGCACTGTGAAAATATCTTCATCGTCTGTGGCGAATCGGACAAGGATCGCCATGCATCGTGCCAAATGAAAATTTAAATCGATTAGATTATTCACTTTTTCTATAGATTTAGATTAGCAACGACAAATATTATAATAGGATCAGAAAATTGGCTTTTTCCTATGTAAGTCTTTACGAAAACATAACAAAATAATAATTGATGTGCGTTCCGTGGTTCCCTTTAGTATTTCTTTGTGTTACGAAGTCTAAAATAGCACACCTTAGAGAGTCACCTTAAGTTGCAAGTGATGTAAATTAAGACAGACAAACAGACAGATGAGACAAAGGAAATAAAATATTATGTTGTTTCGGAACAATTTATTATTATTATTACATTTTTGGCTTATCAATATCATGGTTTGACCACAGATAAATACCGTACATCCGCTACATCCCGCCATAAAAATAAACTATATTTTATTGAACATTATATTGACAACCGCATGGTTAGCATCATCAAACTTATCATAAGTACCTAATAGACATTGTGACAACTATATAAAGGTCTGCACAGTATCGTGCGCCACACAGTTCGACTCCTGCATAGCAGTTAATAAGCTCAGAAACAGACTCAAATTCAGGTGAATATCAATATTATTTTCTTGGGTTCTTACTTCGGCAGCGCTAGTCTGACGCCCCTAGTGTTGCTCACGTCCATAGGCCACGGTAACCACTTTCCCTCAGGTTGGCCGTGTGCTTGTGTGCCGGCAAAAGGATACTACCACCCCATCTTTCCCAAGGATGTCGTAAGATGCGACTAGCGGCCATCGCAGACGATGTCACGGCGAGAGAAGGGATACCTAGTGGAAATAAAACCCTGTACCAACCCGTCTGGCCACTAGGAACATTAAGCCAAAGCCTTACAGCATTGGGAGAGGGATATGTTCAGCAGTGGACTATGGCTAACCAATTGATCATGGAAATTATTATATACCCACCTACATATATGTGTGTATGGATGATCCACTAAGCGTATAAATTAGTTAAGCTGTTACAATTGAATGTGATGCTCGAAATTAAACCCGGTACAAACCAGTCTAGCCACTGTGAAAACAGTAGGCCAAAGCCTCTCAACAGAGGCCTACGTCCAGCAGTGAACTGCGATGGACTGATTGATTGGTTGACTAGTACCTCGAGGATTTTATTTTTGAAATAAATAATTTTGCCCCCGGTTCTGCATCCGTGGATGTCAGTTATCGTGTTCTCACAAAGCTTTCCCAAGCTCTAATCTATCTTCGTACGAAATTTCATTAAAATTAGTTCAGTGGTTTAACATAAATTATTATACCTACATATATGGGTGTATGGATGATCCGCTAAGCGTATAAATTAGTTAAGCTGTTACAATTGAATGTGATGCTCGCATCGCAGGGTTGGGGGTTTGACGCCAGTCACTTCCGAAAAAGCTAATAGTGATTTGAAACATTTAAATTTCAGATAAGCAAAAGAATTTTGAAGATGTATTCCGCAACGCTTTGGAAGAGTGCACCTTCACCAAACTACGTCACCAACATCGACAGGGTATACCCTTACTCCGAAGTACCCTTCTTGGGGGAATATAACTTGGTTAAGCTTCCCCTCTCACTCAACAGGCTAATAGATCACGTAGACTATTGGGGAGAAGGCAAGGTAGTGACTCAACGTGGCACAAGTGGCTTCGCAAATTGCTACAATATAAATTATACTTATCAGCTGGTCAGTCATGGCGAAGACCGCGACAGGAAGGTCCCAAACAGGATCCCCGTGGATTCAAGCTCCAACTGTGACACTAGCGCTTATATCAGGGATAATTCTGTTTTAACTGTCACCCTCATGGCCGCACCAATCAATGAAACCTGTGCAGCAGACATCGCCCGCATGATCAATTGCGATCTTGGCAAAGTAGTCGTGTATGGTTTTGATAGTAACTCAAAAGATATCCAGAATCTCACAGCTTCACTGAAAACTAAAGGTCTATTCCACTATACCGACTACAAGCTGACAAGTGAACTTCAAGGTTTAACAGCATTCGAAAACCACATAGCCTTTTTAAATATGAATGAGATTAAAAATATTTTGTATAATCTCGTCATCGATGGTGAGTTCGATGCTGCCGTGACACTGACGAAAGAAATTGACAAGGAACATGATGAAGTAGTGACTTATGTTGTACAAAAACTTCTTCACTCCAACTCTACTGTTGACAAGAAATTGTTGTCATATGCTTACAAATTGTGGAGCAGTGGAGCTCCAGATGTGGTCGAAAGAAATTTTCCAAGTCCTGTCAAACTAATCGTTGGTGAACAGAACGTTTCTATAGTGAACACAGGTTATCTTCAGGCTTTGAAGCTGGACGCCAATATAAGTAACCAGGATGGCAGGCGCGCGTGGGGAGACAGTTATGATAAGACCAGTAGACGGGTGAACTGGCGGTTTATACCCGTGTGGGCAAATAATGACCTCACTTTCTATCTTTATAATGTTGACTGTGACATGTATTTAGAGCTAGATAAAATTGGAGACACGATGGGAGACAGACAGGCCTGGGGCACAAAAGATCCCGAGCAAGACAGGCAAGCGTATTATGTGGAGCCCTCCATAGAAAAAGGCAAATTGGTGTTCCGTATAATAAACAGTACATACGGTCAAGGGTTAAAGTTGTTGTTACGTACCGATTCCATGGGTGATAGGTCACTGATGGGACATAATGGTGATATATCCAAAGATGAAGAACGCTTCAAATGGATAGTTGTATCGTGGTCACCAGACGCCAATGAGCTTAAAGATCAATTATGTAATCTCATCACTAATGGCGAATACGATGCTGCCGTAACACTTACAGAAACCTTAGACACGGAAAAGACTAATGGAGTGATAAACAATGCTGTGCAAAAACTTCTGCTCTCCAATTCAACTGTTCATAAAAAAATAATGTCTTATGCATACAGACTGTGGAACAGTGGAGCTCAAGATGTTGTTCAAAATAATTTTCCAGCTCCCATTACACTCATCCTTGGTAATAAGAACGTCACTATTGTCAACACAGGATATCTCCAAGCTCTGAAACTAGACATCAATACGGATGATGACGGCGACAGGCTCGCTTGGGGAGACAGCTACGATAAGACCAGTAAGAGAGTGAACTGGCGATTTGAACCCATTTGGTCGAATAACGAAGTTACGTTCCGCCTTTATAATATTGACTGCGACATGTACTTGAAACTGGCTGTAACAGGCGACGACAGAGGAGACCGCCAAGCTTGGGGCACAAAAAATTTAGAGCACCCCTCGATCAGGTATTATTTGGAGCCGAGTATAAGCAAGGGAGTTTTGATATTCCGTATAGCTAACTGTGAGTACAACCAAGATTTAAAATTGGTTGTGAACACTGATTCTTATGGAGATAGGTTACTGATGGGACATGAAGGTGATATACAAGAAGAAGAGAGTCGCTTTAGATGGACCATTGAGTCGTGGTCGCTACTCAATTATGAGCTTAAACAAAAATTGTGTAAACTCGTCACCGATGGCAAACATGATGACGCAGTAATATTTACTAAAACATTTGATAAGGAAACCACAGATAAGGCGGTGACAGACGCCGTACAAACACTTCTACATTCTGATTCAAGTACACATATTAAATTGATGTCATATGCATACCAACTGTGGAACAGCGGAGCCCAAGATGTCATTGAAAATAATTTTCCAGTTCCCATTAAACTCATCCTTGGCAAAGAGAACGTCACTATTGTCAACACAGGATATCTCCAAGCTCTGAAACTGGATGCCAATAAAGATAGAGACGGTGACCGACTCGCGTGGGGAGACAGCAACGATAAGACCAGTAAGAGAGTGATCTGGCGATTTGAACCCGTTTGGTCGAATAACGAAGTTACCTTCCAACTTTATAATGTTGATAACAGCATGTATTTGAAATTGGCTGTTAGAGGAGACAACATAGGGGACAGACAAGCTTGGGGCACAACAGATTCCAAGAATCCCTCGATCGATTATTACTTGGAGCCGTCTATAAGAAACGGCAATATGGTGTTCTATATAATAAACCGTAAGTATAGTCAAGGGTTAAAATTGGTAATAAATACAGATAGTTATTGGGACAGGTTGTTGATGGGACATAACGGCAACATTTACGAAGACGAGGGACGGTTCAGATGGACCATTGCATCGGCAGAGTCATAAATTAAGCACCCAACAAACATTGAAACTGTGTAATTTCTGATTTATGCGAAAAGTAATGTAGTTTGCAATTTTGTGTGCCTTCAAATAAAGATGACACACTATGTAATGTTATTTTTTCATTTTAACTAATATTGTAATTGCGCTGATCCTCCATATTTTGCTTACATTTTTTGTTTATTGTTTACAAAATGTTACGATATTTCTAATATTATGTTAAAATGAATACTTCAATAATTCAAATTGTAATGTTAATTGACACTTATATTGTAATAACGGGTAATGATTTGATGTGTTAATGATTATCCTTATTAATAAATGGGTTATGTAACTTATCGAACAATATTCTGACTACGTTTATTCTGGTGTATTTTGAAACAACTATTGAACATAAATTTTATACTAAACTTGCTATTTTATCTTTTATTTTAATTTATTATCTTAAACGCATTCATTTGAATAATATTTACTAATTTTCAACTTTGACAATTCATTACATTTAAAATCTTTACGTATGCCTATTACATGACATGAAAATTACAATTCTATTTCAATTTTATTGAAATGTGACGTTGTTATCCTTATTAATATTATAAACTAGTCATGCACTTAATTTAAACTTTACTGTGCACACATCCTTTAGTATACTGACACTGTTTGTACAGTACATAACCATAGATAACATAGACAGTGGTTATATATATATATATATATATGTATATATATATATATATATATATATAGCGTAAATTTCTGGTTCAAATGGTCCAGAAACTTTTGGAGCCCACTGTACAAGTACAAATATACTCATGTTCATCCATACAAACAGTTACACTAAGTGTGAATCAAACTTCTGTTCACGTCAAGCGTTCCACCGCTCCACTACAAATATTGTTTTGATAAGCAAACATAACATAACATAAACTCACGCCTATATCCCCGAGGCAGGCAGAGGTGTTATAAGCATCCACATTTCGCCAGTTTATGTTTAGTTATAATAAGGTGGCGAGCCTATTGCCATTAACCGGGCACTTATATAACTGCGATAAATACACACATAACTTCGAAAAGCATCGAAAAGTCATTAGTGTGCGCCATGTTAAAAACAGGGATCGAACCCGAGACCTCATCACAGCAGTTCATTACTCATACCACTAGGCTAACGCGGTATAATATTGATAAACAAAACTGATACTAAACGAGAAAATAAAGGTAGACCACTGAAGTTCCCACGCATATCTAACACTGCACATGTGCGCCGATCCCGTGTCCCGGAGCGCAGTCCCGTGTCCCGGAGCGCAGTCACGGAGCCAGGAGACAGGAGAGGAGGCTCGAGGCTAGTTGGCGCCCAGCCGCCGCGCCGTCTGCCCGCCTAGCGCCCGCCCGCCCTACCACGAGCGGGAAATGTTACGCGACGAACGTGTTTGAAATCGTTTTCGTACTTTGAAAGTTTACAATACGGAATACTGTTGTACGTCAATATTACGAAAGAAAAAACTGTTTCACTGGATTCTATATTAGTGTTCCTTATTTTCGAACTGTAAAATACAGGTGTTGTTGAAAATTTGAGTAGATACTATAGTTAAAAATACTATTTTATCAGTTTTTTGGAAAACTGTTTCGAATAGGTATTATTGGGAAACTTTAAACAATGTGTTGTGTTTTTAATGGTAAATATTTAAAAAAACTATTTTAACGGATTTATTTAGTGTTATTTTTAGAATATTATTCCCGTAACTGTTGTCCTTGAATAGTAACAATGTTCTTTAAAACAAAAGGTGTTGTTTTATAAACTTTGGAAGTGTTGAAATAATGTGTATGTGTTTATAGTGTTGAACCTATGTGTGTCTCCAGTTCTGAGGATATCAATTATTTGAAGAATATATCAGGTATAGTAATAAATAATTAAGAATTTCATTTAGTTTTTGCAATTCAAAATGAAAATATTAGAAAGTAAAATGTTGTTGAAAGTTTATGAAAGGAGGATTGCTTATCGATTTATTATATGACGAGACATCTGATGGCTGTATAAATAAGTGGTGCTATAGAATCCATTAAAATTCTTGTTATTTCGATGAAAAAATTAGTAAACTTACTTACTTATTGATACTACATAATTATAAACGCTAAGTAATTATTTCTTATAAAGTTACAAGTGTGTACTTTCTCGTAGTTAATGTAAAATTCGTAAATAAAATTGTAAATAACAGAAAAATTACGACCGTTTTTATTTAATCAATTACTTTGATTTCAAAAGAGATTCAACTGTTTTGTAAATGAAAGTAACAAACGTCCTTACAATCCCTTCTCGCAAATATAACGTTAGCAAGATTCCTAAACTCTTCAGAGTCGTTTACGTCAGTCCTTAGTTAACTCAGTGTACGAGAAAAAGCGCGTTGACCATGTTTTAATTCAGTACTTTTTGGTCAGATTAACATTTCAGTGCCAATTAAAACTTAACTGGATATATCAGCGTTGTACAGTTCGCCAAGCGGCAATAATTCAGTTGGTTGTGCCTTTTTGGTTTGATAAACCATTTATTTTTAAGTACACCGAATTACAATATTACGCAGGTAAGACCAGGCAAATAATTTGCAGCAAACTGAAAATTTATTACATAAAAAAATATTTTAGGAGATTTTTTTCTTAAGATTCATTAAATGGAATTACAAGATGTAAAGCAATCTAAAAAAGCTATGAAAGTAAAATTGGTTTAAGAGATATACCGTCCTTTGAATAAGCAGCATTTCCAAAATCTCTTGGACACAGGGACAGGATAAGCTAATTTACCGTCAATTTGTATTCGCACATTTTCACACACATTTTCTAATTAATCCATCTATAACAGCCAATACCCACGGGTTTGCTCACGTAGAACAATGCGTCCGTTCCCATAACCCATAAAACTAACTCCTAGGATAAATCTGTATTATTATAAGTTCTATTCGGGGTCATACTATAACATTTTCTATATCATCTGTCCAAATAAAATTTCAGCTAAATCGATCAAGTCGTTCTTGCGTAATGGGACACAAATTGTTTCGCATTCAAAATATTACTTAGAACGCTTACCCAAATTCAAAATTTTCCTGAATACACTTTTGTACACATTGTAACATTTGTACGCCGCTATATATACGGCTAAACATGATGGACATAATGTATAACATATGATTAAACAAATAAATGATTTGATTTTGATTTGTATTCTCATGAATGTAGCCGGACAATCCAACAGCCGATATTCAGCCACAAAGTATATGCCATATGTAAATTTACAACAACAGTTGGCATAATTAATATCTTAGTGCAGTAAGTGCCTTAAGACTGGTCCGATATCGTTCTCCTGTCGTTCGTAAGGGGCCCAATGATATCAGACGATGAATAAAACATGTGCTGATTGGCGTCAGGGAGTTTGTGAGAAATACGCTGAGCCACAGATACTTTTTATAAGAACATAATATTATTACCGCGAACATAGCCTAGTGGTAGTGGACTGCTGAGACGAGGTTTCGGGTTAGATCCTAGGTTACCATGGCACACACCAATAATTTTTTGATGCTTTTCGAAGTTATGTGTGTATTTATCGCAGGTTTATAAGTGCCCAGATAATGGCATCCTCGCCACCTATTACATTGGGACTTAAAACATAAACTGGCAAAATGTGGGTGCTAGCATCTCTGCCTACCCCTTCGGGGATATAGGCGTGAGTTTATGTTATGTTATGTTATAATATATTAAAGCCTTTATGGCCAGTTATGCTCACTGTCCGATAAATTCAAGAAGGTTATTAGAAGGTTTCTACATGATTGGCAACAAGAGTGTGTGACGCCCCTGGCATAGCACACGTCCATAGGTGACGGTAACCACTTCCCATGAGGTAAGCCGCCGTGTGCTAGTTTGAAATCTTAGTGGTATAAAAGAAATAATTACTACCTGGGTGCGTTTGCCATTTGGATGAGTGACCACTTTAATAGTACGTAATCTGAGCGCCTCTGAGGTTCCGAGGACACGTTAAAAGTCGTTAGTTAATATGGAAGCTTACGATGTGAACAACGTCAGAGGTTGGCCACTAACCACAACTCAGGGAGGTCAGACAACAGTCGCTCCCAACCCAAAAAAACCATATCGTATTTAAACTGAGCCTGGCCTCCATGGTGAAGTTCTCTGATGCGATCTCGAATGTGTTAAACAATGAGGGACAGATGGTAGTCGCTCTAGTAAAAGTCAATCAAAAATAATAAGTGATGGTACGATTGGGAAGGTATTCAGTATTACACGAATATATTCAAAAGCTACGTAAATATATTTGTACACGATGTTTAGAATGTAGTATGAAGCGGAACGCATCAGGACCGGCGCAAGCGCAGTTACCAGAAATAACCGCGGTTGAACCGTAAGTAATAAACAAACACGGGATAAATCTGTCGCGCGAGCGCGTTGTGTCCTCACGCCACTCGCCACTCGCCAGACAGTGCTGGCAGAACACTAAACAGCACTAAACACTAAACAGCGAAGCATTCAGTGATATTTCAAAATTCATAATTGCTATACGTCCTTTGAATAAAAGTACTTTATTCTATCAAATACTTTTGATAACAACCGATTTCAGATATTTTGTTTTATTGAACTTACCATGTTACCTAATTTACCATTGTAACACTACGTGTTTGTTATGGTGACCCTCTTTCCTGAGACGGTTCAGTTTATCATTAGGTCAGGTGAAGTGTAATTGATGAGTCTCAAATATAAAAAAGATGTATAATATCCTTTTCATTGACTATTTCGATAGATGCTATAAAAATACAAGATATTATTGTTTCGGATTTTGTTTGGTTTGATGACCGCGTGTGGTAAGCTAGTATAAGAAATCTTTGAATACAAATTTGTTTCTTTTTAATAAACAAATGTTTTCTTTACTATGTAGCGTAGCCTTTCCAGGTAGAGCCCAAATAGTCCAGCCTGTATAAACAACAGTATCCGTGATTTAAAACCATCAAACGATGTCAAAGTCGCCGTGCAGTCTGTTATCATTATTACCACCCCAGTGAACCACCAAGCGCACTCTCCCATGTGAACGGAGCACAACAGTAATAGTACACGTGTCTCACCGGATACATGAAATTACATTTTTGTAATCGCACATGTAGTTCTAGAGATCAGCGCTTTTAAACAAACAAACTTCACCTACATTATTACTATAGTTTTATAAAAAACACTCGTAGGTAGCTTAACGGTTTAGAAGTCGGAAAGGTCTCGGATTCGAAACTGGAGGAGACTCTGGGTGGCGACGGACAGAATGACCTCCGTCCGTGTAGCCACCTGTCACCTTAGCAGGAGCAGGCCGCGATGGCATCGTGATGCGTGCTCCTCCCTATCCGGGGCAAAATGTGGACACCGTAGTCCCACATCCAAAAGGGCCTTCGCTGGTCTTAGGTCAGCCGGGCCGTGGAAACATGCCAGAGGCTACCACACCCTCGGCAACTGGTGACATAAGATGGCTGTGCAGTTTTGGTCGATTCGAATCCGATATAATCACTCTCGCTGACCTCAGCGGGGGTTATCCATGGGGATACCCACACGGTGGGGACAAAAAGGTTTGAAACTGGCTAATACACTACCCTATCAGACACTTTAAATTCTATTATGGCAAGATTATGACCAAGGAATATCAACTTTTCCAATTCCTTCTAAATAAATGTTATTATTCCACGTTATTATTCCGAACATTTTGAATCCAAAATTAACTTAGGTACTCTGTGAACCTTGACATGTATAATTTTCAATCTGACATTTTGAATACTTATAACTTATTAATCTGCATGCTGCCATTATTTATAATCATCTACTAGGTAATATCCCAATATTTGTACGCTGGAGACAGCAGAATATTATGGACATGTACCTATTTTATAACAACTTTCTATCTTACCTATCTATAAGTTTAACATAACATAACATAAACTCACGCCTTTATCGCCGAAGGGGTAGACAGATGTGCTAGCACCCACATTTCGCCAGTTTATGTTTAGGTCCCAAAGTAATAGCTGGCGAGCCTATTGCCATTAACCGGGCACTTATAAATCCGCGATAAATACACACATAACTTCGAAAAGCATAGAAAAGTCATTGGTGTGTGCCATGGTAAAACCTGGAATCGAACCCGAGACCTCGTCTCAGCAGTCCATTACCCATGCCACTAGGCTACCGCGTTATATATAGGCTATCTATAAGTTTAATAGTATAGAAAACCTAACCTAACCTAGTATTTAAAACAACATTCACTTTCCTTCACCCCAGTCTCTCAACAAAACGTTGACTCAGCGAATAAGAAAACTATTTTCGTTTAAAGGGTGCGCCATTCAAAAATGAAATGGCACATTCTTTGGGAGCCCTTGGATGCAAATCGTGGGCCCTAGGGTCCCGGGGAGTGGGACCGTTCGATATTCTATTAAGATAGCGGGCCAAGTCGCCGTTTTATTATTATGACTCGGGCCATATTTTCGTCATAGCGAAAATCTGTCAAACTGAGATATGGCACGTGGAGTGATGAACGCTTAGAGAAGACGCTTGGAATCAGTTTGAGGTGACATTGCAGTTTACAACAGATTATTAATATGTATTTTTACATTAGAATGTTCCTACAGAGTCGGCAGCACGAATGTGACGGCCCTAGGTGTTGCAAGCGTTCATAAAAGCCACGGTAACCACTTTCGATCAGGTGGGCCGTGTGCTTGTCTGCCACTTAAGTGGTATAAAAAAACAATTATGAAATAGGAACGCATGTGAACAAAAAAACTATTGACAGAGACAACCATGAAATAGGTAGTCACTAATATTGACAGTTATTAGTTGCCCACTACTCGATAACAGATGGCGCTAAAAGTAAGATACTTGAATTTGAATATTGTAAAAATAGAAGCAAATTAAAATAGATCAGTGAAAAGAAGTTTGAAGGGAAAATGCGCTCATTGTAAGTACACTTAAAATATGAAGAAGAATCTCCCTTTTGCTCTTCGTAAAACTAAGTTGATATACCAACTCTAGTTGTTTGTAAGCCCTGTGCTCTCCCTTGGCAGCATCTTGCGCGAAAATATTTGATATTATTCAAAGTGATTTGTCGTAAATTGAACGACGACGCCGTTATGACGACGCGGCCCATACTGTCATGTCATCGGCACATTATGTTTTGACAGCTATGCGCCTCTTTAGGGGGTTTCCCATCGAGTGTTCTGCACACTGAGATTTATATTGGAGTTTTAAATTAGCTGAGATTTATGTTCTAATTTATTATGTATTGATGAGTGGTTGGATGTATGGATGGATGTGGAAAAGCATCTGATGAGGCCGTCAAGCTGAGCGCCACTATTGTAGCACTGAGCGTGTTTGCAATGGTGACCGTCTTTCATGAGACTTTGCCTTCAGCTTAACATCGGGCGCGGTGAAGTCAAATTGACGTGCCATAAAAAAATGTTTGGATCTATTACCGTGCTCACGGTTTTATATTTCGTAAGGGCTGACTGTGTAGATAGCCTGATATATATTAATGTCCCACAATTCATTATGTTCGTTCCATTGTTTCCGATGTTATAAGTAGATAACTAAGTTACTTGTGTTGTGTTAAGAGTAGGTCCATGTCGGTAGTGTTGCCAGGATTTGTACCCAGAACCTTTATCGTAAAGACATGTAATCTAAGAAAAACTACATGACATATACCCGGTCAAAAACTGGAACTATAGAATTCGTATATTGGCTGCCACATGATAATTAAAAAAAGATTCCATTAAAAGATTTATTATCTAAAACAATTCTAACTATATACAAAATACATCCACACCTATACTAATAAACTAATTATTGTAATAAAATTAAAACTAAAATGAAAAAGAAAAACAAAAAAGACTTAAATTAAAACGCGTCGTGAAATTCCTCCGCATCGCATGCCTCTTGTGGTAAGGTTCCCAGAAGAATACAAAACTTGCATTTTCCTTCGGTCTCGAACGAACCGGTCGGCAATCTCGGCCAGCGCAGCGCCCAGCTCAATTGCCCTTCACTTCCGAAGCCCTAATAAGTACCTACCCTGTACGTACGTCCCGGACATACCAGGCTGAGTGTCGGGCTCGAGGGATGTGAACCTTATGGTTATATGGCTATTAAATCCGTCCAATATGATTATAATTAATGATTAGGTATATTTAACCATAATCATTATTGAAAAAGCTCGTATTCATTCTAAAAGGTTCGAATCCGCATATAAAAAGAGAAAAATTAAAGAACTCTGTACTTTGTTTGTGTAATAAAGTATTAAGAATAAAAATTAGATTAAAATCTTTGCCGCTTTTAGTAGCCACACACGTTACAATATACTTGCGCAAATTCAGGTTTGCACAAATATATTGAAACATGTGTTGGATACTTGCTCAAATTAAATTAACGCGTATTTGCACAAGCCTAGAATTGCGCAGTTATACTTGAATGTGCGTAACTCCTATTAGTTTATCTAAATATAAAAACAAAGAGAAAACTCACAGAACGAGAAACAATTTATCATAAGCTATCACTGGCTCGTGTTATGTTAAGGTATGACGCCGTAGCCGACCGCTTACGACAACTGCAGACGCATGCAGCAGATATAACGTATCGTGAAATAGGCTTGAATATGATATTATTGTTTATTGCTTAAATGCCTTGTGACTTCGCAAGAAGACTGTTTGCTCATATCGAGGTTTGACAAGCAATGTATGTCAAAAAATTAAAATGTTCTGATATAGACAAATAGTAAATATATAAATATTTTAACAATTTACACAACGCCATCTAGACCCATGGTAGCATAGTTTAACTAGCTTGTGTTCTGAGTTCTAGAATGCGGATAAACATACTTAAATAATTTTTTTTAAAATACATACAAATTAAACATAGAAATACCCAGACCAACTCAGATATTCATATTCATCCCAGCAAGCGGGAATCGAATCCACACCTCTTGCGTAGCAGTCGCGTTCACTACCGCTACGCCCGTCAGTTCACGGAGGTCGCTGCAGGTTGCGTGACTGACATCCGTTTATTTCTACGGACAACGTGGTCAGTTGACGTATTGTGCATTACTTGTAAAACTTTAAGAAGAATAAACGTCACCATTGTAGCGCCACAGTGTATTAAAACAATAAACAATATTGTTATATATATTTATATCACAGTACGCTGTATCGGCTGCTACGGTCTGCGGTCGGCTACGGGACCAAACCTTTATCTTTAATTTTTGTTTAGATACTTTTAATCCAATATGTACCTTCCTACATAAACCCAAAGAAAACCACAGATAAGACACGTTATGCAAAGAAAAACTTTTCACTTTAATTAATTGAGGATTTTTGTTTCAGGTAAGCAAGCCCGTGTTAATTCGCCGTAACCCTGCGCCGCCGGTAATTTATGCGCGGACATGTGTCGCCCCGGCGCGGCAGGGACGTACAGCAACGGGGGGGTTGAACGTGCTGGTGAGTTGTGTATTGCAATTTAGGGTTATATTATTTGATTAGTGTTTCTCATACATTAGTGTGTCTAGGTTTTGAATGGTTAAAGGATATTTTACTGTATATATGCCTGCGTGCATGCGCGTGTGCGCGTGTGTATTGCTACTTCCTATCTACGTATTTGTTTTTTAACAAAATTGTTAAATCCCTTTGAAGGCAGAAAACCATATTTTGGTGCGTGGCAGTAGCGTGTAGCGTTCACTACCGCCACGCCACAGAGCCCGTCGTGCTTAAAGATACCTTGATTATTTACAATAAGTTTTACATAACATAACATAAACTCACGCCTATATTCCCGAAGAGGCGGGCAGAGGTGCTAGCACCCACATTTCGTTTATGTTTTAGGTCCTAATGTAATAGGTGGTGAGCCTATTGCCATTAACCGGGCACGTATTAACCTGCGATAAATACACACATAACTTCGAAAAACATCGTAAAGTCATTGGTGTGTGCCATGATAAAACCTGGGATCGAACCCGAGACCTCGTCTCAGCAGTCCATTACCCATACCACTATGCTACCGCGGTTATATAGTTTTAGGGTGTAAGCAATAACTGAAAACGAAATAACTTTCATTATAATGCAATGTTTTGGCGAAAACGTTGAAGGCATAAATTAAGCATGTTAAAGACTTCCATTTCATTTTGTATTTCTAGTTTAATTTTGTTTTAGTGGATCGACTCGTGCGCACGACTCTCGTATTAGAGCCGCGGGTAGCGGAATGTTCAGTAGTTATCTCAATCAACTCACGAGCACTTCGGCAGATGCGCGCACGCCATAATTAGATACAAGAACCTATTATTGGAAAGTTTTAGCAAGTTTTACAATTATGCTTGTTGTGATCACGCACAATATTTTTATACATCGCATGTACTTATAACTGATGAGGTTTAAAATTTGTCCTTTTGATGTTGCGTCCCTGGCAGTATTTTACCGTCTCTACCAATTAATCCCACCCTCTCCTTTCCTACTCAGGACAACACGTACAGGGATTAGATGTCACCCGCATACGATTCCCACATTCCATTCAGAACCAAGCGGTTCGGTGAGTCTTTGTCTGCCGCACCATT
Organism: Pelosia muscerda; assembly: GCA_963691645.1. NCBI lineage: Eukaryota > Metazoa > Arthropoda > Insecta > Lepidoptera > Erebidae > Pelosia > Pelosia muscerda. The sequence continues at coordinate 374,742 of OY829115.1, forward strand.
AAGTCTTACCAGCTCACGTGTTTCCTTTTTCATACAGTTCCGGGTCCTTTAAGCGGAACGTGAAAAAGCATCTGATGAGGCCGTCAAGCTGAGCGCCACCATTGTAATACGGTACGAGTTTGTAATGGTGACCCTGCCTTCAGTTTACCATCAGGCGAGGTGAAGTCAAATTGGCAAAGTCAAGTCAAGTCAAAGTCATAGTCATACCCCAGTAAAATAGTGAAGACTTTACAAGAGGCTTCTATAAAGTTTTGGAAGCATCACAAGAAAATCACAATGAGCAATATGCCACTTTCCTTCTTCTTGTAGTTGCCCTCGTGGTGTAGTAATTTGTTTCACGGCAGCGCTGGCTACTCACGGAGAGGGCCCGAGCGTAGGTTTCGCTCTTCGGGAAGGTTAACTACGTCCCCTTCCTAATAATAATTTATATTGTACGCGGTGTCCAAGACGTTATATCAGACATAAAAATAATAAAAAAACATTTTACGTTGGCGCCAAAAATTCCTAAGCTCGTCTTCTTATAAGTCATGGTATCTAAATGTCATTATGTGCAATAAAAAATATAAGAAAGCATCTAAAGAGAAAGGAGGCGGTATGTCTACAAGATAAAACAATGAAACAAAACAAGTAAAGCATCGACCTGATCTTCAAGATAATCGTGAGTTTTCCGACCTGGATGCATGATTATGCCTGACGGGTGTTCTGTCCACAATAGATAGGTAATTGACTGGCGAACTTTTGCTACAGGATCATTTGTTTCGACGTAGTTCTATCGTGTAGAGGCCAAACACGGTTGAGGTTTGTTCTTTGCACTTGCGGAATATTGCACACACGAACTCTCTCCTCGGGTAAGACTTTTAAGGGTGCTATTTGACATACCTTTCTATGACATGACTATTAGTAATAATTTGCTATTGCTTTCGATGGAATTGTTTAACCGTGTGGGTGAGTGGTGGCTTCTCCTCCCTCCCCCAATATATTATAATAATATTTTTTATACTGCGGATCATAGGTTAAGTATGATGCGTCGATAGTTTAGTGGTTATGGAGTTGACTTTACGATTGAAAGGTTCCGAGATCGAATCCTGGTCATTAATTACACTACCGATTACGTGAACCTCATAACACAAGTTATTTAACTTAGTTGAAGGGTTTGGCAAAATTCAAAATTTTATATCGTTTATTTTGTAAAGAAAATCAAACGAGAACATTAGTCATATCGGTTGGTATTGTTATTTAAAAAAGGTAAGAAAGAAATCTTAGAAACTAATTTAGAAAAACACAGTTTTCTTCGACTTTATCTAGGTTCCTAACATTAATGTAATCCACTCTAATTGGCCCCCTAGTCGACCCCCTAGGTAGTTGATTAGTCTATTACTATTATTAACGTACAAGTGCAAATAAAAACTATTGAATTTCAAAATTATGCGTGACGCGTGCGGATAACGTTGCGTAAATACTGCACCAGTCCGACTCTGGGGTGAAAATGCTAAATACGATATCTATGGACGATTTTCTTTACATTTTTGGTATTACATGTTTTTAAACGCGCAATGTACGGTTAAGTGAAAGTATGTTACAATAGATACAATGACAATATGGGAGTGCAAGAGGGCAAGAGGGAGCTAGACACCGTGTTTAATGTTTATGCGTTTTGTCGCTGTCGGGGGGCGCGTTTGCCATTAAGTGTATTGTGTGATTCGATGTATTTATACGTATTTTTTTATTTCTTTACATTATTGTAAAACTTTTTTTTTGATAAGATTAAGTACATAAGGTTTCATTTTTACTATTTTATATTTTTACAATTTTACTTCCATGGAGTGCAAAATAAACTCTATAGATTATGGACATACCTCAAGGGGGTGGTCACTTTTTTGGATAAGATGTATACAATGAACCCATGAAAAATTTTTTTGGAAAGACATTTTTATACATTATACTCCCTTATAGCCTCGAGATCCAAGATCCCGAGATCCGCTTTTCGACTTTTACTACTCTGCCTAGCACGATCTTGGATGTCCCCTAGCAGGTCTCACTGTGCAGCAACTGATCGAAACCATATTCCCCAAAAATATTATTTAGAGGCATCCTTGTACCATATTTGGAACATCCGTAGTGAACAATCAGTAATGCTTCTAATTACAGAGTATTATTTATAAAGTTCTAGAGAATACAATATAACGTAATGGTAAATAATATGTATTATTTGATTATGTAAAACCCCACTAGTGAAATCTTGCGCTTTACAAGGTCACCACTCCACCCCACCCGCGCCTAGTCGCGTACTACGGCAAATGAATGAACGAGGGGTGCGCCGGACACACGGGGTTGAAACTACCGCGATGCCGTAGTCTTGATACTTGCTATCTCAATTTGTGTGTTATGATACGATGCTGTGTGTGTTTATGTCCAGTTGAGACAAATCATGTGCGTATTTGTGTTAAAGTTTTATGTAGTTTCACATGCAGAAAGAGAAATAAAAGCTTCGGGTAAGAATATACTTAATTTAAATATTTAAAGTTGTTATTGAAGGCATCTCACTGGTTGAATTCCTGGCAGTGATCCGCTACTATAGGTGAATAAACTCAAAACTTTGCGTCAATGAATCAATTGAGCTTACTTCTTCGAGGGTATTATATAGGTAAAAGCTGATCTTAATTTTGTATTCCAGTGGCACTTTCGATGACTTCCAATATACCTTTTGAAGATTTACATATAATAATTACAGTTTAATTTTATTGGAGTCCCAAATAATGATTAAATCGTAATTTCTACCAAATAAAAGCGAGAAGTTTCAAAGTAAACGTAGCGGGAACTCGACATACTGGGACTCGACCTCGTGGGAATAAATCATTTTGAGATTACACTCATCATCATTAAAGAACCGATTAGGTATTTATGACATCAAATTATTGATGCGTCTGAAGTGCTTGCTACGTTTAGTATATAAATCACCTAAATATACCTTAAACCTCATTAAATAATTGATTGGGTATTTACAACGTTAAATTATTACTATAGAAGTGTTACGTGCTATTTTCAGGATAGAATACGGTTTACCCCAACATCGGAGAGATCTCCGTTCGTATGAGTACAAGTATCAAGATTATTGTTGAAGTTGTAGAAATTTTACGATCGCACCCCGCGTGCACTCGGCAAGGTTAGGTTAGTTCGCAACGTGGCCGCCTGGCCGCGCCACCTCCCGCACGCCAAATATTACAAAATTAAGTTCCATATTTGAATATTTTAAAAAAAACTTCGCGAATGTTTGTGGCGAATTTCGCGCGTTAACAAAGTGCATGTGTCAAACAGTTTTGTGTTTGTGTGTGTGTTTGTTCTGTCACATTTATGTCAATATTATTATAGCAATAATCTGTTTATGAGTACAAAATTACAAAAAAAAGTTGCGTAAAAAGTAGGAAATAAATTCATATAATATTATGAAATACAACTTGTTGATTGATATCATTTTTGCAAAAGTTTTCTTGAAGTTAAAATATGTTTTTTTATGTTTTTTTCTTAGAATATTCATTTGATAATTCTCTATGATATCATGAGCTGGCATAAAGTGCAAGTGTTTACAAACAGCGTGCATCGATTTCACATAAAGTGCCACCCGACGTAAGGCAGGGGACTGAGAGGGGAGCGGGCGCGGGCGCGGGTCACCCCAGCTGTCAAAAGTTTATATTCACGTAAATAAACATTACGTTTGTACACCCTAGGTTTCTTTAAAATGCATTGCAATAAATGATAGTTATTATCAGTTATTTATAATATCTAAGCTTTTGAAATACACCATAAACTTATCGAGCCCATAACATGACCATAACCATAAGAGCAAGTATAGAATGGTACCTTAACTATATCTGCTTTGTATTTTTATAATAGCACTAGCTGTTGTCAGCGGCCCTGCCCACGTGGATTTCTGATCCCGTTCCCGCTGCTCCATAAAAACCTTCCGTAGAGTTCAAGGAACAAATAAAAAAAAGTTACTCAATTGGTCCTACCGTCTTCGAGATATGCGCTTACCAACATATTTCGCAATTCATTTTTGTAGTATAGATTTTCATAACTTGTAAAAAAATAGTAGTATTCCCTTTAACCCCTCCATGTTGGAGTATGTTCATGTCGATTGTCAGTAAGGATTCAAACCTGGGACCTCTTCATAATAAAACGATCCTTTACTATTAGATTCATACAATAAAATGGTTAATATATTTAGCTCTACAATTTTTATTTAAAAAGAAGTTATCTTATTAAATAATGTAATACTAATGGACCATGAAAATACTCATACAAACATTATGTACCGAAATTCGCTGTCACTAAGACCTCGACCTCGTACCCACACATCGCGCCCAGCAGCCGACTGTACCCGCTCTGCGCCTGTGAGAGTCGGGCCTTTTCCATGAGTCACGCTGCGGCGCGTTGCCGACACGACACCGACAGGCGCCGGCGAGTCTGCCGCACACACTCAGATTACGATTTCTTTGCATAAGTTTGATATTTAGGAGGTGTATGTAATTTTATATTCTTTATTACTAAGAAATGTTAAGTTATTTACATATTAAAATACCAAACAAAAACATGTAATATATTTATAGCTTATACTGATCCCGATGTATCAGTTGTTTTTAGTAGTCATTGTCACGGGGAGATGATTAAATATCTAATATTCAGAAAATACTTTATTTTTTATTATTTTAACATCACTTCTTCACACTGATCGAGTGTTATTAGACAACCATCAAAGTATTTTATAGTTCTGCATCTCTGGAAATCTTCAATTATTAATTTTAAATATGAAATGCATTTCAATTATTAATTTTAAATATAAAAATATGAAATGCATTGGCAATAACGTTTCCAGTCAAATTTGTTGTTCCGAGGAATTGTTATTCTCTAAATTTAATTAGAATATATAGTATCCCATTAAAATGAAAATATCCATGAAATATATGAGAATAAAACATGTGCATTTTAATTTCATCTACACATTCTATTCGCTTGACTGTCTAAATGGGGATAACATCCCCTCATAAAGAAATACAAATGAATTTGCATCTAAAGCACGAATGTGAAAGTCCAAATTGGCATAATAGATGGTGTTGTTTTGATCCAGCGTACGATAATCGGGTGAGATGTATTAGAGTTAAATACAGGCGCAAACGGGAGGCACAGCCATGTATAGACAGGACTGTACTCACCTGGAGGGCTTAATGGAGAAGTTTAGAGAGAGGTCGGAGGTAAATTACTGAGAGCAGTACTTAGTTAGCGTGTATTTTGTACTATAGTTATGTTCGATGGTTTTATTGTAACATGGTCCTCTTTGCAACTGCATTTTAATTCTATACTAGGGGTGGTTATGTAGGTATTTTCAGAGGGCAGTTTGTTTATCTGGACTTATAACTTTTTATACTAAAGTAATTTTCTCATTTGGTTCTCATTTTATTAATAGGGTTTTTATTGTGAAGTAAGTTTTACAAGAAGTCTATCAGAGCCACGTTCGCCACGCCAGTAAATTTATTTCCGTGTGTCCGAACCCCCACGAGATCAGGTAGTCGATCAGGACGTGCGGTTGGATTTTAGGGGGCATTTATAGAGTTTGATTGGAAAAGTTATGAATTTTGACAGCTAATGTCAACATCGGCAATGGTCGTAGTAAACGGTAGATCATGTATGTAGGCTTTATAGGTACTTCATTATAATCAAGTAGGTATAATAATTTAGCAATTGGGTTGAGTCAATGATTATAATGATCAATTGTAAATCGTTTATTTACCGTTAATTACAACACTTTTTTTAGTAATTTATTTTAACAATAGCAAAGCCACTGCCCTCCTTCGCATTGTCCCTATTCATTCTATTAAATCTCATATCATTATTTTTTTAAAGAATATTATCAACCGTTGTCACTAATATTCCCTCTCACCCTCCCAACTAAGCTCAATGCTTGCGTTAAGAGTGCGTTCACGTCGGTAGTGTAATGGCCAGGATTTGAACCCGGCACCGCTCGATCCTACCGACGGCGACGCGGCGACGCTTTGATTTTCTTTACTCAGCCTAATCTTAACTCAAACCAATACGATTCATTTTCAGTCATACCAACGCAATTAGATATTATAATGTAATCAAATTCAATCGGCTATGACGTTTTCTTATTCAACTCTGACTTAACCACTTCTTATCATCGACGGGTTATAGTATCTGGAGGTTTTCAGCCGGAAACCAAAATCAGGTTTGTCATCAAACTACCACCACTCGTATCACTCAAACCGATGTAGTGCCAATAAATCAGTGGCCGCCCAATAAAGGGGCACGTCCCTCTCGGAGTGAGTACACCCTCCCGCCCTCCGGTAACGGAAGAATTAACCACTCTGTTATTACGAGACTAACTTGTTGTATGTGAATTTGTATGAAGTTTCGACCACTTTTAGCTGAGTTTAAGGAACTAAAATAAATGGTAATAAGTTAGTAGGTATATAATTTCATGTGCCATATATTCATTGTATAGGTGGTCAAATTGACGTGCCATAAATAAAAAAAAGGTGCCATAAAGGTAAACAATCCTGTGACAACTTTTTATAAAAACATATATTAAACAAACAAACTGTGCTAACTAACTGACTAACTAATGGTTTGATACGGTTTTTAATCTTTAAAATCCGTTTCTAAGCATTTTTGACGTGACAACGTCTTATAAATTGGCTTGCCGGGTGACACTTCAAGAAACTGCGTTACGCTCCGCTCACGTTATGCGCTCACAATGAGAGCGAGTGAGAGGCACGCGTCCCTTCCACTCGGGCATGGTTAGCCCGCCTAAGAGCGAGAGAGACAGACATAAAAAATAAAATTTTGTTAATATGAAATTCAGTGCGAGATTCTTTGTATAAATTAATGTTTTAAATATAATTCTTTGTATAAATAAATGTTTTAAATTGTTACTATTATTTCATCCTTCTTCCTACTATACGAATGAATATTCACATTAAAATTATTTTACCACTCAAAGTCGTTGTCACGTAAAACTTTCGCCCGTATACCGACTTTACAGGCAACCAATTTTTTATACTTAGTTTTTAAACACATATATTAAATAGACACGTTAAGATTGTTTACGTTTTTTGGAGTACCTAAAAACATGGACTATAGTACTCTCTCATCTCTCATAAACTCACGCCTTTATCCCCGAAGGGCTGTGCTAGCACCCACATTTCGCCAGTTTATGTTTAGGTCCCAATGTACTAGGTGGCGAGCCTATTGCCATTAATCGGGCACTTATAAACCTGCGATAAATACACATAACTTCGAAAAGCATCGAAGCCATTGGTGTGTGCCTTGGTAAACCTGGGATCGAACCCGAGACCTCGTCTCAGCAGTTCATTACCCATACCATTAGGCTAGTATTGTACCCAGATATTACACCACACCACACAATTTAACTCATAAGATTTGGACCATCTGCTCTCTCATTTGTACCTTAAAACCAGACAAATGATTAATTAAAAGCCTGTAAAAAAGAGCCTGCCATCGATCAGAAACTTAGGAAGTTCATCTGGCACTGACTGAGTCTTCATTCCTTCTAAAAAAGGCACGAACCATTTCAATTAATATTTTTAATCAAGCCCGCACCCTCTCCACGCATGTCCGTCTCTATGGCGGATGACGGCGAGGGATGCTGCACTTGTGGGGTGCACTTACCTCTGACGAAATAAATTATCATTACCGTAGATATAATAGTTATATTTGTGTGAGGGGAAATGTAATAAAAGGGCTTAATTTTTATACAATCATCATTTTTCTACTCACAAGGGTGAACAGAATACTACTGACAGCCTTGGAACCCATGATAACTCACCTGCTTCCTAGACCTCGTAAACAAAGGATTTGGAAGATCAGACAGAAATCGTTTCCACCCTACTCAACCTCAGAATTCATAAATCGTGTTACGCTTTGCTTACTATTTGCTACCTTAGTAATATTTGTATTTCCCCTAGGAATTACCCCCATTATTTCAGTCGTGATGAAGTAGTTTCATTTAACTAAAGGCCGATTTCCACGATTCGAGATATTGCAGATGCATGCGCTACTCTTGGACGCGTCTACAGACTACGCACCGTGGAAAGCCACTCGTCTGTGATTTATCTCTATCGACACGGATATTGGACCTAAGTCGTGGGAGAAACAAAGCCCTTGCGCGTGCACTGTTTTGATATAATCTATGTTTGGAAGTTTTGAGCTCGTCCACTAACGTAGCACCACGTGCTATCCTCAAATGATTGCCTAAAAACACTTACTGCGCGTATAGAGCAAATTGAGCGCCACATTGTACGTATTTGTGCCCTCTTTCCTGAGATTTTGCCCTCAACTTGCCATCAGGCGGGGTGAAGACAAATAGAAATGCCCTAATTTTTTTTTAAATCATCTTGTGGAATATAAATTCCTAAATATTCCTATGTACTACGTATGTATTACGCCTACCTATATACCTATAAACCACTTACTCTATACCTATGCATATCTCAATTTACATCACAATACTCTAATTACCACCTAACACCAATAAATCAGCCTTAATCAACTGTAATCTCAATATCTCCGCTAACCCTCCGCCCTCCGAGACTCCCTCCCGCTGCAAGTACGGCGCAGTACCTCCCGTACGGTGGAGGTACCCCCGGTGCATAGAGATAAGATTACACTCAGCAAATGTATTGAAACTTTCTAGTCGAATTGCATTGTGTGCGAGTTGATTGAAATTTTACTTAACTAATTACTTTCGTGTAAAGTATGGAGAGACTCAAAGAAGAATCAAAGAATCAATTTCGTTTATTCGGTTTAGGCAAATAAAAAGCAATTATGAATGTCAAAGTTTTACAATTATGTACCTACTTTGGTCAAAAATATTATAATTAATAATAAGTAAAATACTTAGTAAATAAATAATTTGAAAATGATTTTTTCACTGTTTCGGTAGTTAAATCTACTGAGAAGAGACCAACAGAAATTCGGGTAGATGATTGATATCCTTTATTTTGTTTCTAATATATAGTTTTGTTTATTTATAATAAGTAGGTGCAAGAGCAAGAGACCATGATTATGACCATGGATTTTTATCACCTAAATATTCGTCTACTTTATAATAACTTTTCACTTCTATTTTAAACGGTGGTAGATGCTTCATTTACTGCCTTATTAGTTCTTCGTTTGATGTCACACATGTTTTTAAAATAACTATGTAGATGCTTTAAAGTTATCATAATTTTATGGTCGCCAACTTAATCAATCGTACAAACGTATAATGCCCAACACCAGGTGTCTAATAAAGCCAGGAATGTCCAAAGCAGGTGCTGAGCTTTACTTAAAACATGTTTATAAAAATTATGGACATGTAAAACAAACGTAGCTTAGATGAAGTAGAGAAATAAAGAATTATTATTGACGCATAAATAAAAAATGATCTTAGGTACAAGACACGCATTCTCTTAGAATAAAAACAAGCTTTTAAAATAATTTTATATCTTTTAAGTCTGTCACATAAATAATTTAACTACAAGGCGATATCGCTGATTGGTTGGAAGTAGTCGCTTCAATAAAAATATCTTAAGAAGTTCGGTCATTTCGTGTAACTAGAAAATCGAACTTACTGAATTGGGAAGAGGCTCGGAGTAGGGTAGGAGAGGCACATAATTTCGAATCAGTACAGATCGTTGAAGATATAGCATAGCAAAGTAATCGCTATTTTAAACGATTAAAAAAAAGGTGGTGGCAATATATAGTATTTATAGTATTTCATACTTTGAATTGGACGATCATCTTTCTGACTGCTTAATTTAAAAAAAATAATCTCTTATTTATTATTCACAATGAAATGGTTTTCTTTCTTTTTATATAAACTTTTGCGTTAACGAAATATTCAGTTTTTCTGATAGTTATTCTATCCTAAACGAACCACAGGCAATAGGTACACACGTGGACTCTATTAAGGTCCAGTAATAACTTTCATATAGCTTTTTGTTATTACTATAAATGTTAGCTGTGATACTACTTACTTACACGCTACAATATAGGCATGTTGTGACTTGTGATAGTAGACTACAACATTATCACGCCTTATTCATGTTTCCATTCGACAACCGCCCCAAGCGAACAAACAGCTCAAAATATAATTCCTAATCTTTATAATCAGCTAATTCCCTATACGAATAATGCCATAAATAGCGGCAAATCCCGCAAAATGTCGCCGATCCCGCGCTGTAAATGCCGCCGTACGGCGTACAGTGGCGTATGCCGCGGGCCAAATACGAGACGTGACACGTCGCTCGGGAACGATGGTGGCATTCCCGAAAATGTCTGCAGAATTAATTGTCATGAATAAGTTCATAACTTGTTATTATGAGTGGATGAAGGGGGTATCTGACATTTTTATTGAGTTAGTGAATTAGCAAATAACTATGACGTTTTTTGATTATTTATCGATAATTTGACACCATAATATTATTATTGAACAATATGAAAACGTCATCGTTATCTGCAATATAAGTAGGTAAGCTTTAAGTAAGTAGCTTTGAAGTTCAAAGAAATATGTATTTTGATAATTTCAGGTACCCCCTTACATTGACTCATGGTTTTAATAATTACCTAAATGCAACATGAATTTCAAATAATGCCATTGCTGACATTAATAATATACTTAATAAAAAAATAGGATTTCAATGTACACTGACGGACTCATAAACTGCATCAAAGTTCAGGTTTACTTTAAAAGGATTTTTTATAATAAATATGCAAACTTTTTAGATTAAATTATATAAATATGGAAAGACTGGCTCTTAATCTTGAAAAAAAAATTAAATTTAAAAATAGAACTGCAGTAAAACAAATGAATATAGCCGGGAAAAGAAAATTTACTTGTAGTATCAGATTTGCGTGTTATTTATAGCAAAGTTTTAAATTGATTCTCATTGATTTTTTTGTTTTGTCAATTGAATTATTGTTACCAGCATAATTGTTGGGTTAGTTTTTTAACACATCGAGAGTTTTTGAACCATAATATGGATACTTCGTCCGAACAAGCGGCACAAATTGTAGCATTGGTGCGGGAGGGCTTGGATCAACGAACGATTGGTAGAAATTTAAATTTAAACCAGTCTACGGTTTCTAGAATATACAGAAGGTTTGTAGAGACAGGTTCTTACAGGAGGAGACGAGCAACCACAGGTCGTGATGACCGATTTATTGTTATAACTTCCCTGCGAAATCGTTTCCTCACGTCAGTTAACATCAAAACCGAGCTTAATGAAGTGCGTGGAGTAAACGTGTGTGCACGAACAATAAGAAGAAGGTTAAGGGAAGCGGATATCACCCCTTTTAGACCAGCAAATGGTCCAAAGTTGTCTACAGCTCACAGACAAGCTCGCTTAAGATTTGCGCGTCATCACCTGAATTGGACAGAAGAGCAGTGGGCCTCTGTATTGTTCACGGACGAGTGTAGGACATGTTTATATGGTGCAGATGGTCGCAGAAGAGTCTATCGTCGACGTGGGGAGCGATATGCTCAAAGTTGCATTGAGGAGCGTGTTCCTTTTGGAGGCGGTTCATGTATGGTCTGGGGTGGCATATCGATGAACGGGCGAACAGAACTTGTGTTCATAGACATGGTCCGTCAAAACGGTAATAGAGGGGGTTTGACAGCACATCGCTACATAACAGAGATATTAGAAGATCACGTGGTGCCTTACATGGGATTCATAGGCGAAAATTTTACTTTAATGCAGGATAATGCCCGGCCGCATGCAGCTGCACAAGTTCAACATTATTGCGAAGAGGTTGGGATACGTACAATGAATTGGCCAGCACGCAGCCCGGATCTTAATCCCATCGAGCATGTTTGGGACAATTTAAAAAGAGCTGTATATGCGAGAAACCCTTCGCCCACGACAGTGGCAGCACTAAGAACAGCACTTTCAGAAGAATGGGACAATATTCCGCAAGATCTTTTAAAAACCCTTATAAAATCTATGCGGAACCGATTAGAATCCGTAATAAGGGCACGTGGGGGTAATACACCTTATTAAAACACAAATAAACCCTTGCATAAAGTTTGTGTCTATTGTTAAAACCAATTTTTTAATTAAACCAATTTTTCTTAAATTTCTGTTTTTTCTTCAAAAAAAGTCTTAAGGTCCTTTCCAGTACATAAACTTAAACTTAAAGATATGACCCTACGCTGTTTTAAAGTTCACGAACCAATCTAGAGGTTTCAATTTAAATCTGTATAGAAAGTATGCATACTTGGTTAAAATATTTATTTCAAAGTCGTCTATTACTTTGATGCAGTTTATGAGTCCGTCAGTGTATTTTTGTGTCGGGATTTTCTTTTATTTTTAATTAAATAGTTTTTACATACCTACCCATAATTTGCCCACCCTGCATCACCCTGACACGTATTTCTCAATAAAAGTCATAATATTAGAAGAAGATTTGTATTGTATTATTTAAGTTAAATATCTAACTCCCAAACCTTACCGGGACTGCCATCTTTGTTATTTGCAAATTCATCAGTTATAAGCGCTTACGCCACGGGCATTTGCAGTTCGAACCACCCTACGACACGCTATAGGAAACACTCTACGAGTGCCATACACATACAGTAAATAGATTAATAAATTACAAGATTGTGTTTCAGTAAGCAAATGTCTGAAAATTTTCCATATGTCGTGTTGTAATTATGAATGGACAATGGGTTCTACCCCATTGTAATAGGTGGCGATCCTATTGCCATTAACCAGGCACTTATAAACCTTTGATAAATACACATATAACTTCAAAAACCATCGAAAAGTCATTGGTGTGTTCTATGGTAAAACTTGGGATCGAACCTCGTCTCAGCAGTCCATTACCCATACCGCTAGGATACCACTGAGAAATCGGTTTGAAAATTTGTTTTCCCATCAAATTTTCAGACCTAATTAATGCACAAACCAGAATTTAGAATCGCTTCGTCATCCACTGAGCCATTTAGAACGTTATGGTACTTATGGTCAATATAACATACCTTATAAGATTTCCATCAGCGTATTTCTCATTATCGTGATAACAAGGGACATTTCTTCCTCCGAAGCAGTTTCTCCGCTACCCCCTGGAGCGATGACTCATCCTCAAAATTTCATTTCTGGAGCCGCATGACGTCACACTTGTGTCGCTATGAATTCTCAATACCTTCCTCTCCCTTTAGAGAAAAAGATTTATTGCTTTACTTAACACTAGTGCGCGTATTAAACGTATCGGATCGGACCCCTCGCTCTAATCACACATGTGAGAGAGAAACAGATGAACCGATTCGAATTTTCTCATTCGTTTTTCGAAATTTCAAAAGGGAGTGTTCGTAACGGTCTGAGATGGAGTGATCTTGACTTAATATAGCTTTTCGATAATAACACTTATTACGATAGTAGTAGAGTATATTTTAAATCGCTCTGTAATAAAAAAATCACTGTAATTTTTTTATTGGAGTTGAAAACTATTTTAGCACGTCTGAAAACTTAATTGATAAAGTTGGCTAGTGAACCTTAGCGAGATAAACATAAGTCTTATTTTCGCGTGTACTGTACGGAAATCTTGGTGGTGTTAGCTGTCTAATAGAGGTTGTACTATCAATCATGATTTAGGAATTTAATAGGATTTGGAGATGTGAAGGATGAGCAGCTTGCGAGGTTCTGAAAGGTTTGTGATTAGTTGTTTATTGGGAGGTGTTACGTCGGTGTTTACTTAATATTATTTTGTTTAGGGAAAATCATTCGTCATTCGCCAGCTGCAAAATAAAACATTTTGCAACTTGAATTTTATTTATAACCACGGCAATTTTTTTTTATTCTGCCAGTTTGACTGATTGTTTTTTAAATTTGGATTACCAACCACACAGTTTAATCTTCGATATTCAAACCTGCGTCCTTTTGATCGCGAGTCCAACATTTTAGCCACTTATCGTTATCGCAAATCGTAAGTTGTATTTCATAAATATCTTTATTTAAAACAAATTTTTACCACAGCATTATGTATTAAAAATGGCATATTTTTTTACAAAAGTGCTCATTAAGTGAATTTAACTTATGAATGACGGTGTAATTGTGGTTGAGTGAATCATGACGGAACACTGGTCGTGGCTGACGGGGTCCGGGGCGGCGGAGTACACCTACAGCCCCCCCACGAGACCCAGCCGCCCCCCTCATAGGCCGCTGGTGAAGCTGGCCACCAGCGCGCATCTCCATACTATAGCCAGGTGAGTCAGTAGAGTTAAGTATGAAATTGAGGAAGAGAAAATACAGTTATCATAATTATGTGTGTACTTTTTACTCACGCCCGCAATCCCCAAGGGGTAGGCAGAGATGTATTTATCATTCACGTTTCGCCAACTATGATTTTCGGTCCCACGTAACAGGGGGCGGGTCTATTGCCCTCAATCGGGCATTTGGACATTTTTTATAAAAACTAAAATAACCATTAATTCGAGGACTAGTACTGGTTTTTGAATCTTTTATCTGGGCCTTAATTTTTATAATTTATAACAAAAGCTTGAGGTATGAGTATGTACCTACCTAAATATTTTGGAGTTGTTGGGAAAAAAATTGGGAATGTATGGTAAAAATGCATTATACTTAGATAACAATAGCTTTGCAAGGGAATTAACCACTGCTAGTTTTCTAAAACTTCCGTAGAACTCTATAAGAGTTCTCCTAAGTAATATGTATAATATGGTTCTACTATCAAAAAATTTAACACTCTTGACTATATTACAATAGTTTCAAATTAATATATTTTAATCTGTATGACTTTATTCATAAAGATTAAAATCGATAAAACAATGAAATCTTTGAGCAGTGATACAAGTTTGCATTGCGTTTTCTTAACGAAGTGTTCTACTAAAATTGTAAGTAAATGTCTTAATCTTGAGCTTAATTTAAACATAAGATACATTTAATAAATGAAGTGTCTGATGTGAATGTAAATTTGACTCTATTAAGTCTTTTGTTGAGCCCGCTCAATATTCACTGCGCTGTTTTCAAGAAAAATGGTTTAATTCCCCAAGGAACCTATACTTTTCAGGAACAAACTTATTGTTAACATCCATCAAAATGTTTCACATTCAAAAACGAACTTAATTCCTTTGGACTACGAACCGTTATCATTTCTTAAATACAAAAGTAATGTTTGTCGAAGTACACTCCTGTTCTGACTTTTATTTGCGACGGTTTTTCTGTCGGCACAACATTTATTATCTGGACATTAAGGATCATTTTTCTCTGTCACAACTACAAAGGTATTGCAGTAATGGCGTTTTAAAACAAAGTTACAAATGCAGTTAATATGACAGTTCTGCGTATATTTTTGAATGGTTTAAGTGCAAATATAAGTTGGTGGAATGCAGACTGCAACGACAGCGTGATGGATGGTTGCAGTACTCCGAGGATTTCATTAAGGTGATGTATGGATACTAATGGTGGTTATTTTCACAAAATTTTGACATGTCTTTTACAAAAATCATGTATTTTTGGTTCAGCTTATACATTTATTCATAAACATAAACTCACGCCTATATCCCCGAAACGGTAGGCAGAGGTGCTAGCACCCACATTTCACTAGTTTATGTTTAGGTCCCAATTTAATAGGTGGCGAGCCTATTACCATTAATCGGGCACTTATTAAACTACGATAAATACACACATAACTTCGAATAGTCATTAGTGTGTGCCATGCTTAAACCTGGGATCGAACTCGAGACCTCGTCTCAGCAGTCGATTACACATTCCACTAGGATACCACGGAAATAGTTAGCGATATTAGCGCCAATGTATAGAAACCTTGGATGGTAGCGTGATGATATGTAGTAAACTGTGAATGTCTAGGTAAATATTGTAATTATTTGGTTGCTGGTGAGAAATAAATAATTTATTATTATTATTATTATTATTATAAATGTTACTGCTAGATATTGTAGCTTTTTATAGATGAAAGAATTATTGATATCGGTCCAATAGTTAATTCGATATAAACAAAAAAAAATCTTTCCGTTTTATAGGTAAATAATATTAGTGTAGATTGTATTTCTCTGTACCATGACAAATCCGTCTTCAGTTTGTTTCAATGCCCAGAAAAAAAAAAACAAAAAAAAAGACTGATCGTAAGACCTCGCATAGTCCTCAAAACAAAACTTGCATACAATTACCAATATGTAGTGTAATTTAATTTTATTGTCGACCAACACCTGCCCCAATATTGTAAAATTATCAAAACACACGCGACACAACTTTATTTGATGGAAAAAATATAAAAATTTACATATAGAGCAAGCCGCGGATTTCACAGGGAAATATTTATTTCTCCCCTGGCAACACTACGTGATGCGAATGGGGAGAGGCTGGCAACCCGCGACTATTACTCATTGTCTCTACCCCTTAGTTTATAGGCTGTATCGTGATTGTTCCTTGTCTCTGTGCATAGAGAATGTAAATAATCATTTTCTATACTTATATGTTTTTCTCAATTTAATACATATTTCTGAACTCCCCTATTGCTTGTCACAAACATCTGGCTTAGGAAAAGTGTAAGTTATTCGTTGGCAATAGAATAAGTGATTGTATTTCATAATATTTGTTATCTATCTAAGTCTGTTCAGATCATTAATAGACTCCGGTTCCTTCTTCCGTTAGCACATTATGAATGAATGAACGAATGAATGAATTATGTATTTACTCCAAGCAACAAAGGCAAAGGCATATTTGTTAATATTATCTACTTATGTCTATGTTAGTAAATCTATTTAAATAAAATAGAATATGGGACAATGACTGCGATGCTTTTCGAACTTATGTGTGTATTTATCGCAGGTTTAAAAGTGCCCGGTTAGTGGCAATAGGCTTCGCCACCTATTACATTAGGACCTAAAATATAAACTGGCGAAATGTGGGTGCAAGCACCTCTGCCTACCTCTTCGGGGATATAGGCGTGATATTATATAGAATATGGGAATTTTGCACACAATAAAATAAAGATGTAAGGTAGCCCATGAAGCATATGCTTTTATCTAAAACTTACCTCTATACCGACGTATATTCCTGCAGATATATGCCTACGGTAGTGAATGCAGATACAAATCGGATATTAACATATTCTGATCTTATAAAAAAAGAAGCCAATACTTGTGCTGTGTAGTTTATATGCTATTCGTAAAATTATCAGCCGCTTACAAACTGCACAGACAGCCCCACAGAAAATCTATAAATCACAAAACATTTCAGGAAAAACAATTTTAATCCTACCCTCTCTGCACCTGTCAGAGGTGCGCTTATTACCGTTGACAGATCACTGTTTCTGCTCGCTCCCCAGACACCTATGATTGATGATAAAACTTTGCTAAGAATAGTTGTATCCCACTTTTAAACGCACTTGGCAAACAGTTTGCTGCGAATTCTTGAACGTAAGTCAAGCATAGTGGAAATGGTAGCTGAATGAATGATAGTTACTGGTAAAATATTATATGCCTGTTAAATTGCTGTCTTTATTTATTAAGTACTGGAATCATGTGGTGTTCAAAATTCGACAATGACACATATTTAATTACTCTTAGTATCATTGCGATGCGATTCAAGGGAAGAAACACTGACTACGAGTAAATAGATTTATTTAAATGCTATAGGTACTACACACATAGTTCTAATTTAATATTTCTTTTGATATAATCAATCATGCATGACGAAATATATTAAAATAGGGGCTGCTGTCTGAAATACAGATATTAATTTATCTAGCTCAGACGCAGATGTTTTATCAAATGTTGTACTTGGCCGTAAATAAATGTAGCCTAGAAAATAAGTTTAGCTTGAGTTAAATTATTATTTTAATTAAAAAACGCTAGAAAAGATCAGGGACACAGAATTAGCTACAAACTATTTGCAGAGTGTGTTTCTTGACTGTTCTTTCTTGGTTTGGTAGGAACATTAATGATAGAAGTTAATGATACACTGGTATCACGATAGCGCGGCACGCATTGGGAAAGAAACATTAGCATATCATTTAGTTGAATCATTATTCGTTCATTTGATTTAATATTATGTATCTCTTTAATCGACTACATAATAAGTGGAGGTTCACAAGTCAGTTGAACTTTTTTGTCGAAATTATGTTGTACATACAGCAAGAAATGCGTTCGGAAAAATACTTGGTTGGACACAATAGGTTTCTCTTCTATTTATGGGGTTTAAAAAGAATTCTACCATTAAGTCTTGGAATTCCTTACCAGCTCACGTGTTTCCTTCTTCCTACAGTCCCGAGTCCTTTATGCGGGGCGATAAAAAGCATCTGAAGAGGCCGTCAAGCTGAGCGCCATCATTTTAACACTGTATTTGTTTGTTATGGTGACCCTCTTTCCTGAGACTTTGCCTTCAGCTCACCATCAGGCAAGGTGAAGTCAAATTGACTTGTCCTAGGTAAAAAAATGAACTGTAAAGTTCATTTGTTTAGGTAATTAAATAAATATAAACAATCTTGTTGTGTTTTTTTGATATGTTTTATTTAAAAATTCAGTATAAAAATATTTTTCTACTTAGTAACGCATTTTGAAGACTAAAAATCTGTGTCGAGTCACTAGTTAGTTAGTTAATTAGCCTAGTTTATTTGTTTAGCGTGTATTTTTATAAAAAGTAGCCAAAATATTTTTTACCTTTATTTAAGTTACTAAACAAATGGAGTATAGTAACTTTTATGGTATTTAAAAAAATCGATAACTATATTGTCATTGAGCAAAAAAAGTTGCAAATGGCGCCGACCATTGAAAAGCAAAAACTTGTAGAAGTCGCGGGAAATGTCGGCACATCGGGCATGAATTGCTCGTACACAATACAAAAACAAAATCGCCTATTTTATTCTAAGTATTTTTCAACAAAACTTACGGTAAATCCCCCATTCTCCATTGCACAATGCATCACCATTGTTGGACAGGGGCTGTACACACGTAGTCCCGCTCGTATGCACCGATCTAAACCAATGGCCCGTGAGATGGAATACGTGGCCCGAATACAACTGCAGGATTATATTCGGCTAATGGAGGCTAGTATGCTCACCTGCCTCCAAGAATCTGATCTTTAAATCTTATAAATACAATCACCAATTTCAAAGCTTTTAATATTTGAAAGTAATTTAACCACGAACTTGGCAATAAAAAAGCTAAATTTTTGGCGCGCTTTTATTAGAAATAGAAACGTGAAAGAGGATCATAATTTTGAATTAAGAACGTCATGTTTCATGATTTTGATATTTTTAAAATAGGAAACTAAACACGTTGAGAATTCTTTTTGAGAACTTTGAACCATAGACAGTATATTAAATACTACAATTGCATTCATACTTTTTATGAATTATTATTAAATGAATTTTTTTTTTTAATATCTCCTACTGTACCTAATTATAAAACTTAAAAGGAAAGAATGAACTAACCACAAGTAGTGGTAAGTCGTAGTCTTCTTAACTTTCTTAGGCCATGGTATCCACTTACCGTCAGGTGGGTGTGAGAATATTTAGACCGAAGACGTCCTAAACTCAATACACCCAATATTTATAACTTGCAAGAGGACTTGCAGTGCGCTTCTTATGACTGTCTGTTTGAAACTATGAATCTAAAAACATTGCCGAAATCGACACGATAATGAATGCATCTATAAGGACATATAGATATATATGTGTCATATATTACTAACGACAATATAATATAAGGTTATATCACTTATTCGCTTCCTGCCAATCCAGGCATATAACTAAAACTCGATTGTACAAAACACCACCTACTCATTATAATAACGAGTTCATGTACTGTGACTGGTGAGATTCACGACAATTACACCTAACGTAATATTAAGTCTTTTGATAAAATTATTAGTTTCCATAGTTCCCGTCATACAAACATACCACATACCGTCAAATCAAACAAAAATATACCTAAATACTCCTCAATAGAGTATACATTACCTGCAATCATTGTTAGTATACCTAATAGTATGTAATTCGCTGAAAGAAAAAAGTTTAACTAATATATAAGCCGCGGGGTGATGTTGTTGGCTACAGTTGATAAAATGGTGTCCAAGAGTTGTTTGTTGTTGGCTATTGTTGCCTCCCTCGCCTCCTCGGTGATAGGCACGGCGGAGGTGATGAGCCATGTCACAGCACATTTTGGGAAGGCCCTTGAAGAGTGCAGGGAAGAGGTAAGGTTTACAACTTTTAATTTATGATTCAAACGATGTAATCGAACTGCCCTTGTCCTATACTTACCTAGTAGTGTTACGAACAAAATTTCCAAAAATACTTTCTTAGTGAATGCTTCAATAAATCATTAAGCCTATTGAAGTCCACTGCTGGACATAGGCCTCTCCCAATGTTGGCTTTGGTCTACTGTCTTCACGATGGCCAGGCAAGTTGGAATTGAGCTCTCGCAGCGATATCGTCTGCGTATTTTTCCTTTAGTCGCCTCTTTCGACTCCATTCGGATGAGATTAAGTGTTGTATGTTGATACTCTGTACATCAGCACACAGGTGAATCTACTGTTAAAAAATCAAGTCTTGCAGCTTTATTTTAATGAGATAGGCAGTTAATCATATGTATGGACAGTAGAAGATAGATTAATATGCTTTCAATGTCTTACTCCTCCAGTCAGGCTTATCTGCAGAAATTATGGAGGAGTTCAAGCACTTCTGGAGTGAGGACTTTGAGGTAGTGCACCGCGAGCTGGGCTGCGCCATCATCTGCATGTCAAACAAGTTCAGCCTCCTGAAGGACGACGCCAGGATGCACCACGTAAACATGGACGACTATGTCAAAGGATTTCCTAACGGTATTTACCATAGCATAGGTTTATATTAGCCTAAAGCAAACCGTTCCTGAAAAAGAAAGAAAAAAGCAGTATTATGTACTTACACAGGATACACAAACCTTTTTTCTCGTGTACGAAATCCCCGCGGCTCCACCTGTCACCCCCAGGCCCGCCATAATGGGAGACGCAGGTCATTCTGCATAGATTATTATGTAGGTACTATACTACATAATAATTTCGTAAAGTACATATAATTTCTGATATTATACGCTCTGTCTACTTAGCCTTTGCACCTAGCTTCAGTGGTACAGGACTAATGAATGCGCCTTCAGTCAGAGGCACACACAGGTCGGGAAGTGTTATTAGGGTTCTGGTTAAAAAAATCTCAGCCGTATTAAATCATACTTACCTCGTGTACAGAAAAGAGTTAATAAAAGTACGTTAGCAAGTCCACAAAATGATTTATGATTCGCTGCAGTTGTTCACGAGCATGCCACCGGCGAACAGCACGCGATACGTTCTCAATAATACTGTTCCACACAAAATTATTTATTTCCTTTGTTTGCCGAGTGCTTAAACGGACGTGATACTTAGTATCAAACATTTGCATGCATACACCGTGTATTTACGGACCGAAAACCGAACCAAAAATCTATCTTATTCTTAACCTAACATAGATTTAATTATTACAGAATGAGACTTATTTGTGGACTATGGACGTAACGTAGTTAGGGTAACTATACAAACAATTACTTATAGATCAAGGTTAAGATATTTTTTGACGGCACGTCAATTTGACATGCAACTCGCTTGAGGGTAAGCTGTAGGCGGTTTCAGGAAAGAGTGTCACCATTACAAATATGTACAATGATGGCGTTTATCTTGACAGCCTCATCAGATGCTTTTTCACGCCCCGCTTAAAGGACCCGGGACTGTAGGAAAAAGGAAACACGCGCGCTGGTAAGGAATTCCAAGACTGAATGGTGCGGCAGAGGAAAGACTCCCCGAACTGCTTGGTTTTTAATGGAATATTCTGCACCGTATGCGGGTGATATCTAAGCCCTGCACGCGTTGTCCTGTGTAGGAAAGGAGAGTAATTTAGGGTCAGTTAAGGTCAAGACGGCTTTATACATGAACTCATTAAGCATCACAGGGCCAAGTCAACCTTATCTGTAATACCAAAAACCCCTACTGATCAATAAGACTCAGGTGTATGCTCTCCTCTCGGGATTGAAAGTCATACGACAGTCGCTCCCACAGTTCACACATAAGCAAACATTTTACTCATAATTTACGAATAAGTCCCGTTCTGGTGTACATTGCATTTGGTCAATTGTCTTATGAGGAATACATACTAAAAAAACATTCGCACCGTTATCCAGGGGACGTTCTGGCCGCCAAGATGGTATCCCTGATCCACAACTGCGAGAAGAAATACGACGACATGACAGATGATTGCGAGAGGGTCGTCAAAGTTGCCGCCTGCTTCAAAGAGGACTGCAAGAAGGATGGAATTGCACCCGAAGTCGCCATGATCGAAGCTGTAATTGAAAAATACTAGGACATTTCGACAAGACATAGATAGATTGACAATGGCATACCACGGATTATTCATTAAAAATTCTAGTTTTAAGTTTAAGCAACAAAAAAATGTAAAAAAAATATAGTTATTAATATTAAATTGTTAAAGTTAAATGGGTTTTTTGTTTTGTGTCCGACGTAAAGCGATGCTGTATCGTTCTGGTTAGGTTGGGCATTTCACTATGTAATTTGAACATGCGAAGCGTCTTTCATGCAAGTCCTTGATTTAATACGAGTCAACTGAAACCATCAATGTTAAAACTGTCATAACAGAGTCGATCTCTCACACTATACTTTTAATTTATCTTAATTCCATGTACTTGTGAATGGCAAACCTGTCAAAAAAATGTCCTAGCTGATTCGATTCAACGCCGGCAAACAGAACAACTTATTTTAAACATTAATTATTTTCACAAGGTGTTTAACTGGTATCTTGAAAAAAATACTTATCGTTATTTTCTCGTCAAAATCTTTTATATCGATCCACACCACCTTCATCATGAATATTTGATCCACAATTGAAGTACTTCCACAACTACATTTTCAAAACTACAAATTCCCAAAACTCTGTATTCCCAAGTAATGAACATGCGTTCTTTCGGTTGAAAATACACTATGGAAATAACAAATGGTATGCTACGGATTGTGGTATGGTTGATGAAAATCTAAAAGCAGCAATTTTATTCGACAACAGGCAATTAATACATCAACATGGACATAATTGACCCTAATTTGACCTCATCCATGTCACAACACCCCTCAGGGTATGATGTTAATGGAATTACATGTTAATAAAGAAATCTTAACCAGTTATTTTGTTATTATAACTCATAATGAGCTTATAATCACGTCAGATTTTACTTATAAACCGGTAATTAAAAGATGAATAAATGCTCGTAGAACCATGGTATGGGGACAGAGAACATTGGTCCATAGGTCAAAATGTCCGTCAAATTGGCACTGATAGTGGCCATGTGTCTGTCGGTCAGGGTGGAAGCATCGAAGGATGTGATGACGCAGCTATCAATCAACTTTGCGAAGCCTTTGGACGTTTGCAAGAAAGAAGTAAGTGAGATTTATATAATTTGCAAACGTTTATGCTATACGAAGCTTTATGCTATAATATAAATGCTTACGAAGTAAACATACTACATACATATATGCTCACGCCGGGTACAAACTGACAACATGTTAAAATGTATAAAGTACCAGATAGCACGAGTGTCAAAATGTACAAATGTCTCACGTCCGTAATCCCCGAAGGGTAAGCAGAGGTGTATTAAACACCCACAAAAACGTAATAGGGGGCGAGTCTATTGCCGCCAATCGGACACTTTGTAAAGGAAAATGGGTATGCTGAAAATAATTTCCCAACCGAAAATGTTGCAGCTAAAAAATAACTTAACTGCGGCTAACCACGTTATTGATTTACAAGCACTACCAATTAACGTCTTGGAGAATATCAAACGAATACTTAGTTGCATGGTGTAATCCAATAAATGGAAAAAAATAATGCTAGCTTTATTGAAATCTTATAGATGGATATACCTGATGCTGTGATTCAAGACTTTGCCAACTTCTGGAAAGAAGGACACGAGTTAAAAGATCGGCAAATAGGGTGCGCCATTTTGTGCATGGCCTCGAAGCTGGAACTACTCGATGCCGAGTACAATCTCCACCACGGGAACGCTATTGAATTTGCTAAGAAGCATGGTGCAGGTTCGTATTTTCTAACTCGCACTTAACTCATTTACCCTATTTGGTTCTCATAATTTTAAATTATCTCCAGATCACACTATGGCACAGCAACTAGTAGACATAATCCACAACTGTGCTCAGAACCGTCCTGATGATCCAGTCGACCCTTGTGAGAAGACCCTGAAATCGGCCATTTGCTTCAAGGCGGAGATTCACAAGCTCAACTGGGCCCCAAGCATGGACCTTATTGTGGGAGAACTGTTAGCTGAAACATAATGGAAACCATTTTGCCATCAGAAGCTACGGAACAAATATGAGAGGATCATTTTGTACACTACTCATTATTTTTTGTTTGTTGTCATATTCATTCTGTTCAATCATGATACAATTATTTCTAAACTTCTGTTCTTCTTGTATTACTTAAAACGAAAGGTAGACATTTTTATTGTATTCAATACCTACAAAAATTTAACATGGCCGTCGATATATAACCATTTAATAATGTCATATTGTTTACCAGAATTACTGGATGTGTGACTGTTAAGACGCTTTTTAATTAGGACTAAAGGATGATTAAAACCTTGAAGTAATTTTAAAGGAGACACCATTATATTAAAAAATGTGATATTTTTTACTAATTTACCGTAATGTAATGTTCATCCTCGTAATTTCATCCGATAATATTGATTCACTCATTAAATTACGTCATTTTATCATAAACAAGACTTGGCTCGCGTTAAGGATTTCTGATAGTATTTAGCAGTGTGTCTGATAATTTATTAGTTTTAAGAAACCCCCTCGTCATGCTGGTTGGGTAGAATAAATGATTGTTGTTAAAGATACTGATCAAATTAGTTTCATTTATATGATAAAAGTTAGTATTGGAAGACCTTCCATCCTTTCCTATTCTTCCTTATTACTATTTTTTTTATAGAGGGCTTTGTCGCTTTACGACCACATCGCCTCGTTTCCTTATTACTTAACAATGCTATTGCTATTGTAGTCAATAAATTGATAATGGTAACCGCTTACTATCAAGTTGGCGTGAGTTTGATTGTAACTTTAGTAAAATCAGAAACAGATGAATTGGGCAATAACGCGCTGGGAATACCAATTGTAAGTTTAGATCCTGGAAATTAGCTTTTTCATATAAGTCATCAGCTAAACGATAATCCTGGTGGCATCTAAGGGTAGTTCTTTGGAACCTGGGGTCTGCAGTCCTACTTCTTTACGTTATTGGTTTTTTTTCAATTATTATGGGCGTTATCAGATCTTTAACTTTAAGAGGAAAGTCTACACCAACATCTCATCTGTAATTGTGAGATCTAAGGCCGGTAGGTGTTGGTAGGACCATATACTCTCAGACACCCTGCCCCCTATTAAAATATTATTGCAATCTTACTTTACTTCCATATAGTGAGATTCGGACCATCATCGTCCGTTAGGATATACAGGAAATGAGTGTTACATGGTTTAAATGGATCCAACAATATTTCTTATTCTAGTAAATACATTTTATATGCTTTATAGGTTACCTACTTATAAAGTCCCAGTTCTCTTGTCTAAGTAATACATATTTGATAACGATTTTCCTAGAATTCGCTACAAGATTACAGAAATGTAACTCCATTAACAAAACATAACTCAATTTTACGGTTTACGCGTTGACTATCACAGTTCTTTCATTCGCGATACATTTGTAGGGCACAATGCAAATGAAACGAATAATTTCATTTTGTTTGTTTTGCGTATTCCTTGCGTCAGCCTTGGGACTTGATGAGCGTAAGGTGATGAACTCGATCAGCGAACACATTGGCAATGTGGTGCTTCAGTGTGAATATGAGGTACGACACATAGTTACCGGCATATATATCTAGTGGCTACAGAAAAAAGATCTTGGCGCGTGACATTGGCCATGGTCGTATAAGAAGTTGTCACTTCGGAGTCCAGGGTCAGCTTCTTCCAGTGATGTCAGTACTGCAGTTAGACCAGTTATTTATATGGTTATAACTACCACGACGCCACGACTACCTGATAGATGTTTGTATAACAACCGGAACCGCCTTAAAGTGACGCAAGACGACTAGTGCAAAATAGTCATACCTTTGCACTGAGGGGGGATCGTGACCGGATCCCCTGCAGTCGCATTCACCTCATCACCACCCGTTGTATTGCTATCCTAAATTATCAAAAGACTAAATTATCGATTCCTTCTAGATGGGCTTCTCAAATGATGTGATAGACGAGTTCCAATATTTCTGGAACCCGACACGCGAGCTTAAAAGCATGAACCAGGGCTGTGCCATCGCATGCGTGCTGAAGACCCTCCAGATCATGGAGCGAGGGGGGCAGCTCAAGAAGATCAACGCAGCTGCTTTCCTCAAGGCTAATGGCGCTGGTAATTCATAGTGTAGAGGGCCCTACCAAAATCTTTGAAGTCCAAATCAAACTCACTTGCTAGGGTTCGCAGATTAGACCCCCAGGGGGTGATGTCTTCGTCACCGAGGCTCCCGAATCCAAGAGTTGGTGCGCTTGTTACACAACGGACAAGTACAGGCTTTTATTTCCAAGTTAGGAGGTTAGATTAGATGGTAGTCGGTCGGTACCGGAGAAGTCGTAATACCAGTAAAAAAATAATAAGTGGACCACTAAGATAAACATTGTAATCATTCAAAATCAACCAGGGGCGGTTACAGCGTGCCCCCTTCTTTAAAGAAGAGAGGGATTCTATCCCCAACATCACGCCAGGATCTGCTAAGTTGGCTGCCTGTTCAGGATCACAAATATATCCTTCCCTAGTTTTCCGGCCATACGGGCAGAAGTGAAAAAATACTATCTCTCTGTCTGAGTATGTGTTCCCAGAATACTATAATCTGGAAGTCTTTAGAGTTAATAGGTTCCTTCTGAGCAAACGTGAGACTACACCATACTTAAGCATCAGGTGGAACTGAAGTCAAACGTTACCCTATAAAACATGTAAAAATACCGTGCAGTTGTTAGGTTCATATAATTAGCCTTAGCCTAGAGGTAGAATAACCATTAAGAATTATGATTTTAGCATAGGTACAGCATCATCATCATCATCATTATTCGTGCGCTAATCCCGGTGGCATCCGAAGATGTTTGTAAGACAACCGAGACCGACGGCATAATATGCTCTTCGAGGCACGACCAGACCAATGCAAATAGCCATATTAATGTATACTAATATTAGGATCGAAACCGCGCCTCTTGCGTAGCAGTCGCTTTCCTTACCGCCATGCCACCGAGGCTGCCGTTTTAGAACATCTCTCCTTTAAAGACCCCTGTTCACACTCAGACGTTAATATGATATTTAATTTGTAGACTCTTCATTGTCGTCCAAGATGATGGAGCTGTTCAATCTGTGTACTCACGCGGCAGTTATCAAGAGACCAGAGAATGGCTGTTATCTAGGCCTGGAAATAGCTAAATGCTTCCGGTACGGCATCTTTAAATTGCAATGGGCTCCTGATGGTTGGCAAGGATAAATAGCTCTACAAACGACACAAAAGTCAAATAATTATATGTAAAACAACAGGAAAAATAAATTCTAGAATTACGTTTATTTTCACTTCTTTGAAGTAAAGATCTTTAGGCACTTTGTACAGCTTTCATATAAAAATTGACTTCACCTCGCCTGATGGTGACCTGAAGGCACAGTCTCAGGAAAGAGGGTTACCAATATAAACATGTACAGTGTTACAATGTTGACGTACAGCTTGACAGCCTCATCAGATGCTTTTTCACGCCCCGCTTAAAGGACCCAGGACTGTAGTAAGAAGGAAATACGTGAGCTGGTTTCTATTCAAAGACTTAATGGTGAATGAATAAAAATATAGTCATTAAAATTCTATATGATCACTGATCAGTAGGCATTGGACAAAAATTCTGATAAGGCGCATGTGCCTTTTTGCAGTGAAAAAAGTTTCTCCGGCCACAGTGCCAGATATTTTTCTAATCGTGTATTTTATTCTGCGTTATTACCATTTTCAACAGATATCATGCTATTTTAAATTTTTTAGCTGCTATTTATTCTGAATAATACAAATACAAATATTAAATAAATGGTTTCGATTACTTTTCTGCAGTTTTTTTTTCATAAATAAAAATCGCATAGTCACGGACTACTAATAGCTATCCAATAACACTTGCAAAACCTTGTGAATGATGTCATCTCAGTAAAGATACTAGGAATCGTGGCAAGTAGACAATTAATTAACCACCAGTGATTGCCACCTCAAATCCTCTCATTAGTTTCAATCACACATCAAAGAGGAAGCCATTAAGTGCCCCATCTACAATTAAACTCAATTATAATTACACCCCACTTTGCGTCAAACCCTATAAAAGTGGTCGGACATTGATTTTCATTCTTTAGTCTTTCCAAAATGGATGCTAGTACGATTTGCTTCTACGTTATTCTTTTGACAATGGCAGTGAGAAGAACAGAGCCATCTAGAGATGCTATGAAATCTATTAATTCTGGCTTTGTGAAAGTTCTGGACGAGTGCAAACATGAGGTAAGTATAATATTGCAGGCATATTCTGGATCCAAAATCTTACCTCATATATTTTGCTACCTAAAATTCGTGACCTCCATTATTGTTATGTGTTCTAGCTAAATTTGACGGATGGCATTCTGGCAGACCTCTTTCACTTCTGGAAACTCGAGTATGATCTACTGAATAGGGACACTGGCTGTATCATTATCTGCATGTCTAAAAAACTGGACCTATTAGACGTCAGCGGGAAGCTTCATCACGGAAATGCTAAAGAGTTTGCTTTGAAACATGGAGCTGGTAATAACTTTTTTATTTTTTTAGACTGTATTGAATACGATCAAATATTATCAAATAGCAGCTATGTTATATTATTTCAAATTTTGATTATTTTTGTAGGGTAATTGGAATTTTATTATCCTTTCTTCTTTCAAAGTAAAGTTGTGAAGTTCTTGAAGCGGTGATGTTGACTATCCCCAAAGGTAGAGATCACTCTCCTCTCACTCAACCACCCATTATCTCTTTTAATTTTCTTGTCTCTAACTCGTGAAAAGATGGATACAGAAGACCAGACTCGACGTATAAATATATTTCATTAGCAATGTCTTTTCAGAGGAAGACCAAGCTTCTAAACTGGTGTCAGCACTCCACGAGTGCGAGAAACAAAACGAGGGGAATGAGGACGACTGTCTCCGAGCCCTGGAGATAGCCAAATGTTTCCGTACCCGGGTACATGACCTGAACTGGGCGCCCAAGGTCGAATATATCGTGGAAGAAGTACTGACAGAGATGTGAGGAATAAACTATGACATTATATTTTATTGTGTTGGGTTTTATTGTTTTAAAACGACTTCTAAACTAAAAAGATCCTTCTTAATGTATATAAGGTCGTGGTAGGCATAGGTGAATTAACACACACATTTAACCAAGCATTGCCATAGTAGGTGATCCTGAAACCTATTGCCTTATTTCGGGAACTATTGTTGATTCGGGCCATACATCTGCTGAATCTGGGCTGTATATTTCTGTCTGATGTTAAACAGCCCGTTCCCTAAGTCGTCTTGTACGGCTCCGCATGTGAAAAGATGGGGTGGTCCAAATGTATTCTTCGCCGAAAAACTCAAAATGACGATTCGAAAATACCTTTTTGAGTTGGGTTTGATGTCCTATAGAGATGAAGCTTCTACGGTAGAACACGAAGCTTGCAGCTTATCATCGTGAAACATTCTCATATAAGACACTTCAACTAATGTTTCTTATCTTATTTAAGATATAAAAGCTGGCGTTACATGACGGAAATTCTATGACAATTAGTAATATTTTGCTATTGCTATCGTTGTAATTGTTAAACGGTGGATGAGTGGTGGGTCCCTCCCTTTCCCAATAATCTCATATTGTGTTTTGGGTGCGTGCTATCAGGGACACTTCGACCCTGTTGGATCCTCTGTGTCGACAGAATAACCTTCCTAATTAGGGTGGATAATACTCTTAATTGTAGGTGCATGTCATCCCCTGCTCTTGTCAATAAGATTCATTCATTGTGTTCCTAGGGCGTGACACTCACACAGTATCATTGTCCTCCTTGACTGATGGTTAACTGAAGATAAAGCCTCCACCAAGGTACTATCGTGGGATCAACTCAGTGCTTGCCATTCCTCACCCGCTATGTAAATCTTTTCTCACAGTTTTACCCTCCACTGCTACGTGAGATGACCCCGCTGTTAATTGTGCAATAATTTTGCAGTATCGCGCTTCCTTTAGACAGGACAATCGCGATGTGCGCCCGCGCATCCCCCGCACCTACGAGCGTTAATCGAACTCTGATGTACTGATAGCTTTTACGTAATGTTATGCTGTTTAAATACAACTAGTATAGTTAAACGTATTGTGTTTGAACTTATCTTTCTAAGTATTTGGAGTTAAATGAGTAATAAGTCAATAGAATAGATTATGCTTCGATATACTGTAATGTACAGGAGGTTTATCAATAAATGAAAAGGTTTATTGTGATGTTTACCCTTTACCATAGTTTAGTACCAAATGGAATAAGGTACAATGAAACAGTCATAGAAAGACTAGAAAAAGCTTCTTTAAAATGGTTTTCAGGGTGAAATAGGAATGTCTAAAATATTGTAAAACGTTATTGAACTTTTGCATAAGGCGAAACTTAGAGAATCCGACACAATTACGTATTTGCAATATGCTTATAAATTCTACTATTCTACTACTAATGAATCGAAAGTTAGAGAGTTCGATATAAATCGAAATATGTTGCTAAGCGCAAATTTCAAGACGGCTGGACCAATTCGAGTAATTCTTTTATTTATTTGTTTTTTGAACTCTACGGAAGGTTTTTCATGAAACAGTGGGAGCGCGCGGAGCCGCGTGTAACAGCTAGTATTTAATAAAAGAAAATGCTTACAGTGTTTTGTAAATACACATAAGAATGACACGCGTACCTCACCAACTTCACACTTATACTTATATATATATATATATATAGTACCTTCGGAGACAGGGTTAAGATAAAGGAGCATCCACAAACTACGCGCAGTTAAATCTGTTTACGCGGCGACGACGCACCTGAGCCAGACGACTGGTTATTTACTTTTATTGCACATCCCTTATTCGACAGGTATGCGACAGAAGTATTATTGGCAGTAGCTGATAAGCAGGTAGTCAATACAGTACAGTATAATTTAGTTTACAGTAGACCTTGCCTTCAGCTTAACATCAGGCGAGGTGAAGTCATAAATAAATAAATAAATAATTGACGTGCCATAAATAAAAATAAAAAAAAAACTCTACTAAAGATCCGTATTCCAGAACAATACTCAGTCTTCAAGCCCGATTTTCATTGACATATATATCAATGGCAATCTATTCTCAGCATTAGTTACTAGCTGTTGCCCGCGGCTCCGCCGGCGTGGATGTCGATTATTGCGTTGTACGGCTCTGCTAGATTCTTTACTTGCCTCTCTATACTACTTCACCTTGCTGTCATGACAAGGGAAATAGCGATATTAGCGCCAATGTATAGAAATCTACCGAATCTATTGAGATTTATGATTATTGCTCCGCTCCCTTGGATGGTAGTAGAGCTTTTTATAGGTGAAAGAATTATTGAAATCGGTCCATTAGTTTCGGAGCCTATTCGTCTCTATAATATTAAGTATAGATAAATGGAGATGCAGAACGACCTATAAATCAGATTATTTATACTGTTGATTGAGTAAGGTTGACCAATGAAATCTGTTAGGTACAATAATAAATACAATTGAGAAGTATACAAGTGTGTTAGCAATAATGTATACCTGTAGTTCCTAATTCTCTATTATATTTTTTAAACTGTTTGACGTGCGAGCGCCTATTCAGCTTAATGGAGTAGGTTTGAAGCAAAGAAAGGAACAGCATGAACATTGATTTACTTTGTCCTAAAAATTACTAAATGCTGCTACTAAACAAAAGAAATATAAATTTAAAAATTACTAACTAATTTTAATTTTTTCGAACATTTAAGCAACTACCCCGTCCCCCCCGCTCATAACTGGTATTCTTCAAAATCTCTTAACCTGCCGTGCAAACTTAACCTTCTTTCATTTACTTATCGTGTGCACACCGACGAGGGTGTGACTAGAATGAGATACGTTTGTTTATAATTTCATTTTATTTGTACGATTGTTGCGAACTCGAATACAATTGATACGGAACCAGGTGCAGACTGTATTGAAACCCTGTACGTGCGGCGTGTTTTCTATCGAATGTGCTTACAGCACTATACGTTTATTTTATTTATTTACTTACTACTGACCTGCGCAACTTCGTCTGCGTCTCCACGTTTTTGCAACATTTTTCATTCCTGCATTCATTCTGCACCTGCTGATCGTAGCATGATGTTATATACATATAAACCTTCCTCTTTAACCATTCTATCTATTAAAAAAACCGCATCAAAATCCGTTTCGTAGTTTTAAAGGTTTAAGCATACAAAGGGACATAGGGACAGAGAACGCGACTTTTTTATACTATTTAGTGATGGTGATTTGCTAAAGAGGAATAATATCCTTCGCCTTGTGCGTCACCGCATATGAAGAGATGGTGTGGCTCGAATTCTTCTCTACCGGGAACCACGGGGCGGAAAAAATTAATCAGGTTTTCATTAATTTACAGCATTTAAATATTGCAATCGGCTATTTTGACTGAAACATCGATCACACCGCATGAATTCACGTTATTCCTACGTAAATTGTGTATTTCGTTACTACCTGATTACGTATTTGCTTACCTATGCGTGACGTCAGACTTGATGGCAAATAAAAAATGGCGTCGATTCGACAAAAGAAGAAGAAGATTAACTTAAAGGTGGCTTAAAGTTAATCTTCTTCTGTCGAATAGACGGCATTTACATGCGCCGAATGTGAGAACGACTGTCTTCTGAGTCGAAAGCCGACTGCCTTGTAAACCTGGTTGACTTGGAGTCCAAAGATTCGTGGTGCCCAGTCAAGTTGAAGTTAGAGTTACTTCGGGTAATAAAATTCAGAAGTAGCTTGCAACAAACAATTTAATAATAATAGATAATACATTCACCAATAACAATATTACTTTAAGCTGACGAGGTGATATTATTACTCATTAAGTCCTTAATTCCTTGCGCAGTTGTCGGGTTCCAATCATATTCAGTAGGCGATCATGCACTCATAATTTCTCCTCCCTCACTATACTGTTGTTACTTGTTTACACCTGTCTAAACATGTAAACAACCGCATGATCAACTACGGGTCATTTCAGACCAGGCATGAACATATTCGAGCACTTTTTAAGTGTTAATTAAATTGATTATAGCGCATTGTTTCATACTATTTTAAGTTTTGTCTTAATGGCATAAGCTTCATATTTAATTCCCATTTAAAAACTGATCGAATATCTTTCCGACTGATTTAAAATGACCATATTTATAAGTTTGGTTACGTCTGCAGGCCTGTCATGACCTCTCCGAGGACCACCTGCATGTCAGGAGCCCACTTGAGTTCATGAATCTTGGTGCGAAAGCATTTAGAGATCTCCAATGCCCTGTTGCAGGGGTCGTCCACAGCGCTATGGGTGTTACCACAATCGTGCAGCATTTCCACCAGTTGCTTTGCGGTGCCATCGTCTGAAAATGATAATATCTTTTAGAGGTTCACTATCCATTATATATAGAAATAAATTGCATTGGCATAACGAAATTCATTCATAATGATCATAACGCACAATATTAAGCTTAAATGTTTTGGCATAATGCTTGTTGTCATAAATACTAATAGCATAATAATAATGAAGCATAAATTTATAAACACATAATGTATATTTCTGGGTGGTTTATAAAAAAATAAACACGAAAGATCCCCTTCTAACCTATCCGAGTCAAGAATGAGGGCTCATTAATAGACGAATAAAAATTATGCCTTTAAAATTTATGCAACTCCTTTTTATCGCAAAACATATTTTACTAAATGATAGTTATGCTAACTTAAGTAGAGGTAAACACTCTTGTAGCAATTTTTTATAAAAATCACATGTTAAACAAATAAACTAGAGTAACTATCTGACTAACTAGTAACTAGTGGTTCGATACCGGTTTTTAGTCTATAAAATGTGTTTCTAAGCAGAAAAGTATTTTTATACTGTGTTTTAAACAAACATAATTTAAAAGGACACACCAAGATTTGTCACTAATAAGTAATAACGCTGTATTTTTATGTACTTTGGTAGAAAATTCCAGTCTGAATTCGTAGGTAAGTATCAGTAAAAACAGTGCAAGAAGACTATAAAATTATTTCCAAAATTTAAAAATTTCTCTACAACCGAATTGAGTCTTACCAGCGCCATGAGCTTTCGCGAACTCCTGCGCATTGCCGTGATGCATGTTCATATTCTCATCCAAGAGGTTCAGCTTGGACGCCATGCATATGATCATGCAGCCCATGTCACGGTTCACCAGCTCATAGCTCTCGCGCCAGTAGTTGTAGAAGTCTTGCATGATGTGGTCACCAGCACCTACCTGATCACGAAACATCAAAACAGAAATATGCTCTAAGATCTGGCAATACAGAAATAGACTGTAACGGCTTGTTTGGAAAACTTGCGTTTTTAAAACGTGTCAATTAAAACAATATAACGACGATATACCTAGGTTTTTAACCTGACGAATATGTAGCTTTTGTTTCCAAAGAAAATCTACTATATAAAAATAAGTCGGGTTTTCCTTTCTGACGCTATAACTCCAGAACGCACGAACCGATTTCCACGGTTTTGCATTCGTTGGAAAGGTCTCGGGCTCCGTGAGGTTTATAGCATAGAAAATTCAGGAAAAATTTCAACAGGAAAGCGGGAAAATCATTTTTCACATGGCGAAACGGAGTTCGCCGGGTTTGCTAGTACTGAATAGAAAAGGAAATCATGTGTTTTGGTAACGTATTAACCAACGTGGTGAATTGAAGAGATAACTTTTTTATTAAGTGCCTTGTGTCTGAAGTCACTATCGAATGGTCGTAAGTTACATATACGACATGTCGACTTGATTTCCTTATAGAAATGAGTAAATCGTCAAATCAATGTAAATAATTAACACGATTGAAAAATGGAATTTGTATTTCCATTACCTCAGTCTTACACGCCTCCAAAACCTTGGCGAATCCACCCGTTAATTTCGTCATCACCTCCTGTGACCCAATGACTTCTTCCAAACCCACTGTCACGCAAATGACCAGTACCAGTTTCCATGGTCTCCTGGCCGCCATCTTGTCAACTGTAGATGTTCCATGACTCCCCAACGTTATATATAGGTGATACTTTGTCTTAATTGTTGCAAAATTAACACGTATGTGATTAATTATTAGATGTAACTGATTTGTAACCTAAGTACGCTACAATATTGCAGGTTGTCTATACCCTAATAGGCAATTATAAATACAGTGTGGGACATTATTAATTTAGGCTAATTAGCTCTTACATACATTGTAAGGTTGGTAGTCAGTGGCTAAAGTAGTTAAAAGCTAAAAGAATTACAAGCGATATTTATGTAAGTATTTTTGTAAAATTATTTTCGGGGCAAAGGAGGAATAATGAAATATATTTATTTGCAGAAATATGGTAGGTACAGGTAGTTGTTAAATTCAGTGTTATGATGTGAAATGAATAAAGAATAACTAAGTAACCGCGGCAGCCTAGTGGTATGGGTAATGGACTGCTGAGACGAGGTCTCGGGTTCGATCCCAGGTTTACCATGGCACACACCAATGACTGCGATTCTTTTCGAAGTTATATGTGTATTTATCGCAGGTTTATAAGTGCCCGGTTAATGGCAATAGACTCGCCACCTATTACATTGGGACCAAACTATAAACTGGCGAAATGTGGGTGCTAGCACCTCTGCCTACCCCTTCGGGGATATAGATATAGATATAAAAAAAAAAATAATAATAACTAAGTTGAAGTGTTAGGATGCACGCCCAACTGTTCTAGGATCCATGGACGTTGGAGAAAATGAGTGCGTGGAAAGGTAAACGGAAGGTACCGTCCAGTCAGTTGGACTGATGTCCTGAAAATGGCGACTGGGACAGACTGGATGCGGAGGAGAATGGGGATCAGTGGTAGACATTGGGAGACGCCTATGTCCAGCAGAGGACTGTAATAGGCTTATCGATTGAATAAAACATTTAATAATTATGACTACGAACTGTAATTTTAATCCAGAAAGAAATTAACTTCTTTTATTTTACTTACGTATAAATACCTACTTCTTTAATCCTTCTTCTTCAATAGTTTATATAATTTGAATAACTAAACCTTCTGTCATACCTGGGTACCACAGTGAGAACCGTATCTCATTTCAAGGTATGATTAAAACAAAAAAAAAAGAATGG
The DNA here is from genome assembly GCA_963691645.1 of Pelosia muscerda. Taxonomy (NCBI): domain Eukaryota; kingdom Metazoa; phylum Arthropoda; class Insecta; order Lepidoptera; family Erebidae; genus Pelosia; species Pelosia muscerda. The sequence goes on from OY829115.1 coordinate 411,303, forward strand.
AAAACAGATAGACGCGTGAATGTGTTTCATACTTTTTATCGTGGACAAAATCCCCACGGATACCTCCCCACCGCAGTCGGTTGGATTATGTCGGACTAAAACCGACTAAAACGCACGCCGTCTTTGGGTCTTCAGTTGCCGGAGGTGAGATAGTAGCCAAATAACATATCCCTCGCACCCGGCAGACCCAAGGCCTTTTCTTTAACGGTTAAAACTGTGATAGTGTTCAGGTATTTTATTGTTGACTGTACTAACGTGCCTATTGCAATATTCACGCGCTGTCATAGTTATGATTTGCAGATTTACTAGAAAAATATTTTTTATGGTTCCTCACTTTAGAAATTATAAGGAGCAGTCAGAGAGTCAAAAATCATGAAACAGTTTGATTCCATTAGAGTTTTCTCACATATTTTATATTTATTGTGCACATATTTGAGCGCTATACAACAGTTTTTTTTCTAAATCCAAGTAATACTATAAACACTGAAAAGCTTTATGGCGTAGCGGTAGTGAATGCGACTGCTACGCAGGAGGCGCGGGTTCCATCGATCCCTGCTCAGTGCAAATATTTGTATGCATGAATATAGTTATTTGCGCTGGTCTGGTCGTGCCTCGGAGAGTACGTTAAGCTGACGGTCGCGGTTGTCATATGAACCTCTATGGCAGTTGCAGCCCTAAAGTTCAACAACTGGTCTAACTTCAGTGCTTCGGTAAGCATAGTTTAGCTAGCTTGTGTTCGGGTTCTAGAATGCGGATAAACATACATAGATACTTTTTTTTTGTAAATAAATAGAAACACCCAGACCAATGCAAATATTCATATTCATGCGCACAAATATTTGCACTGTGCGGGAATCGAACCCGCGCCTCCTGCGTAGCAGTTGCGTTCACTACCGCCACGCCACGCAGGCCACGAGGGACGGGAATTCGGCTGATTTTAAGATGTAAAAAACTTTCGGGACATAAGAGAGTCATTTAGGAGAAAATAAAAGCTCTTGAATTTTTTAAATTCTGAATAACTTACAACTAATTCATTCATAATTGTGTAAATGTGGACTAATAGCACGTAAGAAGGTCGTAACATACTAGTTAGTAGAACGATACATCGCTAATAACCCGACGCAGACGACACGACTATGTGTTTAGAGGCACATTAAGTTGATAGCTGCGCGTCACACGCCGACTGGGCGCGGGCATCTCCACTGTCGTACGATTTTTTTTTTTTTTATACTGCGTATGTGGCAGACAAGCACACGGCCCACCTGATGGAAAGCGGCCACCGTGGCCTATGAACGTGTGCAACACTAAGGGTGTCACACACGCGCTGCCCACCCTGAAGGGAAAGGGGGAGAGCTGGGAAGGGATGGGGAGGCTAGGAAGGGGGGGGGGAAGGAGGGGTACAGTGAGCTCTGGCTACCCTACTTACCGGCGGGAACACAACACGATGGTTATTATGATCACAGTCTTCTGTAGGGCGGAGGTACTTCCCCAGTTGGACAGCTCATTTCGGACGGGAGATACCGTCGTGTCCTACCTCCGTGAGTGATTATCGGTGTTGATATCACGTCACGACATTCTTACTAACGACACGACTATGTGAGACCGTTTGGCGACGGAGAAAGTATATAACCACCTTATCTCATCGAAAGGATGTCGGATTCGCAGATGTGATCATTGTGAGAGAAGAAAAACTCTAAATAAAACCTTGTACCAACCCATCCAGCTGGCGTCGAAACAGTAGACCAAAGTCTTCAAGTATTGGGAGAAGTCTATGTCAGACCGCGGTAGTAGTGGTATGGGTAATGAAATGCTGAGACGAGGTCTTTGATTCGATCCCAGGTTTTTCCATGGCACACACCAATGACTTTTCGATGCTTTTTGAACTTGTGTAGATATTATAGCAGGTTTATAAGTGCCCGGTTAATGACAATGGGTTCGCCACCTATTACATCAGGACCTAAACACACATTGGCGAAATGTAAGTGTTAGCACCTCTGCCTACCCTTTCGGGGATATATGCGTGAGTTTATGAGATGAGAGAAATCTATGTCCAGCAGTAGGCTGTGATAACTTGATACCCCCCACCCCGCATAGGACCGAGCAGCTTACAGCTTCACAGTGTTAGACGATTGTCGGTGTTAAAGTCACGACATTATACTCTTATGACGTTTTAAAAACATGATTCTCGTGCCGTACAACAACGTGCCCGCACTACCCACGGCTCCATAAGTTAGACCGCGCTTATGTAGCCGCATATAACTCTTCATTACATCTCTAAGTAACATCTGCATTATGCGCGTGGTTTACCCTTGGCATGGTCATGTTGTAACAGAAAACTCTATTCCAGGTTAGTACCAAATTTCGTAAAGATTGGTACAGTAGTTTAGGTGTATAAGCAAACAGACAGACAAATGGAGTTTAATAATAAATAATTTTCTGGAACAATTTACATTACTTACTCCGTATAGACTCAAGGTAGGCTTAGCTTAACTAGCTTGTGTTACGGGTTCTAGAATGCGTATAACTTAGGTACTTTTTTTTCCAAATTTATACATATTATACATTTTAACACCCGGACCAATGCCAATACTTGCACACAAACATTTGTGCACTGACCGGGAATCGAACCCGCACCTATTGCGCAGCAGTCGCGTTCACTACGGCCACGCCACAGAGGCTTTTATAAGAAAGGATATTGTTTTTCTAAGCATTTTAATGACTCACCTTTCTTCACCTTTTATTTTTTTCTGCTTTCATAATTGTTTTACATGCTAGTTACGAATAAATTATAGAAGTTGGAGCCGGAGGATGCAAAAAGAAACCAATTACTTATAAAATTAAAATATAATTCAATTAAAATTACATGGGAGTGATAATTGGTCGATGCTTGTACCAAGAATGATCTCTAAACTTAACTTAGTCATAAAATTGAATGCATATTGTTGCGACATATCGTGGCGTGATGTTCATGTCGTTCGATTTAGCGCGAAGCGTTGCCTAATTTTGCTGATTCGGCACCTTGCGGTTTCCATGCGCTGTAAAGGTTGGATGCATCGTCGCGGTGTAAGGGCTGTGATACATCGGCACGTAACATCTCCCCCCGAAGAACAGCAACTATTGGTTAGACGGAGTCGACAAAGTTGCTGATAGTCTTTTAGTGTCTATTTTCACTTCTTCCGGTTTAATGGGCTTTGTCTGAGCTGCTCCTGATGGCCTGGCATTGATAGTCCTCCTTCGATATATTACAGCAATGCTAAGTGCACATGCACTTAATAGTATGAGGTATACAGGTATAGTAGTATGGTAGATGCCCTCGTCGTTAATCCGTGAGTGCTTTGCTAACGGCTGTATTGAGAATTTTTGATAACTGTTGTGTAAATTTTCAAGGTTAATCGAGTTCAGCTGAATTGGTGATTCATCTTTCTTCGGTAGAGCGTTCAAATGTGTAGGTGACTGAATTATCTTCATAGTATGGCCTTTGAGGCGATTGTCAGAGTTAGATATCTTAAAATTCGGAGTTTTGATAAAACAGCCTTGTGGTATCGTAGCTAAGTAGCTTCCTTGAACAGTTTTGTATAATTCTTGTCCGCAGGATAGTTGGACTTTGGTTGGCATCGGAAAACTGAGGGTATATTGTTTTTCGTCTAACTGTTCTACTGCTTCTTTATTCAGGTTGACTGGTGTAAGTATACAGGAGCTGGCATTCTGCTGCGTTATTAGTTGTTGGATGCAATCTGGTTTCTCTTCAAGTTTATAGTTGACTTTTTCCTCGCAGAGGTACCATTTATTGATCTTCGGACATTCTGTCTCTATGTACATAGAATATGAACCCTGAATTGCTATATAAGGTGAGGAAGGTATAAGGGCTAGGTTATTACTATTAGGTACTATGGAAAGTTTAAATAAGGTGTAGGTGCTGGGTAAGGCAATCGGAAACTTTATGACTATAACTATTCTATTATCGCTATAATACGAACCTACTCTTAAAATATTATAGTACTCTCTCAGATCGATGTCAATGATCTCATCTGTAGAGTATAATCGTTTTAATTTGCTTAACATATTTTTAAGATTAATTAAGCTTACAGTAGAATGCATCGTACTTGATGCATGTATAAAGGCTAACGTTAGTTCTATCCTATGTAATTCATCCGATAACGTTTCGATGTTATCATTCAAGATGAATAGATACTGGGCTAAATGTGCATAGCTAATTAAGTCGGTTTCTCTAGTGTTATCCTGGTTTAGCAAGAAATTAATCTTAGTCTCCATGAGCTTTTGATTTTCATTTATCTTACTTAATATGTTAGAATAATGCGTCATCCATTCCTTAGTTAAGCTAACGTGATTTAACAATTCTGATTGGAGCTTATCCTCGTTTCCTTGTAAAGTTTGAATGGCATCGTTATATCTTATAGCATCTGTGTAATCCAGATTTCCCGAAATACTTTTTATTACTGAACCTAATCCGTCTATGAGACCACGTTTAGTGCGACTTGGTTCAAAACTTTCTAACTGTAAGGATATTGTATTCAATTTATTCGTGAGATAATTCATATGTGGCTCAAATAGTGAGGACGTTTTATTATTGATAAGAGGGCTAAGTTCATTTAACTGGAATTTTACTGTGTTCATTTTTGATTGAATGTCTTCGAGATTAATATAGAGTAGGAATGAATGGTAATGGGATGTAATTTTCGTTATTCCCAACTTGAAGGGTAGAAGTCCAGGGCCATTGTCAAGAGGATCAAGTAATATGTCCTCTGCTCGAATCAGATGGACCAGGAACACCAGTCGCAGTAGCGTCCTGCAACAAGTTTCCAGTATTAGGAGTTCGTTTCAGACGTGACTTAGCTACTGGACCGCGATTTCTCTTTGTATATATATGTATGGGTAGATTGGCTAGCACAGTGTCTTTCGTATAGCGTGGGGCGAGTTTTTGTCGGCTAGCTAAGGGGTTTTTAATGAAGACCTGTTGATCTGTCTCATAGTCCTTTTCAGGTTCCCTATCCTTATTTCTATTCTGTGTTAACTGAGTACGGTTATGTAAAGACGACTCGTTGATAATTTCGTATACTTTAATCATTTTATCTCTATGATCTTGTATATATTGTTGGAGTAAGTGCACGGATAAATCTACATCTAGGGGATCACGAGGATCAGTATGGCCTGTGATGATATCTAAAGGTCTGCATTTAGTAAAACTATGTATACTACTGTTATAAGCTAGTATAGCATAGGACATGAGGTTGGTTACTGGCTCGTGGGGTTTATTTAATTTGAGAAGCCTAAGGTGTTCTAACAGTGTACTGTGCAAACGCTCAATCATTCCATTATCATTAGGGCTATGCGCTAGTGTCTCATGATGCTGAATTTTGTGAACTCTTGAAAATTCTTTAAATAGCTGGTTGTTAAATTCAGTTCCTCTATCTGTGGTTATTGTCAAGGGAACACCGTGATGAGAACAGAATTTCAGAAGGCTTTGAACAACACTAACTGCGGTACCATCTCTAAGATGGTAGGCTTGTGTGTATTTGGAGAATGAATCTATGATTGTCAGGTATTTCTCATTCTCAGCTGTGAATAGGTCTAGATGAACAATTTCAAATGGTTTTGAGGGTGGTGGAACTATTGAAAATCTTTGCTGGACTGGGTTTCGATCATATTTGACCTGACCACATATATCACATTCATTTATGTACTTTGCTATATGATCCTTCATCTTAGGCCAATAGTATTTACGGGACAAAGCTAGATAGCACTCATTAATTCCACGATGGTTAGTTTTACCTTCGTGGTATTGTTGAATAATCTTTTGCTGGCGAAGGTACTCTTTAATATTATCTAGTTCGGTTTTTACTAGAACAAGATTCATGGCAGAGCTTTTAAACTTTTCTTGAATAATAGGTATAACTTTGTACATGGCTAATGCGGGATGAATTATAATACCGGTTTTTACCTTAGGATTTACGAATTCTTTTATTGAGTTCACTAAATCTTCCGCAAGGTTTTTTTCAGATAGTTGTATGGAAGTACGAATGTGAGTTTCAAATGGCTTAGAAACAGATGGGCGTTTCTTCACATCACCTACAACAGTGAAACAAATTTGTCTATTAAATCTATTTAAAGGGTCGTCCGACACCGGTATTTCTAAGATTGGATTTTCTTCGCAAGTGTGGGCTGTAATAGTTGTCGAATACCTAGAAGATTGTGGTTTATTGTATATATCTCCATCTTCACTAGGGGCTGTAATTGTTGTTGAATTTCTAGAAGAATGCGATTTATTGGACATATTTACTATTATAGAACTTACTTCTTCGTTATGAATTTCTATTCGTGATAGGGCATCAGCGTTTGTGTTGCTTTTTCCTTGCTTATAAATTACAGTGTAATTATATTCACTTAACTTAAGCCTCCATCGAGTTAGCCTCGAGTTAGGCTCTTTCAAATTCATCATCCACTGGAGTGGCTTATGATCTGTGATAATTTTGAATACTCGTCCAAAGAGATAGGGTCGAAAATATTTGGTTGCCCAGACAATTGCCAACAATTCCTTTTCTATAGTGCTGTAATTTATCTCGCTGCTGTTTAAAGTACGTGACGCATAAGCTATGGGCTTGTCAGATCCTATAGGACCTTGAGAAAGTACGGCTCCTAATGCTAAATTAGAGGCATCGGTAGTGAGTAAAAATTCTTTTTCAAAATTTGGGTATTGCAATATAGGATCATTGGTTAGTAGGGTCTTACATTTCTCGAAGCAGTATCTGTAAGTGGGTTCTTTGTGATTTATTTTTGCACCTTTTTTCAGACACTGAGTCATGGGCTTGGTTATTTTCGCGAAGTCAGGAATAAATTTACGATAGTAACCTAGAAGTCCGAGGAACCGTTTTATTTCTGTGGCTGTTTTAGGTATCGGAAAATTCTGTACTGCTTTAATTTTATCAGGATTCGGTTTAATACCGTCCTTGCTAATAATGTGACCAAGATATGCAGTTTCTAACTTCAAGAATTCTGACTTGTCCATTTGAATTTTAAAGTTGGACTCTCTGAGTCTTTTGAAGACCTTTTCGAGATTAACGATATGTTCCTGTAGTGAAGTCGAGAAAACTATGATGTCGTCTAAGTAGACCAAGCAAATAGAGTTTTGAAGGTCCCTGAGTACATTATCCATTACTCTTTGGAACGTGGACGGGGATCCTTTTAGTCCCATCGGCATGCGTAAGAATTCAAAATGCCCGTGTTCTACATTAAAGGCAGTTTTTGGAATGTCATTGGGGTTCATCTCTACTTGATAAAAGCCACTTGCTAAGTCAAGGGTTGTAAAATAGTTACAGTTTCCTAATTTATCTAAAACATCGGCTATGTTTGGAATGGGGTATTTATCATCTATGGTCTTTTCATTTAGTTTTCTGAAATCCACAACGATTCTCCATTTAACCTTGCCAGAGGCATCGGCTTTCTTAGGAACCACCCAAATGGGCGAGCTCCAGGCAGATTCGGAAGGTCGAATAATGCCTTGCTCCAGCATCTTGGTAATTTGACTTTGAACTTCCTGACGGTGTACAAACGGATAACGGTAAGTTTTGGTGTATACTGGGATTTCGTCTGTTGTACGTATATTATGCTTAATTTTATTAGTAAAAGTAAGTGGTTCTCCTTCTATATAGAATACATCTGCGTATTGTGAAACTAAAGAGGTTAAATTAATTCGTTCCTCTTTGTTCAAATGGTCTGTACGTAAACGTGATAGCACCTCCTTAATACGGAGCGATGACTGACTCATGCATCCGATATTGAATATTTCTGCTCTAACTGGTTCATTCATAGAAAATATCACATCGTTTGAAGTTGAATTGAAAACTTCTAGATAACCACGATTGTCTTTAAGTTTTGTTATACATTCGTTTATGTTACAATTCGAGATTACTTGCGAAGGAATTAATGCGTCGCCGCTAGTGATGTTAACTGGGACTCTTAGCAATTTAGAAGAATTTGCTGGAATAATGTCCTCAAACAAGTTAGTGTTTCGCGAGTTATATAAAACTATAGGAATAATTGCGTCCTTTGTAATTAATTTATTATTTTTAAGATCGATATTTGATTCCCATTTATTTAAGAGATCTAAACCGATAAGGCCATCGAAGAAATTATGAAAATTGTATATGAAAAACGTTAAATAATCTTGACTTTTAAGTTCCTGAAAACATGGTAAGTTAATAGAGTAATCGTTACGACTGGTTGCATGTACATTTGTGACCTCGAATGGATCATAATTCAAGGGTAAGTTCGAGTAATATCTTTTTACAGTTTCGGGGTTAATAAATGATTGGTTGGCCCCTGTATCAATAAGCAATTTCAACGGCGGGTTGGCGATTTGTATATAAGGTAAGTAGCGTTGGGTCTGTAAGTTGACTTCTATTTTGGTTCTTTTATACTCGTATCCTTCTGAAAATTTTCGTCCTTATGTGAATCCGTTTCAGTTGCAGGCGTCTTCTCTGCGGTCACATATACGTCAGAGTAAAGTATAGGCGGTTGAGGCTCGTTTATCTCATAATAGTAACTAGCATCAGCATCGGGATAATAATTATCATATTCATAAATGTAAGTTTCATAAGGCTCGTAGTTATTGTAATAATCGTAACAATCATTGAAATTAATCTCTCTAGCTTTAAAATAGTTAGGTGGCGAGGGATTTCTCTGGTTCTGCCAATCGTTACCACGGAAGGGCACTGGTTTCGCTACGAAATGTGATACACCACTCATTGGTTTTGGGGTATCACTCGGGTTGGGCCATCTAGTCTGTTGGAACCTAAATGAATTATTTTGTGGGTTATAGTTTGGAGGTCGGGCACTGAATATTTGCTGTGTGCGCGACGGACCTTGGAACTGGTGCGGTTGGCTTACATTAGGTCGCCATGGTAGAAAATGACGTTGGTGTGGTATAATCGGACCGGGTCGTGATGGACCAGGATTATTAAAGTTCAACGGTTTTGGTAAAGACATTGTTACAGGTTGAGGCGCGTGGGAACCAAACTTCATGGACTGGTTAGGTAGCGGGGGTAATTGCGGTCTTTTATCAGGTAAGCGTTCGTTTCGTTGCTGAAGGTAAAGGGTGTTCATTTCTTCGTGAACAAACTCTAAAGCCTTCTCTATTGTTTCAGGGCGCATGCACCTAATACGAGAACCTAGAGGGTCGCGGAGGCCCCTTACATAGGATTGGAGGGTTAACTTTTTGTAAAGCGCTCGTTTTGACTCTATAGTAGTAGAGACGGTCTCATGCAGGCTCACATACGTCATTATCGTGCCGAATAAATTTTGACACGTTTCGTAAAACTCTTGGGGTGTGGAGGAACCTTGGGACAAAATTGCCATGTCGTTATATAACGAGGTCTCATCGCGTTGATCTGCAAAATTATTTATTAGAGCACTACGAATGCCTGCCCAATTTGCAGGGATACCATTAGTGTTAATTAACCTGGCTGCGGGACCAGTTACTTTATTTAATATGCCATTCAATAATGCTAAATTTATGAACTCATTTCCCGGGTCCGAGGCCACGTAGGCTTCTACTAGTTGATCGCACAACCTAATGAATCTCGTGAGCACATTGGTATTCCCGTCAAAATCGGGTACCATGCGCAAAGCCTTAAATACCTCATCTATTCTAGACATAGTTACGGGTATATCGTCAATTTCTAAATTCCTATTGATATCTAATAAATCTAATCTAGAGTTTCTTACTAAACTATGGTTCCGTGATTGCCTGGGATGGAAAATCTTGGAAAATTAAATATAAATTTCACATATAATAGGGAAGCACTTCAGGAACAATTCTAAAGTACTTACATGAACATGGTTTAATTGGTACTTTCTGCCGTATCGATGGCTGGATACACCTCAGCTCTGCTTCCGTAGATTCTGGATACTCGTCGTAGTGATAGAAACCACCCGGGTGGATCGCGTTTCGCGGATTCGAGGTTGAATCTATTAGCTACTGTTCGCGAACCGGCCCGCGAGTATCCTACACGACTGCGCCAATTATAGAAGTTGGAGCCGGAGGATGCAAAAAGAAACCAATTACTTATAAAATTAAAATATAATTCAATTAAAATTACATGGGAGTGATAATTGGTCGATGCTTGTACCAAGAATGATCTCTAAACTTAACTTAGTCATAAAATTGAATGCATATTGTTGCGACATATCGTGGCGTGATGTTCATGTCGTTCGATTTAGCGCGAAGCGTTGCCTAATTTTGCTGATTCGGCACCTTGCGGTTTCCATGCGCTGTAAAGGTTGGATGCATCGTCGCGGTGTAAGGGCTGTGATACATCGGCACGTAACAAATATGTTGTCTAGACCTTTCTTTAATAGAATATTCTGGTACTTACAAATTCGTCTTTAATTAACGTGTCATGAGGGCCCTCCAAGAGATTCACGGACATAGGTCGCATAGGTCTGTGTTATTGATCCCTATTGCTATGGGGTCAATAGGATTATTAACATTCGTGTGATATTTGCTCGTGAGGTTTGTCGAAGCAATAAAATGTCTGCCTACTCCTTGTTTTCTTATCTGTTTGTACATCTACACTTTTACACTAATATTATGAAGAGCAAAATTGGTATTTTTTTTTTTTTTTATCTATGGCACGTCAATTTGTCTTCACCTCGTTTGATGTTAAGCTGAAGTCAAAGTCTCATGAAAGAGGGTCACCATTACAAACACGTAGGTATAGTGCTAGAATGGTGGCGCTCAGCTTGACGGCCTCATCAGATGATTTTTCACGCCCCGCTTAAAGGACCCGGAACTATAGGAAGGAGGAAACACGTGCGCCGGTAAGGAATTCCAAGACTTAATGGTGCGGCAGAGGAAATACTCACCGAACCGCTTGGTTCTTGATGGAATATTCTGTACCGTATGCGGGTGACATCTAAGCCCTGCACGTGTTGTCCTGTGTAGGAAAGGAGATGGTGAGATTTAATGAAAGAGCTCATCAGAACAAATTGAACATATATTATTGTAGTTGCTTGGAATAACCAAAGCAGCATATCTGTATGAGAGCTACAAAAAGTATCGTATATATATATGTATATATATATATATGTTGTTGACCCATTAGTAGTATTTTGTATACATAGCAGGCATTGGCGATATATGGGCTGTGGCTTAGACCCAGACGATTGATTCCACAGACAGATTTATTCGCTGGTCGCTGGCACAAGCGCTGCGGTCGCCGAATGCCTCATAAATCTGCAATGTCCTGTCCACTGCCAGCTCTGCAGTTTTTGTCCGTAATTAATGGGTTTAACTATTGTGATGATTAATTCTGTACAGAAATTACTAGTTTGATAGGTATAGTATTCATAATTATCACAAATATTCAATGTTCTTTTTTCTTGTTTCAGGTACGTAACTGGAGGTCATCTTTAGACATCTTCATAAGTTTAAGGTTTTTAATTTTACACCTAAACCCAAACCCATTATCTACACTAATATTATAAAAACGAAAAAAAAATATTTGTGTGTGTGTGTGTGTGTGCGTAATAAACTCAAGAACTGTGCCGATTTCAAAAATTCTTTCACTATTGGAAAGCTACATTGACCCTGAGTAACATAGGCTAAGTTGATTGCTAGAAATGATTATGGATCCTTACTAAAACTTAACTTAAGTAACCCAAGGTTTAAAAAAGTGCACAAAAACAAATGTTACAGAATAGGGTTAAAGCTTGTTCGAAGTCTTGTTTCTTTATAAGAAAATAAGTAAACTCATACAAGTAGTATCCTGAACTTAATTGCATTAATAATTAGATCTATTATCCAGTGGCTTAGCAGCTACAGATTTCTGTAGAGGGATCCATTCATACAATTTTGACCAAAATTTAATGAATTTTGACACAAAAATTGGACCAATGTGCGGATCCAGATAGATAAAGGATCACTAAGTAGGTCACGAAGGTCTAATATACTCCAAACAAACAGTAATACCTACACAGTCGTACTTAATGTCCATTGATCGTTCCAATCGCTAGTAAATCCTAACCCATCAACATTTATCGTCCATAAATCCCGTCATTAGTGACGCAATGTCCACCTGGTGATGCAGGGGGGTTAATCCCGGAGAATCCCAGGATATGCCGGTGTCGCGCGACAATCGCAGCTGCGCGTAATGATGGCTATCTCGCGTTGATAGTCAGCGATTTGTCTAACTGACCCTTGAGAAGGTATCGTGTAGAACTATGAAATGTTTAGATATGGCAAGAGAAAATATACATTCCCGTAGTAGGTAAAAGTAAGCTTAAAGCGTTTTTTTTTGTATAAGATACACCAATATGACTTCAACTAGCCTGATGGTAAGTTAAAGACAGGAAAATCTCAGGAAATCGGGTTACTGACATCAATAAAGTTACAGTATGGCAGTCTATTCACGGAAAAATATCGTAGTTCAGCCGCATCTTAGTTAGACTAGAAAGCCGACCCCAACTGAGTTGGTTCAGCAAATGATGAGTAGACCTCAATTCTTCACCATTATGGTTTTTCACACTTGCTTTAAGGACCCGGAACTGTAGGAAGAAGGAAACATGTTAAGTGGTACAGAGTTACGCCGCAGGATTTTAGATCATAGAACCAGTAGCGGTGCAGGATCTATGATCTTAAATCCTGCGGCGGCGTAGCCTAGTTCGCCTAACAGCAGGTGGTACAGCTTGTATCTGATAGTGACTTTAGGCCCTGAAAACGTTGATGAAGCACCACACTTACTTAGCAATTAACTTCAGAAATATCACTTCTTCTTCTGTCGAATCGACGGCATTTTTGAGTTGCCATCGTGGTGTAATAATTTGTTTCACGGCAGCACCGCTACTCACGGAGAGGGCCCGAGCATAGGTTTCGCTTCGGGAAGGCTACTACGTCGTCGTCTAGTACACTTTACTAAGACGTCATATAACCTCAAGGTAATTCAATTTTCATGTTTAAACATTTGCGTTGCATGATATACGGTTAGTGAAACCCGCGGTCGCAAGCTTGTGACCACGACTAGAGCATCCTGGCCAAAAAGTCAAGTAAATCAAAATATGAATTATTATATTCGATTTACCATATATTATTGTATTTACCATTTTCGCCAACGATATAATTCCAATTTCACGTAATCCTGAAGTATTTCCATTTTTCGTCATGGCCTTGTCTAACTATTTTCACTCTACGCTAACCCAAACGTAACTAAATAGTAAAACGTCTCAAGATGTGTATCTGCCGGTTCGGATCCGGTCGCAGCGCGCCGGACGCCGCCGGATTAGCGTCCACCGTCCGAGGGTCGCCGGACATTACGGGAGGCTATTCCCGTCTTGATGGGACAACCAGATTGCATTTTAGGGTTAAAAGATTTGTAGTTGTTCTTAAAGTATCTATATGCATTTCATGTACAAGTATTGTATTGTATATTATGTATATTGTATTAAAGTATTGTATTGTATTACATACTAGCTGACCCGCGCGACTTCGTCTGCGTCACCCCGTTTTTGCAACATTTTTCATTCCTGCTCCGCACCTTTTAGTCGTAGCATGATGTTATATACATATAAACCTTCCTCTTTAACCATTCTATCTATTGAAACAAACCGCATCAAAATCCGTTGCGTAGTTCTAAAGATTTAAGCATACAAAGGGACAAGAAAAATAGGGACAGAAAACGCGACTTTATTTTATACTATGTAGTGATATGTAAATGAAACTCAATACTTATTTGTTTACTTATATGAGCTACCGTATCGTTAATAAAAGCTAAGCAAGAAGTACGGGTTCGATTCCCGCTCAGTGTAAATATTTGTATACAAGCATTTGCAATGGTCCGGGTGTTTGTATGTATAATAGATATACAGGGTGTAAGGAGAACGCTCCCGAAGCCGAAAGGACTTGGTAGTATATCGTATGATGAAGACATACGCACTGACTAAATACACGGCAAATAAAAAAAGATAGCATCGGTAATTATCATACAAAACTTAAAAAATCCTTTAATTATTCGATATATCACTAAAAGGGGTAGGTCACAACACTATCGTTTTGAATGTAGGTTAACATTAGGTAAAGGATTTTTTGAGACAGTCTCATATTCAACATGAATGATTTCATAAACATAAAAATGTGTTCATAATACTTAAGTGGATGTTGTAATTATTCTTATGCTATTTTATCAACTTGTAAGCTGTTTCAGTCTCTCTTTGTCTGTTCTCATCTCAAAATGATGAGGGTGAGTGGAGTGATAGTGAGACTGTCTCATCAATTTTGATCGTTTGGTAACCCTACTGGGTTCAAATCGTAGAGTTCATTTGTAACAGCTGGTAACAGCGTCCTGCGGCCCTGGTTATTCTTAAGTGTTGTGCGTTTATCGGCAATTTCCTCATGTTTACACTTGATCGATAAAAAAGAAAATTGTTTTTCTACGTACTGACATGTTTGCCGGACTTGAGACCCCCGCCAGAATTTTATTTACCCGTAGTACTACCACGTGTGTTCGGCTTCGGGAGCGTTTCCCTTACACCCGTTATATATATATATATATATATATATATTTAAAAAAAACTTTATTTATTCAGATTCTAGAACTCATAACAAAAGCTAACTATGCTTACCATGGGTCTAGTTGGCACTGTGTAAATTGTCCTAGAATAGTTATTTATTATAGAATAATGACTCATCCGACATAACCGCCCCCGCTGGATTCGGAGGTGGCGGGGGATCCATGAGGGAGGGGGGAGGGAATATCCGGACGTTAAAAACAAACGGCTGTGTAATGAAATCTCTATTTTAACAAGCGACTACCATATGGGGTTCTTCCAGAAGGGTATGAGAAGGTGGTTCCTACAGAGTCGACAAAATGAGTGTACGCCCTTGGTGCTGCACACTTCTAGAGGCCATAGTAACCACTTTCAGTCAAGTCGGCCATGTGCTTATCCGTCACTTAAGTGGTATAATTATTTTTTTAATTTTTCCTACTAACCGGGCTTATCGTCTGTTTGCCACTTGTGCGGTAAAGTCCCGACCACGAACATTAAACTTCCTGCTAATAGTACCC
Source organism: Pelosia muscerda (assembly GCA_963691645.1). Classification (NCBI taxonomy): domain Eukaryota; kingdom Metazoa; phylum Arthropoda; class Insecta; order Lepidoptera; family Erebidae; genus Pelosia; species Pelosia muscerda. Next base: position 426,377 of record OY829115.1, read on the forward strand.
GTAATAAATTAACTAGTAGTAATAAATTAACTAAATTGTTGATAACATTGAATGCCTATGAGAACAAACCATTCATAGAACAATGTGAGGAAGTAATGGAGTCGACAAATTTGTTACAAATTAAACTTTTAACAAAGTCAATGATTGTAGTGTTAAACTTATATTATGTACCTATTATTTTCCTGTTTAAAAGCAGGAAAAATACTCTTTTATCTAAATATACAGATGAGTCAAGTAGGACATGTCAATTTGACTTCATCTCGCCTGATGGTAAGCTTTTTGGCAAATTTATTGATGGGTATCCATCAAGAAACAAGCGTTTCGGTGAGTCTTTTCTCTGCCGCACCATTAAGTCCTGGAATTCCTTGTCGGCGCACGTGTTTGCTTCTTATTACAGTCCCGGGTACTTTAAGCGGGGCGTGAAAAAGCATCTGATGAGGCCGTAAGCTGAGCGCCACCACTGTAGCACTTAACGTGTTTGCAATGGTGACCCTCTTTCATGAGACTTTGCCTTCAGCTTAACATCAGGCGAGGTGAAGTCAAATTGACGTGCCATAAATAAAAAAAAATAAAAAATAAAAATGGGTAAATCTCTAATTTCATTAGGGAGCTTATTAAAAAAAAACATAAATTACGAGAGAGCATTAACTGCAGTATTGATTATTCTGATATAAACAGTCTATCCATCCCAGTTCATTCACTCATATTGTATTCAAACCATATACCTAGTTTATATTACTGATGTATTCAAACTACTCCATCATTACAACGACGCCACATGAAGGGTTCTCATTTCAAATGTCGGCGCCAGTATGGCCGCCGATGACGTCATCTGTGACGGGATCGTTAACAAACATTTTCTGTGACCGTCCTTATTCATTCGAGGGTCCTTAGAACGAAAGGACTGATTGTTTCCGAAACAGTATAGCGTATTTAGATATTTTGCGTTTATTGCCCTCTGTTGGCGAATAGTTGTACTAATGTTCTTGTTGTAATTCTATAGTCCATTTGGTCAGATATACTTAAAAAACGTAAACAATCTTAGCCTGTCTTTTTAATATGTTTTGTTTTAAACTCAGTATAAAAATACTTTTCTGCTTAGTAACGTATTTTGAAGACTAAAAACCTGTGTCGAACCACTAGTTAGTCACGTGTTTTCATAAAAAGTTGCCTCAAGATAGTTTACTTTTTTAAGTACCTCAACAAATGGAGTATAGTTTCTATTTTTAAATAGGTACATAGTTAATAACTGGTTCATTCAGCTCATTGGGCACGTAGATCGAATGAGCGCGGAATGCCACATCAGACATGTAAGGCTCAGGTGAATGGGCGGGGTAGCCGGGCAGCCTATTACTTTTCAAAAATTAAGAGCTTGCTAACCATACAAGTCGAACACAAAACTTCTCTTTTTGCACTCGGTTAACATAATAAAATGAACACAACTCAAGTAAATAAGCACTTTGTTAGATTATATATTGATTGCTGGTAAGTAGACACTGGGCGTACCCACTTTAGGGTGCAGTGGTCAAACGCAAACATCACATTTAATTTCCGGGTTGGCACCCTATGACAAAGTTATGGGGCATGCAGAGAACCTCATAGTTTTATCTGTGTGAGATAACTAGTGGTTACACAATGATTTAGATGTTTTAGTGTGGCATGGCGGAAACGTCTGCTGTGTTCGATTACGTTCACAGCAAATATGTATAGTAGGTATATGTGAATATATATATTAGTAGGAGATAGTAGTAGACAGCCTCCGTGGCGTAGCGGTAATGCACGCGACCGCTACGCACGGGGCGCGGTTTCGATCCCCGCTCAGTGCAAAAAAGTTGTATGCATGAATATGGCTGTTTGCACTGGTCTCGCCTCGGAGAGCACGTTAAGCCGTCCCGGTTGCCATACAAACATCTATGGCAGTCGTTACAGGTAGTTGGAGCCCTCAAAAGTCCAACCAGTACAACTTGGAACTTCGATAACGCCATTGGTCATTAAATCATTGGTTATGGAGGTCAGATGGCAGTCGCTTCACGGAAAATATCGAAGTTCAGCCGCATCACAGTTAGACTGAAAAGCCGACCCCAACTGAGTTGGGAAAAGGTTCAGAGACAGATGATCTGAATATATATATTAGTCTATGGCAGACAGGTACCTACGTGATTTCTACAAGAAGTTATAAAGTATAATTCATAATGCTACGAGTATATATTAGGAAATCACGTCCTCTGCCATAACAAGAAGACGTGCTGAACAGAGCAGCTCCCACTTCACAACTAGTAGTATGCATATACATATCACTACATAGTATAAAACAAAGTCACTTTCTCTGTCCCTATATCCCTATGTATGCTTAAATCTTTAAAACTACGCAACAGATTTTGATGCGGTTTTTTAATGGAGAGTGATTGAAGAGGAAGGTTTAAATATATATAAGATCATGCTACAATCAACTGGTGTGGAGTAGAAATGAAAAATCTAGCAAAAACGGGGTGACACTGACGGAGTTTCGTGGGTCAGCTAGTACATAAATATATAAGAACTGTTATTTAGTATGTAACAGATTGCTATTGCATTGCTATTGTATTGATATATAAAATAGAGTCGGTAATAACTAACTGTGGTATTAATTCTCCTGCGCAAAACGTCTTTAAAAAACTAAATTATTTACAATCACTACCCCTTATCGACTCTTTCTTTTATTTTTTATAATATTTTTGCAAACTTTTTAATTTTATTGACATCAATTTATAATTGACGTGAAAATGCCATTATTTTGAAAATAAAAACACCTAAATTGGCAAGACAGAATCGTTTCACATGACTTATTTATGACTCTCCGCGGACTATTGTTAAGACATTGACAGCTGGATATTTATGATCTCAAAAACTTATTGTTCTAAACTGAAAAGGAGATGTCCACATTTAAAAAAAGAGATACATATGGTGTCGCATAGGAAGTGATGATTGTATAGGGAAGTAATTGTCAAACATATTTGAAGACACTTATAAATAAACCGGCCAAGTTCGAATCGGACTCGTTTTTTTTTGGATTTTCGTTGGTTGTTATTTAAGCAACAGTAAAAATTTCAACAGTTCAATAAGTTTAGTTATAATAGTTCAAGAGATACAGTCTGTCGACAAATAGATACACAGCTGAGTCTTATACTTTGTAAAATATAGCTTGGGTCCTATGACAGATGTCAAAATGAGGTTCTTAGGGATGTCCGAAATTCGATGAAAATATCGATACTACCAGCTATTATTGATGCATGTTACATATAATTAGGTTTAATTTAATGGTATGTATATATTTAATTGTAATGAGAACGGAATATACGTAGCATACAAGGCGTCGGCACTCGTACTGATGAGAATGAGTGGAGTGGATCAGTGGAAGTTCATATCAAACAAGATGTTGGCGCGTGTATCTTATGCCTATATCATGGCCCAAGAGCCAAACGCGGCGTGTCTTCTTACAAAGTCCAAAAACAGGTTCAGGGCGTTGATGGTTTAAATGTAGGATTTTATTTACTCTATCTTATTTAAGATCAAGTATATTGAAATATATATACTTTTATGATATTAAAATACCTAAGCAATAAGATAAAATTCTAATTTATTATTTCTTATATTAATTTCATTTTCGAATTAAGCTTTATTCAAAATATCGATAGTTCATAGTATGTGGTCACGATGATTCATCGCCCATCACTAATTAGCTCGGTATGCCCATAAAGTATGACAATGACAGCTACTACATTCAATAATAGAAAATTCAAGACTTCATGTGTGGGATTTCACTGACAGCTGTCATAGGACCCAAGCTACATTTTACAAAGTATAGTAATAAGGTTAATTTTTTATCCCACAGAACTCTATAAAGATAGTTGCAGAAGATTCTACGTGTTCTAAGAATTCCATATGATACATTCTACAGTTTGTTTTGAGTAATTGTTCACTGTTGGGACAGTGCTTTTTTAGAATGTGCTTCCTGTGATGTGCGTGTTCATCTGCCTCTCCTTTAGAATTCTGTGTTACGATTAACTTGATTATATGCTTCTACAATATTTTTACAAATGAAACTTGCTAACTGTTCATTCAGTTTGAAAATGGCGGTAGTGGTGACGTATCCTGACCCGTTTGGTAACCATGTGTAGATTTGCAATAGTAATATCATCAAAAGAGTCTTCACATAAGGCCCCATTTGCACATTGATTAGTGATTTGATTAGTGCAAGCCTCTGCAAGTTTTCCAAGAAATTGTATGAATTCGCACTAATCATTTATTCCTCTTCGTAGCAGTGGCAACAATTAGAATACAGTTGGAAACGCCCAGCCCAAAACACGGCGACATTGACCACACCTTCCGTCGCTTCATTCAGGTCTACCATCTAAGTGTTATAAAAAGGTAGTCAATTCGAATGACTCATTTCATTTACTTTCGGATAGATTTACACAAAATTTTGAGTAATTAAGCAGTAGACTGTATTCAAGAAATTAGGCAGGACATTAACAACCAGATGAGCAAGTTAATTGGCAAACTAGCCCATCATGTGAGAATCTAGAATTAAAAACTCATGATCGCGCTATTTCATTGGCAGTACTTACAAATCCCAAGTAGTTGCGAATTGGGACAGCTAGGATGAAAATTAATTCAATCAGCTCACATTCTAGTTTGAGAGTACCTCGTAGTAGTCTAATTAAAAATATAACTGGTGTAAGGCATTCAATATATCTGTATGTTCTGTTGTATTAATCTAAACCTAATGGGGACACTTTCACTGTGTGATATCGGGGATATAGGCATGAGTTTATGTTATGTTATATCATGTTTAGAATACAACAGGTACGGCCGTGGGAATAAACACAACTATCACTCTCTTTCCGTGTTTTGTTGTTACCGGGGGAGTAGGAAAGAACCATCCCATCTTAGTGTCCATCTCACAGAGAGTGATTTCTATCAAACAATTAACATAGGTATATACAGCCTCCTTGGCGGTAGTGCACGCGACTGCTACGCACGGGGTGCACGCCCCGCTCAGTGCAAAAAGTTGTATGCATGAATATGACTGTTTGCACTGGTCTGGTTTGCCTCGGAGAGCACGTTAAGCCGTTGGTCCCTATTGCCATACAAACACCTATGGCAGTCGTTACGGGTAGTTAGAAGGCTACCTTCAAAAATCCAACCAGTCTAACTAGGAACTTCGATATCGCCATTGGTCATCACCATTGGTTTTGCAGGTCAGATGGCAGTCGCTTCACACAAAATATCTAAATTCAGCCGCATCACAGTATTCACAGTTTGACTGGAAAGCCGACCCCAACTGAGTTGGGGAAAGGTTCAGAGAATGATGAGCCGCACAAAGCGCTTGTTTTAACGGCAACAGGCTCCCCTCCATTACTGGTGAACCGTAGTCCCTTGGCAAAATGAGGGTGTCATCTCTCCTCGGCATACCGGTTGCACTACTTGTTGGCGTGATTGATAAATAAAAATTTGGTCTTTTAAGCGGGCGTGAAATATCATCTGATGAGGCTGTGTTTGTAATGGTGACCCTTTTTCCTGAGACTTCTACGTTCAGCTTATCATGAAGCGAAGTCGAGTCATATTGACGTGTCCTATATAAAGATAATAATGAAATACACAGTGAGTGCACTAACCTCATATCTCCTAAACATTCCCATGAATATTCTAATAAGATGTCCCTATATCTGCAGTTTAAAGATGTGATCTAGTATAATTATCATAATAAGCAAGCTTCCCGGAGCGCGCACTTAGCAGGAATTTCAATAAACGTTGAACTCTGAGTATAATGACGTCATCTAAGACGCCATCTTTTTTCCTTACTTATTAAGTTCGTGTTTGATTATTGCACAGATGTTATACATCTGGGTGGCGAGTTGTGAAATTTCGATTTGAATGCAGTTTTTTAGATTTAGCAGATACTTAAGTTAAACTGGCTTAGTTATAATTGATTAATGTTCATGGAAACCGTCTGATATTCTCCAAGACGTTATGGTAGTGCTTGTGCGGCTAAGCACGTAATAGCTAAGAATCAGGTCAAATTTTTTGAGCTGCTACATTTTCTGTTAGGAATTTATTTTCGGCATATCCATTTTTTGTACAAAGTGCCCGATTGGCAGTAATAGGCTCGCCCCCTATTACGTGGGACCGAAAATCATGGTTGGAGAAAAGTGGGTGTTTAATACAACTCTGCGTACCCATTCGGCGATTACGGGCGTGAGCACATGTATGTATGTGAGCGGTTTGGTGAACTTTTACCATACCGCACCAATAAGTCTTGAAATTCCTTACCAGCTCACGTGCTTCCATCTTTCTACAGTCCCGGGTCCTTTAAGCGGGGCGTGAACAACAGTTTGTTGAGGCCATCCAGCTGAGCGCTGCCATTACAGCATTGTACATGTGTAATGTAATAATATAATGTCTACCCTCTATACTAAGACTTTGCCTTCAGCTTACCATCAGGCGAGGTGAAGTCAAATTGACGTGTCCTATCTAAAAAAACCAGACGGCTGAGTACACTTGACCTCAATGGACTTTATCAGTAAAACACCCGTACGACCTCATTTAAAGACACATTTAATAGATGAGGTCCATATGTTAAAGTCGTACGCACACGTAGTCAAACAGAGAGATAAACAGAACATAAAGGGTTGCCAAACCTATTGATTATATTTCCTGACAACAGAAACTATATAATCTGTACTTACATAAGTTTGACTGCAAACAACCGGGAAAGCTGGGATGAAGCCAATTATTATTTTTCTGTTCTGTGTATTTACCCAATATTTCAGGAAATACGACATTAATTTTAGTACTACGCATTATATTTTTAGATGATAGAGGAAATACAGCCATAGCTCTTACAAATACGGTAAGCAGAGGCCCAGTGGCATGGTTTATGGTTCCATATTGGTTTGATTTGAATGGTACAAACCAACCTAAATGGATAACATGTCATGCCACTGGGTCTCTACCTACCTACCGAAGTATTTTTTTTATACCACTTAGGTGGCAGGCATGCAGTCAAGGCTCACCTAATGGAAAGTAATTACCGCGCCCGCGGCCTGTGGACGTTTGCAACACCAAGGGAGTCACACTAGTGCTACAGGAGGGGAGAGAGTTTCTCTGCCGTCAGCGCGAAAGACAATGCAGGGTTTCAAATCATCAGCTTAAGCCCTTGGTCGTCTTTCTAACACCTTACTCGCCACCGGGAACACAATACAAGGTTATTATTATGCGCGGTATTCTGTAGAGCGAAGGTACTTCTCTAGTCGGACTGCTCAATTGGGACAGAGGATATCGTCTTGTCCTATCTCCAGTCACTTTTAGTATATATTATTCATTAAAGTATAAAGTTTAACATCTTTACCACACGTACACTTTAACATCTTTACAGGACGGCAGGAATCGTGTTATATGGATTCTTCGTCACTGCAGAGACCCCTTATTTCCACTGCGATTCTGGGATGATGAAACTTTCGTTTGTTGTCATCCGAAGTTACCCCTGGTTTGCCATATACGGCTTTTATGGAAGCGACTGCTGTCTATTCTTGAAAGGTTCAGAGGTTAAAGCTAAATCGCCCTCATCTTTCTGAGTTGAGACCCGCATTAGGTTGGTTTGATCTTAAAGATCTTGATAATGAAATTGCCGTGCTTACAGATTCATGAGTTCGTTATTCCTGTAATTTAATAGCTAATTCCATTATTTATATTATATTGTCTGAAAGTTGATTTCAAGATTTTACAACTCTGTATTAAATTTTGTTTTTATTGGCCTAAGCGCCCATTTAATTCGATCGTCAAAAACAGTACTTGCTAAATTCTATCCATTTTGATGATAAATTTCGTATTATTGTATCCTAGCTAAGCCTTCCTTTCCTGTAGTTACAAATAGTAAATATATGACACTATGCCATTGTGTTCCCCGCGTGTGCAATGTTATTGACTTCGAACAATTACTGCATCTTGTATATAATTGCGATAAAGATCTATTGTTATTAAATATACTTGTTCATATTATTCATAATTCATTCATTCTTTATTGCTCGTGAGAGACCTAAACAAAACCGTCTAGAATTAATCACTCCTATATACCATTACAAGTGATCAAGAAGATTATGCCCCTAACTCCCCTAAAAACATTCATTGCAAAAAATAAATAAACGTGTACTAGTAATATTTTTCTCAAAATTTCTCAAAAGTACTTACTATATGTATATATTTAGAAAAGAGGAAAAATGTTTTTTTTTTCAATATATTCTAAGGCCACAATGCCACCTAGACCTAAAGCACTGGCTTGTATTATGGGTTCTAGAATGCGGATAAACATACTTAGATATATATTTTTTTGTAAATAAATACATATTATACATAGAAACACCCAGACCAATGCAAATATTCATATTCATTTCTACAAATATTTGCACCGAGAAGGAATCGAACCCGGGCCTCCTGCGTATCAGTCACAGAGAGGAGGCAACGCTAGCATGACACTCAGCTGACGCGCTTTACGTAAACATTTCATTGTATAAAAATAGCAGACGATGAGTCTGTGTTTATGAAGTTAATTAGTTTACTGTGTGTTAATTAATTAATTAATATTAATAAATGTATAATATAACTACGAGTGGATGACCAGGCAATGTAGCCAGTACCCCGATAATCAATACATATACGCAATTGCACACATAAACTATTTCATTTATTTAACAAATATAAAGTTTAAGAAGCAATTAATTCGCCCCCTATTAAATATATATATAATATAATAATTTATTTTCATTAATTCAATGGTATTTGTTACATAATTTCTTAATCTATCTATTGCTATTTTTTTTGTACTTAGCGCATACTATCTTACATATATTATGTGTTAATACATATATATTATAAATGAGCTCTACATTTGTAAAAACAATCTTACGTTATCTATAGTTATTTAGCTGTGCTACATAGCCTGTGCCTGAACTAGGTAATCCTGTTTTTCAGGCTTGTGTTGCAATTTTTACATTTTAATAATCAAATAAATAATTCATAGGTAACTATAAATATGAAAAAGATAACCGCTTTTGAAATGTGATGCTGTCTTTGCTAGAAACAAATTTGCTCTACCAATTTTTTCTTAGTAAGCACACATATCAAAGCAACAAATGCATCAAAGCGTGTGTGAATGTTCTTTGGAGATGGTTATCCTTAGGTGAAAGCTCTTCTTCCAGAGAGTTGCAATATGAAGTTCTAATCGTCATCAGCTGATAATCCGTTAGTGGGTTGAACATCCGTACCCACTACCCAACATTTTTCTTTCAATAATTTCCTCCTTAATTTACAGCTAACTCAATATTTTGGAGGGAAAACTGTTCAGCTGTTTGTACGATCCAGTCAATTACCATAGTGTCTAATTGATATAGGCTCATCTCCGACGTTATGGCCCAAAAGTAAGGCTAGATGTGGACATATTATCCCCACCCACATGTAGAAAAGTATCTAGACTAGACAGAGAATGCGGACATCACTGCAGTAGGCGCGTAAACTGTCATTGAACGCACGCCGCATTTTCTTACACACGCGAAAATCGACCTTACGACACGAAGAATACAGTGTCATCTAGTTTTGCACTTTGAAGTCGAAGAAAACGCGTCAAAATTGTACCATACCATGTGACAAGTTTACTAAAATAATGTAGTTTCAATTTAAACTTTATAAAGAAGTGCTGAAGGTTGTATTTAGAATGTAGTTAGTTAAGGGTTGTCTTGGCGCGGGGTATTGAGCGTGCGCGCTCGCCACACGTAGCGGAGCGCGCGGCCATGCTCGACGCGTCGCGCTCGCCATGCTCCCAGTCGCGATGTGCTGGAAAAGAGTCTCGAAGTTACAAAAATCTCTATTTATCTTACTTTTCTATTTAATACTATATCTAATCCTTTCCTACGCTCTATCTCCAGAAACAAAAATCTCGTTTATTAGTGAAGAATTTCGATTAGGAGACAAATATGTGTTTATGTTTCTCGTGGCGCCAAGAACACCTGTTTTCTACGACGAAGAGGGAGCCGACGTATTCAGCTCGAAAAATTGCGGAAGATGTTTTATAACAAATAATATAGGTTTTTTACCAATGAGTGAATACGACGCTGTTATAATATACGGAGACAACAGTCTTTTAAGTCATCCCGAAGTGTTTATGGACCCAGAAAAAAGGTACCTGATTGAGGCGAATGACAGATGCCTTTTGAGAAAGTTTAGGGACTGTTTACATGAACCGAAAGTGACGTCGTATAGTACTAGAGAGAGTTTTGACTTGTGCGGACTGTGTAAGAGCTTGGCGGACAAAAAGTCCGTGCGATGAGTGACTATTGTGATATTCGTGATGGGCTGCCTTGTTAGGTTAAGTTAGATACCAAAATATGATTATTTGGAATGATGGTGCTTTGACACGAGCCACTACCTATATTATTGTTGTGTTTTTAATGTTTTTTATAAAGTGTTGTATGTGTATTTAAGTGTTATTGTAGCATTTATTAACTTGAAAATATCTCAGAACATTCCAGGCCACGGAGCTTACCAATTTGAGAATATGGTTACATAATTTTCTTTTGTCGGGTGTAAGAAATGACACAATCATGTGCTCTCTGAGAATGTGACATATTCTAGTCCGAATCTGGTGTCATATTCCGAATGTGTCCTAGAGGATACATTATTGTAAATGCGTTTTAGTTATCAAGTAAGGCTGCATGCCATTGCAGAGGTATATGCGTGCACTTATCGTGAACATGGAAAATTAAACTTTATCGTATGGCATTTTTTTAATTCCTAACCTAAAGAATTTTCCAGTTCCAACACTTTTATAGCTATAATAGATAACATAGAGTTGAAATTAATTTGATATTAGATAAGGTTTTGTATACATGAGTTATTTTTATGATTTTTGCACTGGAATGCTTTTTATTTCATTCATTTTCCTTATATACCGAAGAACGACTACCAAATTAACTAATCAAATTGATATCTTGTGATTCTACGTTATTGATTATGACCTATTACCGTCAATTGGACGAACACTTTTTCGAGGATGGAGATCAACACTAGACCTTAGTCTTCTTGTAAACCATTTCTGGGAAGAGCTGAACTGGCTATTATATTATATTACTTCGCGGGGCACCCCCGGTTGTGTACACACTGTCTGTAATTTATTAACTATGGTACCTACACTGGTTACTGCCGCACCCCAGTGAGTTATACTGTTTATGGTCTGGTCATCTTTCTCAATATAATATGGGATTTCGAATGCAAAAAGTTACATCGGATATTTTTTTCGCCATAGTTCTACGTGTTTTTGCCGTGACATAAAAATAATTTATTTATATAATAACTTATATACATATGTTCACACGTATGTCCCTACTGGGGTAGGTAGATGTGAATTGACACCCACATTTCAAAGAATAGAAAGAAAGATTTATTTGCTGCAAGGTGGTCACAAAGATAACAATAACTGACAATATAATTATAATAAAAAAGTAAGAAACACAAACAAAACAGTGGCTCACAGATACACCAAATAGGTGTCCAGTTCAGCAAGTGCCAGGTACAAACCTGACGCTGGTTTTCAACTGGACTCAATTTGTCAGTGAAGTGTGTGTGAAGTAAAAGTTTCAAGAGAAAGGGTCCTTAACAAAGTTACAATGGTGGCACTCAGCTGTCTCATCAGATGCATTTTCATGCCCCGCTTAAAGGACCCGGGACTGTAGGGAGAAGGAAACACGTGAGCCGGTCTTCGTAAGGCATTCTAAGATTTAATGGAGCGGCAAGAGTTTTGCCGAACCTATTACTTCAATGATGGAATTGTTTGCACCTGTTTGGACTTAAAAAGTATTTATTGAACACCACAAAACTATTTTCTAATATGAGACTGTTGTCAGATTAAAACCTTTTTTAATGGCATTCCCCCTTGACGGCTATAGCCTCGCTCCCTGTGGGTGTTAATACTTTTCTGTGTAGAATATAGTATGAATATTATGTAATTTCTTTCGTGATCAATTCTCTGTTTTCATTATTATAGGTAACAAATGCCAAAAACGGCTGTTCCTAAAAAAAATCTGACATTTAACCTAACCTTGACATTTAAATTATGCTCGTTAGTTGTTCTAATAACCTTCGATATTCAAATTTTAAAAATAAAACAAACAGGGCCTTGACTTCGTAGACGGTTAATGGTCAATACAGATCTGGCGGGAAATGCTCGAGTCGAACTTAAAACTGTGTAGAAACAAGCTAGGTTCTGTCTTATCGGACAAGAACAAAACATAACATAAACTCACACCTATATCCCCGAAGGGGTAGGCAGAGGTGCTAGCACCCACATTTCGCCAGTTTATATTTAGGTCCCAATGTAATAGGTGGCGAGCCAATTGCCATTGACCGGGCACTTATAAACCTGCGATAAATACACACATAACTTCGAAAAGTCATTGGTGTGTGCCATGGTTAAACCTGGGATCGAACCCGAGACCTCGTCTCAGCAGTCCATTCCCCATACCACTAGGCTACCGCGGCTTTTCTTATCGGATAAGGATCTTTCTTATTGTATAGATTCTATTTTCAGCGCTGTCTGTTTGAAAAATATTTACAAGCTCAGTTGTTGAGGAAGTCTGCAATATTATTTATTTATAGCCATACTGCATTGTACGCGTATTAAAATTTAAACCGCCATAACAAGTTACAGGAAATATATAAATATAATGGCTACTAATCAATTCACCCATTAGTCATTACAATAAAGGATATTGATCTATAAAAGTACGTAGATACTTCATGCTTCAAGATAAAACATACATACATTATGCTCCCGCCCGTAATCCTCGAAGGGGTAGGCAGAGTTGTTTTAAACACCCACAATTCACCAACTATGATTTTTGGTCCCACGTAACACGTGGCGAGCCTATTGCCGCCAATCAGGCACTTTGTAACAAAAAAATGGGTATGGAGAAAATAAGTTCCTAACCGAAAATGTTGCAGCTAAATAAGTTTGGAAAAAAGTATTAGACCCGATTCCTTGCTATGCGGTGTAAATCGCAAGGAAATTAATTACGTGCTTAACCGCACAAGCAGTACCAGTTAACGTCTTGGAGAGTATCAGACAAGATAAAAATAATATCAAAATAGTTTATATAATTTAGTTAAAAATAGTTTGTACCGCGGTTGTATATAAAATAGTTAAAAATAATTTATATAAAACCGCGGTAGCCTTGTGGTATGGGTAATGGACTGCTGAGATGAGATCTTGGGTTCGATTCCAGGTTTACCATGGCACACACCAATGACTTTTCGATGCTTTTCGAAGTTATGTGTGTATTTATCGCAGGTTTTGGCCGGTTAATGGCAATAGACTCGCCACTACGTCTGACCGAATACAATGATAGATGAAATGTGGGTGTTCTTCATCTCTGTCTACCTCGGATGGGAACAGGCGAGCATATGTATAATATCTATATTTATTATAGAGGTTAAAACAAATTCCCACCAAAAGACATCACGGCCATACGAACATCTGTGTTACAGTCGCTACGGGTGGTTGGACCCTAAAAAGTCCGATAATCTGATCTATGTAACTATAAAACTTGGATATTACCATGAATAGTGGAAGGTCAGATGGCAGTGTGGAGTCATATAAATATTAATAGAACAGGAAAATTTCAGTTAATTCATTCTCTTCTTAAGCATTCTTGCTTTTCTTCATTATGTTCATCATTCTCATCATTCATCATTCATCACTCATCCGTCCCAATCGAGTAGTCCGACTGGGGAAGTACCTCCACCCAACAGAATATCGCCTAACCTAACCTTGTGTTGTGTTTTCGGTGGTGAGTAGGGTAGCCAGAGCTCACTAGAGAGGTTTTTTGTTGTCAGTAGGAAAACCAAAGGCTTATCCTACATCTTTTGCGCTGACGACATAGAATGTCTCTGTTCTTACAGGGGTTGCGGCACTAATGTTATTCCTCTGGTGTTACACTCGCCCATAGGCCACGGTAACCACTTACCATCAGGTGGGCCGCGTGCTTGTCTGCGACCTAAGTTGTATAAAAAATAATTCTTTCTCTCATCAAACTCAATAGAACGAATAATACACAAAATATCGTCGTCGCAAAAATGTTCTATTATGTAGTATTTAGTGGCGTCGCGTCGTAATTAGTTGGCGCGTTAATATTTTGGTCACTCATTGTATTGTAGACGAAACATTCAATGGCCATGAACTATTCACTGTAGCTTGGTTTCTATTGTCACTTGTTTTCCTGATTTATATATGTGATGACTGCCATGTACTATAACTACCAGCAGAGCTTGACCCTAGTGACGTCATCAAAGGTACTATTTATAGGCAGTACGTGTTTTTGAATGTATTTTGAGGATAGCACGGAATGCTACAGCCAGGACTCAAATCCACTAATCCTAGATTATCAAACCACTCCGTGTGCGCCAAAGGCTCCTTTTCCTTGCAACTTGACTTCTATGACTTTCAAGATTGACGTAGGTAGAACGCGACTTTATACCCCATCCTCTTTAGTCTAGTGGTATGGGTAATGGACTGCTGAGACGAGGTCTCGTGTTCGATCCCAGGTTTTACCATGGTCCACACTAAAGACTTTTCGATGGTTTATCGTGGGTTTATAAGTGCTCGGTTAATGGCAATAGGCTCGCCACATATTACATTGGGACCTAAACATAAACTGGAAAATGTGGGTGCTAGCACCTCTCCCTACCCCTTCGTGGATATAGGCGTGGGTTTATGTATGTATGCTAATTGAAAATTCGCTCTCTATAATGTAGAATCAAAAATATTTACTTAATGTTTATTTAAGTATTTATTTATTTATTTTTGTTTTATGTATTTGTTTATTTAGTTATTTATTTCTCTTATCACTACCATTACAGGGTATTCGCTTACATTCAGTCGCAAGTATTCTACCTGTGTGAAAAATTGTGTCCAAATCCGTAAACGGATTAGCTTTTTCAGCTAAAACACCTTCATTTACTCCAATACTATTTATCTTTTCTGTGCTATTACATTTGAAATAACTGTTAGCTAGAAACTCCATGTCTT
The DNA here is from genome assembly GCA_963691645.1 of Pelosia muscerda. Classification (NCBI taxonomy): domain Eukaryota; kingdom Metazoa; phylum Arthropoda; class Insecta; order Lepidoptera; family Erebidae; genus Pelosia; species Pelosia muscerda. Next base: position 441,489 of record OY829115.1, read on the forward strand.
TAAAAATGTACAACTCAAAATACACCACTCGAAATTTCTCTTTTTTTTTTTCAACTGCCTTCAGAATCCTTGACATGACAAGTGCCATAAAAGTATATTATTATTTAAAATATTCATGAAATCGTACTAGTTTACCTTTCGAGAACTATTGTTGATTTATATATTTTTTTAAAGTTAGGTGCGTGACGCACAAAAAGAAAGAAGTCGTATTAAGTGTACATTTTTCCATGGCTTGACGCAACTAATACTCGACGAATTGTAACAAAATTTGTAAAAATCTAAACTTTTAGATACTTAAATGAAGTCATTATTAACTGATCCTATCGCGAGCTATTCGTTGTTATATTATTAATTAGTTACATCGATCGTTCCGTTGTTTTTAATAGTAATTATCACTAGATAAAGGCTGGAGTTGCCAGGATAAACACCAAACAAATTTAGATAATTTCTGCTGAAATAATAATATAATAATGTGCAACTCTTGCGTAAAACTAGACAATAAGATTTGGAAGTTCAAGAAACTTTACCTGTCATAATGCTGTATATAATCGTAGTAATAAGCCTTCCCGAAGAGCAAAACCTATGTTCGGGCTCTCTCCTTGAGTAGCGGCGCTGCTCTGAAACAAATTACTACACCACGATGGCAACTCAAAAATGACATCGATTCGACAGAACAAGAAGATCGTAGAATGCATCCAATTTTGACGTTACTTTCTCATCTCCCTGCCCTAGTTTTATTGTGTTCGGCGTAAAATGTCATTCTCACACATTCTTATCCCTCATTTCCTGAGACACTCTTTTGCCTTATCTTTTTTCACACAATTCATCCATCGTTGCGCCGACCTCTGCTCCTGAAGCCTCTACATTCATACTTTAAACCTTTTGAATCTTGATGCTACTTTGTGACCTGAATAATTAACAACAAATTGTAAAAACGTTATCCTTGACAAGTATGTGAAGACACAATACATTCCTTGTGTAGTTGTTAAGCACGTGTATGAAAACGTATTAGCTCTGTCATAGCATGTGGTTATTGAATGTATGAGAAATATTTTTGCTAGTAACGAAACAAACTAGTTGTTGGAATGTTAAAATGATAAAAGTACCAAAGATTAGAATTAAATGTACATATTAAATGGCTTTTTGAAACTCGACTTCTGGAGAGAGTTTAATATTTTATATTGTGTAAATTATTATTTTTAGTCTATAGATACAACTTAAACTTGCGAGTATATGTATATTTATTACAAAATAACTAATTGTATATGTTTTTCGATAACACAACGAACTAGTTCTATGGAAATTATTGGAAATGACTAAACTCTCAAAGTTATTAACTATTCATTAGTCAAGAATTCCCTTGTGGGGAAGCGAACCAAGTAAGTCACTAAGACATTGCATAGAGGTCGAGTTTGAATTACTTTATAACAAGTTTTTTTATGTATGATTAACATAATACATAAATTATTTCACACATCATTCGGCTACAGAATATGTGAAAGGTAAAGGCATATAGTTGATCGTTTGTAAAAGACAAACTTATTTATATTTTTACGTGAAAATGTTAAATATAATGTACAAAATATATATAATTTCTTTTTATATATTTGTGTTTTATTACACATCGCTTTCATCAATTGAGATGTACGAGACCCTGTCATAAAAACACCTCACCTGCTAAACAATTATCAATACTCTGATGCAGGCAGTTCTCTAGGGGTTGAAAGGTCATATGGAAGTCGCCGTACGTCTCCGAAGTGTACTCTTTCAATGCAACCAGGAAATTGTTTGGAGATTGATGATGGTGACGATGAGATTGCAACAGTTTGTTTTCTTTCAATTTTTTTTTTTTTTCTTTTTGTTTATGGCACGTCAATTTGACTTCACCTCGCCTGATGTTAAGCTGAAGGCAAGGTCTCATGATAATACTAGTTACTACGCAAATGTTTGAGGATCCAATCCGTGCTAGGAAACCAAAAGTAATATATATCGATACCTCCCACGCATTGAGTCGTAACTCTAAAAATCAAATTTTACAGGAGAGCCGTTTGTAGGAACATTATTGTTTCACTGACTCTGTTTAAAGTTTTAAACTACTTTTTTCATTCTATATGACTAATAATTGATTTAAAAATGTTATTACAGTCTTTTGGCGTAATAAATAATCATATTTAGGAAAATAAAGGCCAATTTAGTAACATACGACCTTATACGCGTTGCATAAAGGTCGTATGTTTAAATTACGACCTTATTCGACGTCCAAACAGTCATATGTCAAAAAAAAATATGGTCGTATCTAGGGTATAATCAATGAAAAACCACAATAAAACCTATTGAGACCAGCTTTATTACAACAAATTTGACAATATTATAATCTACTTACATTATTTTTCTAATCATAGGAAACTTAAAAGGTCAGACATGACTCAGATTATAGGTAGATACTTTATGAAAAAATATAATAGCCTTTTCTTTTGGAATTTGTCATTATTATAGCTTTATCTTATTAATAAAAAAATATGAATAAATGTATCAAAAGATAAAAATAAAATCTACTCTTTCTTAAATCTTGTCTTGTATCAAATATTAAAAACATAAAAATCTAATTCTTCGAAACAAAAATTGAAACTTCACTCCTAAGAAATTATTTTTGGTTTATCTACTTCCTAGTCAAGTATCAACGTTATAAAAATATTTAAAATTCAACACACATTCATATAAAATATAATGAAAGTCATATTACTGTTTATTAGCAGTAATCGGATAAATCAAAACTAATCTCTTCTACATGTCCTGCAACAGTATCATTATGCGATAGTTGTTTATAAAAATTATGGTATTCTTGATACGTCCTTCACAAAGACTTAATAAATCCTTAATAACTTTGCTGATGTTACACATAAATGATTGGCGTAACATTGGTTCAAATTATCTACTTCTAATGAAACATTGTTCCTTCTTCTCGATTCATACCCCTTTTTACACGACTGCGAGACGCAAAGAAGGGTATTGTGTTTATCAGTCTATGTATGTATGTATGGACGTCTTGTGTCTATGTGGCGTTCTAGAGACCAAACGCGTAAGCCGATTTTGATAATTCTTACGTCAATCGATTCGTCTTAACCTTGCAAGTGTCACTAAAGACCATGAAACTAATCAAAATTCACCACAGCGATAACCAGACGCCATAATTGTCAAAATGAAAATAGAAGTCGATGAACTATGTCAAGTGGGGTGTCGTTGAATAGGTATTTTAAAATTATCTTTAGGTTTCTTTTATCATTTTTCATTTTAAATAATAGTTTAGGATATATAACGATTTAAAGTTGTTTAACAAAACATTCATTCCCGCTAATTTCCTTACTTATTGATTCAAGTTTATATTTCAAGTACCATATACGATAGACGAGACGAGAATAACTTTTGAAGGAATCGTAACTAAAAAGTATAAAATAAAAAAAATCATTTCAAGAAAAACAAAAACCCGACTGCGTCATCATTCTCTGAACCTTTTCCCAACTCAGTTGGGGTCGGCTTTTCAGTCTAACTGTGATGCGGCTGAACTTCGATATTTCCATGACCATTCAAAGGACATGGCTCTTTTAAAATTTTGCATCTCTATGTATTCCATTTCTACTCATATAAGCTTTCCAAAAAATTTTTAAGCATTTTCTTATAATATCCTTTCATTCATCACGGTGACGCTGACGTTTTCGACCAATTGTTCCTGATGGAGTATTGTTATTAGATGAACACGAAGAATCCTGACTCGAGATGGTACTATATTCTGGTGTACTGATTCTACTATCACTACTAGAGGAACAATTGGAATCGTTAAATTAATACATTTCAGATTTGAGGGGTCGAAGTGGCAACGTCATGTGCCATAAAATCAGCATTTGGAGAGGGCATCAGCAAAGAATATTGCTTTGTGTAATGAAAACTTCAGTATTCTGTTCCATATCTGTAGTTTCAACAAGAGTTTTTGTCGTAAAGAATGGTATTGGCAGAATAGCAGCTGAATTGTTACTGTCTAAACTATTAGGTATTTCATCATAAGTGTTTTCTATAACATGACTACTACTTTCGATACTTGTGCTACTATGCATAAAAGATTGTCCGAACATTGTCTTATATAAATCTCATTGGGCCACGGCCTCACGGGGTACTACTGGCGATTCTGAAAAAAAAATCGTTAGTTAGATGATTTTTTACGTTATTAGTATATAAAATATAGGTGTATAGTATATAAATAGGGTATATAAATAGGTATATTTACTACTGGTACTGGCGATTCTGGAAAAAATAACACGTTAGTTAGATGATTTTTTACGTTATTAGTATATAAAATATACGTGTATAGTATATAAATAGGGTATATAAATAGGTATATTTACAAGAAACATCAAAATAAATAATTTTATACATATTTACAGCAGTTTTTAAAGCACAAATAGTTGTATCTTCGTTTTGTAACTAAGCATAAAGTCTTAAGTTCATGATACGTTCTTATACGTTTATTTATTTTTAAATTACAACATCGCATAAAGTCGTAAGTATAAGTTACGACCTCTACAGTATTTTTTTTTGAGTAGTAAAAAGTCGTAACTGACCATTGCACCCGCTAAAGAAACGGCGCATAAGGTCGTAACATAGTTGTTTCGACGTTATGCGTTGAAATCGCTTAATTTTGTATTTTACCCACAATTATCATGAATACTAATAATATGACTTTGACATTATGACAACATAACATAAATAAACACTTCATTCACATAAAATATACGACAATTCAATAAAACTTACCATTTCTATCTTCTTGATCGGCCGTTATTACTTCGATGTTAGGTACAGTATCATTTAAAACTAAATTCAAAATATTTTTCGAACGTGTGTTACTCATTTTCACTTCTTGACAATTATGCTAATAAATCTAAGTCCTATTTGTAAAGGAACACTTCAGGAAACTTAATTATTATAAATATTTTCGTTTGCGGTTGCCGCATGTATTACGACGTCGGTACTGTGTTGAGATTGGCCCATGCGCCAGCCGGGGACCGGTGCACATAGTCGCAACTAATCATCCGACGGTTTGCGCGGGAGCGTTCCAATGTTAAGACTGTTAACGATTGAAAAACTCGTTAATTATTGAATATTTTTATATTCTGATTTCATATTTTATTTAATATGAGATAATACTGTCCTAATGGATCAAAAAGTAGTTTTGATAAAAAAATGTGTTCCGACTTTATGCGTTGGTGGTATCGATATATGGGTGAGGACGAAACTTATAGGTCGTGTCGGTGCAGAGCCGAAAAGACTCAAAGAAATTAAAGACCCGAGAGGCTTATGACCGCTGTCCAACAGTGGACCAGTAGACTGCGATAGGCTTATTGATTAAAAGACTATTTTATATACAAACCTAAACATGCATAAGCTAAAGAATGAACTCCTTGCTATGCTGATCCCAAGCGTTTACAATATGGGGTTCTTCAAGAACGGCACTAGAACCTATACGGTCGGTACACGTCCATAGGCCATGGTAACCACTTCCCATCAGGTGGACCCTTCGCTGTCATCTAAATGGTATAAACCAATTGCGTCCATCATAGATTCTCGTAGATACCACAAACACACTTGCGATATGAATGCGGTTTATCTTTTAAGTGTTGTGCTACAAAAAGTGATAATAAATGATAAAATACATCAGAACCTACACCTAGACACTTAATTTTGTAGATAATATCCGGTATTTATCTATTATTAGCAATAACTGTTCCATATTTTATGTGTTTTACTTGCGTAACAATACGTTACTGTACTCTATCTAATTCAGCATGATAATTTTGACAGTTTACGTCTATGAAGTAACGTATTTTTTATTTAGAAATTAACACTACTAAAATTATCGTAACTCATAGACAAGTACCGCCTACTTATCGTAGTGAAGCGTCTTGCAAGAATACAGCATAATTGACTATAGACAAACGAGTGGAAGATATGTTAATTTATTAAAATTATTAAGTACTTATGTACTACAATTTTTTGTAATATGTTCAGCTAAAATAGCTGTAACTGTAGCAAATTATCCTTCTTTATTGGCTGTAGGTACAGTGCGGTTAGGTAATGGTGCGGCGCGCCTCTTCGCTGCAGTGTCACCCTAATTATACAAATATTTATAAAACTATATTTCCCTAATCACCTACAATAATAAAAAATGAATGATTTTGTGTTTTTGTAACGATCGATTCCATATTCTACGGAAACGATAATCGAATATCGAATAAATTCATTTACGATTACATTGTATGGGGTTCCCTACTTAGAGCTGTCACAATTATCATTCTATATTTGACAAAGTATAAGGAAATATCTATCAATCAATTAGCTTATTGCAATCCACTGCTGGACATAGGCCTCTCTTAACATGCGGGCGTCCTATCATAGGTTTACCTTGATCTTTAGGTTCTGGTCTTCTCCAGCGGACATCAGCCCACTACCACTTCAGCTCATTTTTCAAACTATGTCAGTAACTTTAGTTCTTTGTCGGATGACCTCGTAACGATTTTTATCCTTCAAAGTAACTTCAAGCTTAGCTCGCTTCAAACCCCGCTGCACTACTTTCAATTCATTTCTGGAAGCGATTATCATTTGGAACGAGTTGTGCTTGAAGTTTCTTCGTAGAATAAAAGTCGCAATGAAATCATCTTACAAAGAACTAAAGGTACCAACATAGCTTGGGTAAGCAAGCTGAAGTGACAGTGGGCTGGTCACATCTGTCGGAGGTCACATTCTTGAGTGGAGATCGCAAGAAGGCACACGGAAGGTGGGACATCCCCCAGTCAGATAGACTGACGACCTGAAAAGAGTAGTTTTTGATATCCCCAGGACTGCAATAAGCTATTTTATAATGTAAAAGAACTGCTACAAAATATTCAGGGGAACTCGTACTTAAATGTAATTATAATTTAGACAGACAACGTCACAGACAGACACAGTCGTGGGTGTATGATTTTGGAGTCTAGATATTAGTAGATAATAATCAGAGATATTGATTTTGTTGCTAACGATATTAGCTAGCACTCAGGTTAGTACTAACATACTGAACCTACCTTTTGATCTAATAGAAGTAGTAATCAAGTTACGTTCCACCGGATAGTAACTTTCTTTTTTAAGGCACGTCGATTTGACTTCGCTTGATGTTAAGCTGAAGGCAAAGTCTCAGAGGGTCACCATTGCAAATACGTACAGTGCTACAATGTTGGCGCTCAGTTTGACGGCCTCATCAGAAGCTTTTTCACGCCCCGCTTAAAGGACCCGGGTCTTTAGGAAGAAAGAAACACGTGTGTAAGAAATTCCAATACTTAATTGTGCGGCAAAGGAAAGGCTCAACAAACCGCTTGGTTCTTGGTGGAGTATTCTTACTATGGGAGCTTGTAACTCCAGGCTTTATTAGAGTGATCACCCAGTCTTTTTTGTTGAAAAAAAAAGAAAGAAAGATGGCCGTGGCCGTGGTGTATGCACGTGTGCAACACCTGGTTGTCATATTCGTTGCTGCCGAACTTGGAGGATCCTTCTTCTAATGCCTGTCTTGAAGAACCTCATATTGTAGTCGCTTGAAATAACCACATCAGTTCATCCATATTGAATACTACTGGGAAATCGCTATATGAATATGATAAAGATTGTAAACTTTCAATCCATCTGTCTGATCAAGATGTACTATTACATTCTTAAAGATGCTGCTTGCCACTGGTCTAATAGAGAGATGGTGATGCAAAGCGGAGTTGAAAAACACTGAATATTCAGTCATAGCGCGCTCCAACCTCCAACACAAAGTAATACTGAGCTAATACAGTTATAACACATTCCCGGGTCAAGCGATTATTACCGCTGCCTTAACGATTCACGTGTGGGCGATAAATCTGAGTAAAATCAACGGTTGGCGATATAGCACTCAGTAAGCGATCAACTTTCTGGCAACCATTATTTTATCGTCGATATACTCAGCTATACGAATATAGCTAGTTATTTGTTTGATTAGTACAGGCGAAGTCACGTGACAGGGCTAGCTGTAACTCTGAGTTCCACTGGAATAGGTACCTTAGTCATCTTGACCCCAAGCCGCGAGAGAAATTAAGGCACTGGTGGATCTGTGATTGTTGGATTTGAGCTTCTCAACCGTCGTGGTACCCCATGCTTTCCTCAAAAGACACCCAAAAAACTCGTACAGTGCATAAAGAGAAGTTACATTTTATAATGTTTGGCTTTAAGAAACATGCCGGTAACTATAGCTGTTTGCTATAGGTATACGTAAGGACCAAGACTCGGTATCTCCTGCAGAACTATAATCAAAAGTAGCACCTTATTCAATCGTCTTAGTGGCTTCTCGTAACAGCCGGTGATATTCCCGTCCAAAAATACTTTTCTTATTCTGTTTATTACCGAAAACTTAGACCCTACACCCTCGATAAAGCTGTCGAGAAAATTGGCTGGGAGAAACTGCTTATAGCATGATCAACTGTGTTAAAGTAATGTATGCTTGTTTGCTGAATGATTTGCGAATTAAAATACGAGTTATTAAACAGTTTAGGAGGAATAGCACGTCAAGAAATTAAAAAGGTGAAATAGGATAATATGGCAAGGAAGATATTCATCCTTGCGTTAATTTCGATCGCATTCGAAACTATTACTTGTTTCAGAACGGAATGCCAAACCGCACTCAATGGCAATTATTGATATTTTGCTATTGCTATTCTTGGGATTGTTAATGGATTGTCTTGATTGATTGTGAATGGGGCCCTCAAAATAATCGGTACCTATGTAATTTCGCTGCAAACTTAAAAAAATAAAAACTATATCGAGAGCATCATCAAGACAGCTTCGTACAAACTTGGAGTCCTGAACAGAGTAAGACGTTTTTTCACGCCGGAGCAGCGGTGTTTTCTTTACAAGATACAAGACGCTCCTGCGAGGAATACTGCTCGCATCTCTAGACTGGCTCCGCAAAGTACTTACTAAATGCTCTCGACAGATTTCAGCGACGTCCGCATTATTGAAATTTGATGAGGCCGCCAAGCTGAGCACCACAATTGTAACACTACATACTTGTAATGGTGACCCTCTTTCCTGAGACTGCCAGCACCTTATTATCAGGCGAAGTGAAGTCAAATTGACGTGCAATAAATAAATAAATGAAAAAAATCTTTTACTTCTTCAACCTTCAGACATGCTGGTTTCGGGTACTCTTGATTGCCATGGCCTTTCTTTAATATCTAATTGACAGATTGATAGACAACTCAAAGCCCGTTTTTGTACTCTTCAGAATAAGTGGACGCTCCCTCAGCTGACAGACAGGAGTGCCTCATTTCTTAGCTTTCGTGAACCTCAAAGCGTTTGTATAATACTTGTAAATATGCCAACCTGTTGCCAAGTTATTGATTGTGAACGAACGGCCATGGTGCGTCGAGCCGTCTATTAATAACCGAGGCTATGCCATGCCTGCCCTGACGGCTTATTCAACAAGTCACCCTACAGGGCAGTAAATATTTACATGCCGAAAGGTGTGTTGGTCGTTAGTTAATGATTGCATTTCATTAGGTCCGACGGTAGTAATTTCCCTGAGGACGTGTCTTTTGGTCATTGTTATAAATTGATTATAAAAAACTAGCTGACACGCGCAACTTCGTCTACGTCTCCCCGTTTTTGCAACATTTGTCATTTCTGCTCTACACCAGGTTGGTTGTAGCATGATGTTATATACATCTAAACCTTCCTTTTCAATTACTCTATCTAATAAAAAACCCGTATAGCGTACCATGAAATTATGGCCACGCCAATTTGATTTCACATCGCCTGATGGCAAGCTGAAGGCAAAGTGTCAGGAAAGAGGATCACCATTACAAACTCGTACAGTATTACAATGGTGGCGTAAGCGCCTCGTCGCGTCGGTAGCGTTGACGGCCTCATCAGATGCTTTTTCACGCCCTGCTTAAAGGACACTGTAGGATGATGAATTGAAGATGATATTGTTTATAGTTTTAATTAATTATTGGTCTTAAACACCGACATTTCACCAACTATGATTTCCAGTCCCACGTAATAGAGGGCGAGCCTATTGCCGCCAATCGGGCACTTTGTAAAAAAATGGGTATGCCGAAAATCAATTATATTGTCTTTGAAGGCCATCATCATCATCGTCATAGCAATTTCAAGTATTTTTTAGTCAAGTCTAGTCTATTATTTAAGTGTTTTGGATTAATATGACGGTTTTTCTTTTATTAACGTGAAACATTGCTTGCTTGGGCGACATCTGAGTTTGAAACAAGATTAAGATTAGTTCCTTTCGCTTCCACACTGTGATGACAGTTCGAACCAACGACTTCTGAAGACTCCTCATCCACGTGGTATAACGGTCTGTTAAATAACACTAGCGTCGCAACAAATAGTCAGTTTGTTGTCAACAAATCGATGCTCCAACAATAATATTTAGCTTCCACGTGCCAAATGTCGATTGGACATGAAAAGACCAAGCACGGCATGGCGTTACGTAACGTAAGCTATTCTTGACTTGAAAAACATTTTATAAAGATGTCCTAAAGCGCTATGTGAGTGCTATTTGATTGTGCTGAACATTTTGATAAACAATGTCTTCTTCTGTCGAATCGACGGCATTTTTGAATTGTCATCGTGGTGTGGTAATTAGTTTTACGACAGCGCTGCTACTCACGGAGAGGGCCCAAGCATAGGCTTCGCTTTTTGTGAAGGCTTACTACGTCTCCTTCAAAGTGAATGCTTCGACGTGATTCGAACCTTCGGATTGGGCTGTTTAACATCAAACAGATAATGCAGCCCAGACTCAGCCTCAGATGCTTGGTTCGCGTCAATAATACTGCCCGGAATACTGCAATAGGCTTACCCCCTATTACGTGGAACCGAATAACATGGTTAGTGAAATGTGGGTGTTCCACCACCTCTGCCAAAAGAACAAAAGACAACAGTTCCATACAGGTGGCGTTGTCTCCGACTTCAAAGCCGTTAGACTGTCAGATTGTTAGTTTGTGACGTTGCCAAACTGAAGTGACGATATTAATCTTGATACTCTTAAAAAAGAAACGGCCTTCGCGCGGAATAAGAGGCGTGGGCATTGTCATCTGTTACAAATGTCACACACAGTCATAACAATAGAAAAAAACAGTTATAAATACATGCGTGAGTAGTTTGTGGATGGCTTGTTGTAAATATATAGCGTTGGGATAAATTCAAAAAGATTCTTACTGTTATTTTTCATTCAACCACCGATCTTGGGTAGCTTTTGAAAGCTTTTGAAAACTTGCACAATGCAATTTGAGGTGCATCTATCTCCTATCTATCTAAGTTTATGTTTGTCCGCGATGGACGCAAAAACTACAGAACGGATATCGATGCGGTTTTTTTGTTTGAAGGGGTTTGGTCTAACTTAAAATCTTACGTTTATTTGATTGCAATCGGTTTAGTAGAACCAGAGTTATGATTGGTAATATAGATTTTAAGTTGCACAGATGGCGCTTAGGTCGCAATAACCGACAGCCACGCGGGCAGAGCCGCGGGCATAGGCTAGTAAATAATAAATATTGTACACAGTACACCAACATCTATACAGGGCGTAAGGGGAACACTCCCGAAGTCGAAAGCCCCTGGTAGTACTACTACCTTGAACTATTAGAAAGGTTTTTATGTAGCGGCCATGGTCAAAATTCACAACTGCGGAGCAGCAAGCTATAGCTAGTAGTACAATAAAACAATATTTTAATCATCTTCATTCTCTGAAACTATTCCCAACTCAGTTGGAGTCGACTTTCTAATCTAACTAAGATACGGCTGAACTTCGATATAATAATATATTGCGTGAACCGACTGCCATCACATAAAAACCAAATGGTTTCTTAATTTTGTTTAGCTGACAGACTATTACACGTAGAAAATAAATGCTCCAAGCTTCAAGTTCAGTTCAGTTCAAGTGTTGAATGTTAACTTGTACTATTTATAAGTAACTTATTTAATTAAACAGCGTCTTTTACCTCGTTACTATATTTATTCAAGCCGACAACTAGTGTTTTCAGATGACATTAACCTTGGTTTGTCAATGGTGGAAGCGTCGCCTTCCTTTCAACCTTGCTATTGGAGTTATTTCACTACTACACCTATTATTATAACTAGGTACTTCCCTCCATCATTAAAACACTATTGTTTACGAAACTACTTATTATAATAAAAACAATTTACCAAAATGTGTTGTGAGGTACACAAGTAGAGTAGATTTTTCTTTTCGTTGGGTTGTTTTTCATATAAACCATAGATTAAATAAAACCTCGTGTACTAAGCTGTCAAATATTTTTCGTGGAATGAAAGTATCCCTGAGGTATTATAAATCTTGAAACGTTTTTTATAGACCTAGTTGATGAGTTTGACAGAAATATATACAACATTGACGTCAATATTTCTACACTAAATTCGGGTACGCGGTAATGAATGAGTATGTGGGTCTATTTAGGCTAGTAGTATTAATGTCTTGTCCAAACTAAGGTAGACTTTCAAATTGATTACGCTGTAGGTTAGTGTGGGCTGTATGGACATTAATCTGTCTCTTAATATTAATCTACGTCTGTCTAAAACAGTCCAAAATTATGTTTGAAGAAACAAATGGTTTGTATATTATCAAAAAACAATGATGGAAATGGCCCCATGCCAACTTCAAAGCACTTGCTAATTATCGAATGGGGCATAAGCGCAGGCTTCCATATCGAGGTCATTGGTAAGAGAGTAGTCGCTCCCATAGAAGTCCTCGCTTCCTATTATGGGCTATTAAAACTAAGTAGACCATAAATCATAAACAGCCATGTATAAGTTGACCTTACGCCATATCCGTATACATGGAGTGAAAATCAGGAATACAACTGTGTCTATATTGCTTCACTTCAGAATACTAAAATTCTCACATCCGTTATCCGTAAAAACTAAGGTAACGTTCTAATTTGGCATTGAGTTTGTGGCAAATTGTAATCTGTAGGTATTGTTAGCAACCATCTATTATTTATTGAATACCAGTCAATTATAAATCTCGATTCGTAACTAGATTTGAGGACAGATGTAATGCTAGATGATAGTTGTTATGTCATTCTTAGATTCAAACTTGAGTGGCATTCTAGAATACAGGCCTTACAGAAAGTTTCAAATAAGAACAGAATTCAACTTTTTTTTGAGTTTGAAATGGCTTCAATACGGTTTCGTGGAAGGTGGAATTGTGTTTTTTTTCTGTCACGAGCACGATTTCAACGAGAAACGCCACCGTATTTGTGAAGTTTCGCTTACTATTATGTAGACGTTTGGTTAAACCGAAACCGAGTTTGTTATTGGTTAATTTTATGGTTACCATGCTAAACAAGACAGGGACACAACAAATTAAAAATATACACTATAGAGTAATGTTTACATGCAAAATCCAATTCTCAAAACAATATCCCGACATTTACGTCAAGCAATCAGTCGGCCAACAATCAGCGGCAGACTATGCGCCTTATACAAACGCCTCTTTACCTCAAGCAGCAAAGTCAAGGCGTCCAGTTTCCCTACATCCCTTGTTTCGCAAGTCAGGCCTCGTGTGTGTTCAGGCGTGGCGGCGCATACGCACCCAATCACCACTGGCTAACAGTTTACTCTACTAGTGTAAGTGATACACACGAAATGAAGAACAGGATTTTACGGTAAATTAGACAATACTTGTTATTGCGTTATGTTTGAGTGCGTGTGTGGTGTTTGATTCCCTGGCTAAACAAAATGTTATTTAAAGGGGTCGGATAAACGGCTGTTGTTTCGTGAAATGAAAGGTGTAAATTGTGAAATATCAAGTAAGAATCTCAAAATGGGTCACCATCATCATCATTTCGTTGTTCCTAGTTGCATCAGAGACTTCCACCTCGGAGCACGGGGCCCACTTCTCCTTCTCCACCTATTTAATGATTTGGCAAAAACGGATTATATTGGAGCGACAACCATCCGACCTCCTTACCCGGAAAAGAATCCCCGCCAGTGACTAGGGTACCTAGAGCTCACTGTAGCTTTTTTTATACTACTTATAGAAACCACCTGATAGAAAGTGGTTACCGTGACCTATAGACGTTTGCTACACCAGTTGCGTCACATAGAGCCGACCATATAGAGAAGAGGGAGAAGGAGAAGGGTAGAGTGGAGACGGTTAAGGGAGTCTTGTGTTACCAGTGAGAAGACTAAGAGCTTGTTGACACTACTGTTATGGTATGAAACCTTGCTTTGTCTTCTGCACTGACAGCACAAAAACTCTCTTTATCTACAACCCTTTTTCCCCTCCACAGGGTCAGCTTGAGTTTGACGCGTCTAGTGTTGCAAACGTCCATAGGACACGGTAACCACTTTCCGTCAGATGGTCGTGTCCGTGGTGGTATAAAAATACAAAGAACACAAGCTTGCAACACCAGGGCCGTCGCATTCCTGCTGCAGTCCATATATAGGGGAAGGAGGAAAGGAACGTGGCAGGGGAGAAGGTTAAGAGAGTCTCTGTGCTGTATATATTTTCCCAGCTTGCTGCCACTTTAATTCGTTCTTAGACTGAGGCTCTCATGACTTACTCCGGTGGTCTGGGGAGGAACACCACACACACCGCGAGACCCTCTGTTAGGAGAAACAACAGCCATTTATTGTTGCTTCGACCAGTTTTGTATCTGAAGTCGATTAAAGAACTTCCACTTGGACCGGAGAAGGTCCAGCTGCTGTCAGAAATGACCAATTACAGTGTATATATATCTAATATTAAAAATAACTAATTCTCCTAACAGACTAGTCATTTATCTACTTCTATACCCCTCTGCGATCAACGCTGACTTGTTCTTGAAAGCAACCAAGACGAAGGCAGAGGAGCGTGACGTCAGGAACAGCGTGTTTGACTTCATTATCGTGGGGGGAGGAACTGCAGGATGTCTGCTGGCTAACAGGCTGTCTGCTGTTAACGATTGGAAGGTATGGTATGAAGGACGCACCATGACAACATATTTTTAGTTATCATCACTAAATTCGCCATTGGAAATTCGTAAATCAAAATTAATTTATTCTGGATAAACCATTAAACGGCATTTACCTATAAAACGTCAACATTAAAATATAGATATTGTACGTTAGTTAGCAAATAAGACTCCGGCAAGAAACTCAATGGGTTTTCCTTTTTTTGTTTTGGTCTATTTACAAACATTTAGGCAATTAGTCTAGATACAGCTGCGTTGGTACTTCTTCCTACTCTTTTCAGGTCCCAGTAGCTTCCAAAGCTTGAGTACAAGCTTTGGAAGCTACTTTACAGTAGTAAAGTGGGAGCATCGCTCTTCTAGACTTCTATACTTCTTGGCTTTTATGGGAACAGCAGTAATAGACAGTCAGGGTTACTTTCGCATTTATAATACCTTCAGCTTCTTCTGTCGAATCGACGACATACCATTGAGTTGCGATCGTGGTGTAGTAATTAGTTTCACAGCAGCGCTTCTACTTACGGAGAGACCCGAGCATAGGTTTCGCTCTACGGGCAGGCTTACTAACGTCCTACTACTATAGAAATATGACAATATAAGTCAAACTGTATGTCTGCCTATTCATGTATAGTTTGATCTAAAAAGTAACTCTGTTTATTCGGAAGTGATTAGTTAATTATTAGGTATTTACACTAGTTGAGCATCGTTTACAATCGACTAATTGTCAAGAAACATGCGATGAAATATTTGCCTAGACCTAAATATCATAGCAGTGAGTTTGACGAATGATATTGATCGTGACTTTTGACGGTAACACTCACGCAATAATTGGGGGAAAACCCGACTGAGTAGTTCTATTATAAGAGGCGCTGAAACTTCATTATTTATTCTATTATCCAACATCTACGATGACTACTCGTATACTTCAGAAGTTTCAGGCATGAAGTCGGCATACTTGAAGGGAATTCATGGCGTCTGGTAGCTAAATACGTCTTTTGATAATCTTGTGTACAGTCTGCTGATCCGAAGAAGAAAATCTGATAATGTCGCTTTTGACGTTCAGAAACGAGGTTTTGAACAATATCGGGGAATTCCAGAATCAGTTGTTATTACCTCGATTACTTCCTTTACTTACACTTTAGGGACCAGGGTTTGCAGGCTCTTCTCCTCCATGATTCAGTTGACTCGAATTTTACTTGAGCGACTGTAGTTTGATTGAACCCTCAACACCTAATGGAAAGGATGCATAAATACTCCCATCAATCATCAGGCGTAACGTTGAAGTTAGCTCAGACGACCTTGGTGGGATTCCATAAACTTAATAAATGATAATCTATAAACATGTTTAATGAAATTTTGAAGCACGCTATGCTAATGCCCAGACGGAATTTGAATTCGCGACCAATCCCTCACAGGGTGAATGTTCTGACCACTGAGCTACTTTGCCACTTCTTAAGCATTGGAAATTCTTATCTTAGGGGGCAACAGTGGAGACGTCTACCGATAGTCTTACGATCTATTGGAAACTTGGTAAGAGTATCAGTAGATGGCTCCAACGTTGCCCCCTGTGAGAGACTTACAAAGACACAAGAGCACAGTGGTTGGAATATTCCCCCTGTAAGGTTCTGGTCACGGGTTCAAATCTAGATCGATTCAAACAGGTGTTAGTCCTGGAATCCGGTCTCGAAGAGAACATAGACTTCGACATACCAGGAGTGCCGACCAAGGAGTACCGCCCGATACTGTGGAACTATAAGACTGAGAGGAACGGGTACTCCTGTCTGTCTCGACCCGGAGGCGCCTGTGAAGTCAAGACTGGGAAGGTAGGGGACATGGTGTTTGGCTATCTTACGACCTCCTAATTTGGACCCTCTTAGAAAAATAACCACACTTTTTAAGACCGCTTTGTAGATGAGGTCTTTGAAAACGGTATGTAGACTTTATTTGTTTTATGTTTGGTCCGTTAATATGACCACTTCGGCGGATGGTAAGTTTGAGTGCAGCCCAATAAATTCTGTTTTCAAACAATATAATCAGTTTAGAGTTATATCTCATAACATTATTATATTTTTATATCACTAAGGTGGCAGTCAAACTCACGGACCACCTGATGGAAAGTGGCCATCGTAGCCTTTGAATGTTTGCAACACCAGAGGTGTCACACTCGTGCTGTCTACCCTGTAGAAACCTTCTAATGCCCTTCTTAAAAACCCCATATTGTAGTCGCAAGTTATGTACTAAACCTACATATAGTTATTTTCAGTTCATTTAATGTTTTTTTAATTTGTCAACCTTGTTTTAATCTATTTAGTTCATTGCTTAACTTAACAACGTGCTAGCAGTTTTTTTTAATTATTATCAGGATAATATAAAGGTTTATGAAACACATAATGTAAATCTAAAGAATTACGTCTCTTAAAAGAAGCTATTATTAAAGGTGCTGGGAGGTTCCAGCGTGACCAATGACATGAAGTACACCAGAGGTCACAAGCTGGACTATGATGGATGGCATACGACTGGGCACCTGGACTCCCTGCAGTGGAAGTTTGACAACGTTCTAGAACACTTCAAAAGTGTGGAAGATAACGGTAGTAATATTCTTATAAGAGCACATCAATGTGACTGCATCCTTAGTAGCACAACAGTATCTCTTGTTTTTCTAACTTTTACGGGAGCATCTACTGTCTAAGCATATCTGAGAGAAAAGCCCCATCCGTTACTCAGCAGGCTTATAGGTGAGGACAATACGGGTTGAAACAGGAAGGAATCGAATATGTACTAATATTTTCACATGTTTTTTTTCAAAATTATAATGTTGATCTTTGTTTCAAGGTGACTACGATATCCTGATGAACTCTCACTACCACTCACGCGGTGGAGAGCTGCACGTCCAGAGAATTAAACACGCTGACAGACCTATAGAGATCTTCACAGCTGGTTTTACAGAATTAGGACTCCGAACCCAGGACATTAATATTAACGCCCAAGAAGCTATTGTTAACCATCAATTCGCCATATCTAATAACACCAGACTCAGTGCCAACAGCGCTTTTCTAAAGCCAGTGAGACATAGGAAAAATTTACAAGTTATAACAGGAGCAACTGTCACTAAAATAGTTATAAATAAAGCTGAAAATTCAGTGGAAGGTGTTCTTTATGAAGTTGAAAAAGGCAAAGAGAGACCAGCGTACTCTAAAAGAGAAATAATTTTGACAGGGGGAGCAATCAACAATGTAAGACTTCTCCATCTATCTGGGGTTGGACCTAAAGCTGAATTGGTGAAACATAATATTACATCTATGATTGAATTACCTGTAGGCCTGAATTATCAAGATCAAGTAACTGTAGGCGGTCTGGCATTTGCTTTAAATGACGTCCCAGTAGTCTCAGAAGATGATGTTATAAAGGAATTTAAAACATGGTTTGAAAGTCGCACAGGATTACTAGCTTCAAGAGGCATTGCTCAAATATCTGCTTTCATACAATTGTACGAAAACTTCAATGCTCCTGACGTAGAGCTCACTTTAGAAGGCAATTTCATTAGAAGCGATAAGTTTATGTTGACTAACGTAAGTGTACACGCTGCAGAGGAATCAAATTTACCCTTAGGCTATTATAATTTAGTTAATATCAATCCTGTTCTTCTCAGACCTAAGAGTAAAGGGAAAGTAATGTTAAACAAAAGAAATCCGAAATATGGTCGACCGATAATTCAAGCGAACTTTCTTAAAGAGACCGAAGATTTGGATACTCTAGTTGACAGTATCGATATAGCACTCCAATTGCTTACCACAAAAGAATTCAATAAAAGTGAAATAAAATTTGCACCATTAGATCTCTTCCCTTGTGATCGACTAACGAATAGAGATCAATGGAACTGTGTGGCAAGACATTACACTAAAGCTATGAGTCATCCTATTGGCACTTGTAGAATGGGAGAAAATAGCACTAATTCTGTTGTAGATTATCAGTTGAGAGTCCACGGTATTGAGGGCTTGCGGGTCATAGATGCTTCAGTAATGCCTTCGCACGTAAGGGGAGGTATCTTTGCACCTACTTTGATGATTGCTGAAAAGGGAGCAAGGCTTATCATTAAAGACTGGAAAGATAACAAAGGACATTATAAAAGACGGTAACGACGGAATACAAATTGAAATTGATATATAATAGGAAATAAAATAAGTATAGTGTATAGTAAATAAAATATTTTATTAATACCAACTAGTTTTTATCATATCACTTGCTTTTTCCGCTATCATTATTACAGGTGCAGCCGTAGATCCTCTAGTTATTTTCGGCATGATGGATGCGTCGACTACTCTCAGAGCATTTACTCCATAAACTCTTAGATTCTTATCTACAACTGATTCGGCATCCGAGGGTGACCCCATTTTGCATGTACCAACGTAATTATGTAGAGGCGTTGAAAAATGTTTTATGATACATAACCAAAACTCTTCAGATACTCGTTCATGGTCTTTACAGTCGTTGTTAAGTATTGGACGTGGATCAAAAGCATATTCAGCACTTTTAAACACTTCTGTGTCAAATAATTTCACTATCTCTTGTATACCTTCTAATAACTTTTTCTCATCAGATGGATCTTTTAAAAAATTTGGATAAATTAATGGTTTTCCAAAAATTGGATCTGAGGCGTTCAAAACTATTTGACCCCTACTTTTAGGTGTCAATAATGATACACACATTTCGATTTTATCGTAATACATATTAGAGTCGTGCCCTCTAAACCTTACTTCAATGTCAGGAGTACCCAGGATTTCAGATATTGAACTCTCTAAGAACGCTACCACCTGAAAATTTGCTGACAAAGGACCAACACCTTTTGAATAGTAATTTGTGATATCTTTCAGTTTATCTGAGAATTTTGATGTCGTTGCTGTCTTGGTTAACTTAATCACCGGTAAGCACACCGACAGATGATCATGAAAGTTCGCTCCTACTGGCAAATCGTATACTACCTTTAAATCTAAATATTCTAAGTACTCCTTTGGTCCTATGCCAGACTGCATTAACAATTTAGGACTATTTATAGCGCCTGCGGACAATATGATCTCCTTTCTAGCCTTTACTCTATTTATTGTACCATTTTTTATATATTCTACACCATACGCTGATATACTATCTCTAGTTTCCTCAAATAGTATTTTAGAAACTAGGGCTTCTGAAAGTATATCTAAATTAGATCTTAATTTTTTGATAGGTTCTATGAAAGCTGTGTAAGAACTGACACGTTCCCCAAAATAAGAGGTAGTTTGTATCCTCATGAACCCCAGCTGATGCCTTCCATTTACATCCGTATAATTATATCCTAATTCATTCAAGGCACTTAATAAAACGTCAACATTATCATCTACGTAAGGATACCGCCCTACATCTAACGGACCCTGTGTTGAATGAAAGTATTTGTTTTTAGAAATGTCCTTATCATAATTTCCTTCTGAATATTTGAAAAATGGCAGCACTTCACTGTAAGACCAGCCCTCATTGCCGTTAATGGCCCACTCGTCGTAGTCAGCTGCACTGCCTCTCATGTACGCCATATCGTTGATAGTCGAGGTTCCTCCCAGAACCCTGCCTTGGACCATCTCACAACCCTTGTCAGCCCGCTTCTGGCAGAACCTATAACGTCATAGAACTATACGATTGATAAAAACTACAGTTGCCTGCTCAGGATCTGTCGACAAATTTCTGCAAAATATCTGCTCAACACTAGTGGTAATAGGTGCATAAAATCTATCGACAGATCCTTTTTCGACTGTGAAGAGTAAATCTCACCCCTTTTTCGGTCGCATTGTAAACTGCCAGTCCATGGAAGACCCTTTGAACTCACTTGTGAGTCCAGGGATCAGCGCCATCTTTGGCTCTTCAGGCCCAGCTTCGACCAGTAGTACCTAAAATGATT
The DNA here is from genome assembly GCA_963691645.1 of Pelosia muscerda. NCBI lineage: Eukaryota > Metazoa > Arthropoda > Insecta > Lepidoptera > Erebidae > Pelosia > Pelosia muscerda. The sequence goes on from OY829115.1 coordinate 462,441, forward strand.
TGACGTTATAGATGAAGCAATCATATTGATCTCTTTATGTATCTCTATGGACTAGGTGTTACTAGATGTATCTGCTATTTCGATAGTTTAATAAACTTGAAAAAGAATCATGATTGAAGAAGCAGGGATATTCGCTTGGATATTTTTACGACAGTAGGTAGAAGTACCAGTTGGAAAGAATGACTAAAGAGTGATTTTACCTTCCATTTCCTATTTTCCGACAATCTGCTCGCGAGGACGCACCCAGCGGTGCCACCGCCGACGATAATAAAATCGTAAATCGGCTCCTCTGGCTCCGAAGAATCATATTTCTCCTTATTCCTTTCACTAGGGAATTTATCAAAATACGAAAACTGTTTACTTAAAGAAAACTTTTCAGTTCCACTTTGTTTTAACAATCCCTTTTTGTTATTACCAAAGTAATTAGGTTCAGGACCTATGTAACCGTACAGAGTATGCACTAGTGAGATTAGGAGGATAGCTGTAGGAGCACATTCGATTCGTCCATCACAAATCTTGCATAATTCGTCAGTGGCGTTAGCAGACATTGCATCTTCATATTCTAGAGAATTATCTTTCGAATTCCTTCTAAAATGTGCATTATCTATATTTATGAGTATAATACCTTTTGTAAATTAATTTACTATCTAAATAAGTGGTTGTAAAACGAAATTCCATTAGTGGGTTGGTAAATTTATTTGAATTAAGTTTTTATTTTCATATTTCAGGTTTAGATTATATGGACGATTTAAATGTTATTAGAATTGTTTGAGTTACAATCAATTTTACACACTTTTTTGTTTTAAGATTAATTTTAAGTTACGAGCTACTTTATTTGATATCACCACTGTAACTTTTAACTTTTTTAGACACTTTACTAACTGTTTCTCATGCAGCAAGTTATGCGACTGTCCCGAGCCGCGACTTTGTGTTGTGTTGTTGTCTCTAAGAATTTGTTGTTTACATCCTTTGTTCTTTTGTTTACATTGCTGCATTGTTGTGAGTTCCAAGAGTTTGGGTGTTATTTTGTACTTTCATGTAATGTCAGAAAATATTTCATTTTTAGAAATTCTGTGTCGTTATAACTACTACGTGTTTAAAGAAGTATTTTACTGACTATTGCAGTGTTGGTGCATTCAATGGACGAATATTATGCACATCAATCTCAGCCTATAACAGTTCACATTTCATCAGTCATCTTATTCTTCCCACGAAATGCGAGGTGAACCTATAGCCGTATTCCGGGCCTTATTGTCGAACCATGCATAAGGCTAAAGTCTGTGCTGTATAAATCTATCTGATGTTAAACAGCCCTATGCCTTAAGCCGCGTCTACATTTACGTAACATTTTACCGTGACCGTGTCAGAAGTGTGTGTCCATCCATTCGCTGCATTATAATTGAGCTTAAATGAAACCATTCATCGACTGGTGGCCGTATTACAACTCTAGTTTGTGTGCCCATAAGCCACAAGTTGTTACGTTCACACTCAACGTCATGTCTTGATGCCACGCTGTCCGATTCTCTGGTGTTGTCACAAATCTGGACGCACCTTTGGGTTTATTTGAACTCAGCTATCACGCAGCTGAATACGTGACGGACACGCACTTCTGACACGGTTACGGCAAAATACGGCAAAATAATGAAGACGCGGCATTATGAGTCTTGTACGTCGTATGGGGAGAGATGGGGTGGCCCTTATTCTACTATGCCGGCAACCACACGGCGGTGGTATACACAGTTTATTATTAATATCGGTAATGTATTCCTTCAAGTAATAGTGTGATTAGAGCTCACAGAGATTGCGTGACAAGTACACAATACAGCTCTATGAGATGTGTATATATACAATATATTGTACTTAGCGTTTTTAGCGCCTAAGCACAAAGGCAATATTGTTTAGTAACTACTAATCTGTGCTAACAGTTCAGTTGTGTTGTTGCAATAAGTATATTACAATTATAGTTTCTAGGAATTAAATACAGTGTTGGTCTTTTACTGTTCGGGTGTACAAGACTTCAATAATCATCAGAACAGATGGGCTATAGAAGTCAATCAGTCCATTAGTCTAACCGGCTTACCCCAGTCTACAGCTGGATAAAGACCTTTCCGAATGAGTACCGTTTCTCCCCTATGACAAGCAGTGAACTGGTTATTTGATTGATAAATTGATACTTAGATGACGTCAAGATTATACCTTACCTCAATAATAAACTTGTGACGGTTTTACCAGGTTTACCATGGCACACACCAATGACTTTTAGATGCTTTTCGAAGTTATGTGTGTATTTATAGCAGGTTTAACGGTGAGTTTAGTTAATAGCAATAGACTCGCCATCTATTACATTGGGACCTAAACATAAACTGGCGAAATGTGGGTGCTAGCACCTCTGCCTACCCCTTCGGGCATATAGGCGTGAGTTTATGTATGTATATAAGAATAAAAATACTATTAACTAGAAAATTTGTTCAACCTTCCTGGGTGAAGGATCCAAAGTCCGCGGTTTATAGAATGGCAGCCCTAGGTCAGCGAACATATAAGTTACTAAGTTAATTAATTAGACACCGCTATCTATTCAGCACATCAGGTATAATACATAGGCTATAAGTAATTACACATATACACAAGTCTAACATGACTGAACACATAATTGATTTGTGTATTCACTAATAGAGTAATATATTGTTTCAGGTAATTGGATTTTGTTTATGAAAACGCCGTTATTTACAAGACAAGTGTATTTTGTAAGTATCTATCTCATCATCATCATCTCCCCTCTGAGCAAAGTAGAATTAAGGGTACAATGGGGTTGACATATTCTGTCAAGAATAAAAACCCCTAATTAAATATTGGATAAAAAAACAGTCATCATCATCACTCGTTAATCCTGGTCGTATCTGAAGCTGTTATTTTAGAGTTAGGGGTCTGCTTTGTTTGACACTTCGATATTTTCTGCTTTCTGACCTCCACAACCTTTGGGTATAGGCGATATTGAAGTACTGCTGCTAGACCAGTTGTTGGTACTCTTTTGGGCTCGAGCTACCCGTAACTACTGTCATAGATGTTTGTATGACAGACGATTTTTATTAGAACTGTTTCATGAAAAATTATATAACATACATTATATTATTAATTTAAATAAGCACCCAAGTATAAAGTATCGAGTATAAATTTTGAATCATTTGCAACCTATAATACAGATAGTAATTGAACTTTATTAGAAAAAAAATATAATTTAACTCAATGTTCCTAACAATACACTTTAATTTAATTGATTATATAAAAAGTTATGCGATAATTTCAAAGGATAGCTGCCTTTTTCATAGTGCATTGCTATAACGCCTTACAGAAAACCGTTAGCAATGTGTATTATTCAAAACTGTATCATATTGTTGAGTAGGCGTCTCTAAGTTCAAATTTTACAGTGATATGTCTTCAAACTGGTTCAGTACATTATAAATTCATAGCTTGCTTCGATTTTATAACGGCTGCGTCGCTGAGGAACACTAAAGTTCCTTCAATCTGTCCCCAATGGTGAATACAAAGAATATATTGTCAGTATTGCGAAATTAACGAGCTTCGTGGCTTGGCGGTAGTGAACGCGACTGCTACGCAGGAGGCGTGGGTTCGATTCCCGCTCAGTGCAAATATTTGTGTGCATGAATATGAATATATAATATGTACCTACTTAAGTATTTACAAAAAAAAGTAGCTATGTATGTTTATCGCATTCTAGAACCCTTAACACAAGCTAAGTAGTTAAACTATGCTTAACATGGGTGTAGGTGGGGTTGTATATATATTATATATATTTATTTATTTGCATACACCAGTATATACCTTTCAACAGTATATTTTTATAGTGTTACCAGTATCTACAATTTTTCTATTTATATATCGAGGTCTAACAGGAATACTTCTTCTCTTGAATCGACGGCATTTTGAACGTGGCGTAGTGATTGTTTCACGGTAGCGCCGCTACTCACGGAGAGGGAATGTAGAAAATCATTTTCAATTAATTTCTAATATTTACTTCAAGCGATCCGCTTAAACACACACTCACACCGAATAACGATACACGAATCGTGGCGAACTAGAACTAGGTGGACCTAGGTGTAGAGAACCTATGCCCACAGCCAGTGTGCCCTGATTACTCCATACAATTAAACAACTATGACACAGTCCGTATGTTCGCATTTATATCGTTTATACCATATTATTTCATTACCACGAACCTTTATGGTGGGAACACGGGCATGTGTTTGACGATCGATTAGTCCGTTCAGTTACGGGTTTACCGTTTCCTTCAGGAAATATGCTCAGTTATCTAGGTATTAGGTAGATACGTAAATACGATTAGATTAACACGTGTAAAATCTCAGTCCACATTGAATTAATCTATATTCAAACAGAATACGTAGAAACACCATAACATAACATTAAATAACTAACCGAACTACTGATACGTATCTGTTTTTCTTCTATATACTCTATGAACGATAGTAAGCGATTTATTGTTATAGTGAAGTATACTGTACATACGTTTGAAAAAGTAACCACTGATGATCTTAAAATGGTATTTGAAATGCGCCTGTTCGATAAATAGCCGCAATGTGCAAGCAGTCGTTATAGTATCACATTATGCAGGCGTCTCTTAAGCTTGGAAGAAAAATTGACGGGAAATAATTTCGATAATAAAGTCTTTTACCAGCATTGTTGTAAATGACTGCATAGTACAGAACACTTTGTAAGAGAAACATTATTAAATTAAATATGTACAGCATTGCAATGTACAGCAACCTCATCTGTAATTCCACTAAAACAAGTGTTTTCTTTATTCCGTGGGTCAGCTAGTCTGGCGTAGTTTCGTGTGCAGCTGCCGATTGGTGAATGAGGCTTTGGCCCAGATTTACTCTCGGGGTTGATGCCTATTTGACAGTTGCTCCAGTAAAAATCAAGTCAACTAAAGGTCATCGAGAGCGAATCTCTGGCTCCAAAATGATATATAATGATAATATCCGGCGTGTAACATGTAAGTTCGTATCACGTGTCATTAACATAGACCTTTCCTCAAAATATCATTTCCGTGTCACCAACTATCTTTTCTAACATCGATCAACCTTATCACTACGTGTTAAGGTTCACAATTCTTTGACATTGACCTTCAGAGGGCATTAGATTAAACAATTTTCCATAGAGTACGCTTATTATTTTCGTAATGGCTACAAGGCGTGATCTGTATTATTTCTGAGTGTTATTATAGTGATTTCTCACCGGAATACTGTGTGCTGGTTTACTAAATTATATATTAGAAAGCCGTGCTTTATTTAAATTGTACGTTTCACAAGAAAATCGTGAGATTTTACAGTTAGTTTTCCGGTGTTGCTGGTGTCGGGTATATGGTGAACACGCCATACTTTAATTACTTAATATGACATTGTATTTGTATCCTCGAACTATTATTATGCTTACAGCATATTTGTACTATGTACCTAGTGGTAAATAAAGGAGTGGTTAACATGACTTTACAGGGTTCAATCAACGTCCTTGAGGCTATCAATCCCACTTGCAAGTTCATGCATCTGCCAAATGCGGTTGAGGTTCTGATGTAGGGTAGGTTTTCTTTTAGAGTTCCAGGGTCAGACGGCAGAGGCTCTCGGAAAAAAACCGATATACCAATTAAAAACAACGTACCTTCAGAGCTACTGGCAAATTGTTGTAAGGTCGATGACATACTTTCATTGAAATCTAAAGTTGAAAAGCTTAACTATATTTTGAATAACGAGTATGTATGTTGAAGATGAAAGGTAATAACTGACCCTTTACACGTCCGAGCAGACATTAAAATAAATGTCCATCTCATTTCCATATTAGCAATATTATTTACGACTTACGACTCGTAACATAACTCATTTTAATAATAGAGAAATTAACTACAATTCCCGCAGTCCGAGCGCTGCAGCTCGCATTAAACTTGTAATAACAATGGCCTTTAATTATTATTGCTCACAAAATGGCCGACACCATTCTACTATTGCAGTTCCGAAGCGGGAAAGTAATAGAAACCAATAATAAATGAAAATATGAAGGGAACCAACCGCACAGCAATTAGTTTTAATTCGTATCCGTTAAAGTTGGTGCAGTTATTAGCTACAGCGCCATCTGTGATTGGGTTTTAGGAGTTTTATTTGTTTTAGTTCTGCTATTGGCCGCATGGATACTGGTGTCGTAAAATGTTATTGCTGTGGAGCTTTTGATATGTAAATTCGCTTTTACCGCAAAACAATTTTTAATTTATTGGAATGATGCGTGGTAATTTAGTAATGGTTTCTTTGTTGCATATTATTATTACCGCGAAAGTTTTTTATTAATATGTCGGGCCTTCACTTTGTATACCTATAGATAGTAATAGGTACATTGTAAGTAATTGTTCCGTTTATTGTAAAACTTTTATGACTCGAAAATTAATGGCGCGGAGGCATGTCACTAGAATAACATCTATATTTATATCAACATTAGTATCATAAAAGGAAAGTATTTTGGTATGTAAAGAATAAAATCTTTTGCTATCAATGCTTTAAAATGCAGCCTGACCCTGTGCGATGTGCGAAATAATTAGGAGCTCTCGAAAAACAAGTTAAACGCACTGCTGACGAACTCGGTTACACAATTATTGAAACTGACTATGCTAACACAATTTTTCAATTAGAATACCTACTAATCTCATACTAATTTTCAGATGTTAGAAAATTTTTTTTTTGACATTTATTTATATATTTTTTTATAAACACGCAAGAAAACGAGCCTTTCGAAAATGGTTACATTTTATGTCGCTCACCTCTGGGGCTATCTGAAACTATTTTATTAAAGGCGGTATCGATCGACACACATTCTGTTCCAAGAAACTCACTCATAAGTTACTCCGTAAGGCATATCGCATATCGTCGTTACTCTGATAGTAGGTTTTAATTGATATCATATCCGTCTACCTACAATAAGTCTTACAACACATTCACCTTAATACACTCTGATAATACAATGTCGGCAGCATGAGTCCATAGGCCACGATAACAGCTTTCTATAACTTGATTCAATAAAGAAAGGTTTTATAAATGGCGGACGTTATCACTTCCTCTCGCTCGCACACTAGTACTGTCTATACTCACTCACGCGCGTACCGTCAACCCAAAAAAATTATTGATCTTTATTTTCTTCCACGCTCTGTGCTACTGACGCGATGCATAAAAGAAAGGATTCTTCAATGTCGTCTTGTACTTGCGTTGACAGATAGTGCACCTAGCATACAAAATTTCATTTTTTTTTTCAGTTCAAAAAAAATATAAACAAGACCGTTGTTCATAATAATGTTAGTTCTTTATTTTAACCAACATCATGATCTTCCATGATCCTCCTTATAGAATGTGATATACGTTCCTTTTTCAGGATGAAAGGACTCAATGTGCGTTTAAAAGGACTCTATGTGTAAAAGTAGGTACTGTTTCCGATGAAAACAAAAATAGATGCCGTCACGTGTCGTGGGCGAAGCCGCCGGCCGCAGCTAGTTAGAAATTATTACGACACGGTCATGTTTTTATTATTTTTCATATGAAAAAAAAAAATATTAGAAATTTTATATGCTAGCTGTACTATCTGCCAACGCAAGTACAAGCCGCCATTTATAAAACCTTTCTTTAATGCACCAGCTTATATCAATACAAGCCAGTAGCCCTGCAGATTGACGAAAAAAACTGTGGTGTAAGTTTTCCTCTTAATGTTCACCAAGCCAAAACAATGATGGAGTAAGAGAAGATGAAAACCGTCTCATTCGTGACCGTTTATTTCTTTCGCATTTTCGACTAATGGTAAGCTGAAGGTAAAATCTCAGGAAAGAGTGTCATCATTACAGACATCAATAAATTTACAGTGGTGGCCCCCAGCTTGACGGATTTTTCCAGACACTGCGAAAAAGGCACCGCCTAAAGGACTTGGGACTGTACAAGTAGGCGAAGGGCGGAGGGTGAAGGGTTAACGTTTATACTTTGTCAAATATAGGATGATAATTTTGACAGGTCTAAGTAGGGTACCCCATATAGTACAATCGTAAATGAATCCATTCGATATTCGATTATCGTTCCCGTAGAATATGGTATCGATATTACATAAATAGTAAAACATTTATTTCTTATTATTTTACGTACTTAGGGTATTATAATTTTATAAATATTTGTTTACTTATGGTGACACTTCATTAGTGCGGCGCGGCATTACCTAATCGCACTTTACTGCAAATATAGATGATAATTGCTCCAGTTGCTGCCATTTATAGTATAATATTTATGTTTTATATTATATCTAGTTAATTCTATTATCAAAATGGTAGTAGATAAGTACTTAAACATAAAATTATTTTCATAAATTAATAGATTATGTTCGATTTATTCGATTCGTTTGTCTACAGTCAATTATGCTGTATTCTTGCAAGGCACTACTCTACGATAAGTGGGCGGTACTTGTCTATGAATTACGATAATTTTAGAGGTATAAATTTGTTTATAAAAATACGTTACTTCATAGACGTGAACTGTCAAAATTATCATCCTAAATTAGACAGAGTATAGATAAAATATTTGCTTTTCAATGCTTGCGTTCAATATGTTTTTAAATGAACTCTAATTGGTTTTCTCTTCTCCAACTTATTTTCACTTCATTTTATGTCTCGATATCGCTATCAGCAGTGTTGTTATTATATTTCAAATTGTACACGTTAAATGAAAAAATAATTTGCTATGCAATCGGAAGCCCATCGCATAAATTAAGTGAAGTAGCGAGCGACGGGCGCGCACGCAACGCACGATACGATCGAAGGCTTCGGCAAACATCGGCAGATGAAGTTAATTAGTTTCTCTGGAGCTTCGGGAGCGACGGGAGCAACGCTACCTGTCTCTTTCATACATTTTTTAGTCTCTGATGAGGTCTTGCGAACTTTTGAACTACGTATGAAATAATTATGTTAAAGGTTGCACATTATATAACCTGTACTGCCTGTCATTTACAAATGTTAATAAACGAGTATGTATTTAAACGCATAGCCACTAACATTATTATTGTTAGATATATCGGGATATTTACCATTTATTCCTTGAAGTTTTCGATATTTCTGCGCTGTTGCAAGCACCATATCACGGAGGAACTAGAATGAGTTTTTGTAAGTAGGCCATTCCATGTTTTAATTGAGCAGTCCAACTGGGGAAGTACCTCCGCCCTACAGAATACCGCGGCTAGCAATAACCTTGTGTTGTGTTTCTGGCGGTGAGCATAGTAGCCAACGCTAACTGGAAAGATTTTGTATTGTCAGTGGAAACACCTAGAAACCGTTCTCTATCTCTCTGACACATAAACTCTCTTAACATCCTCCCCCTTCTCTATATGGTCATAAGCACCAATGTGACTCCCCACTTGTTGGATCCTCCTCCACCGAAATCTCCATCAGGTAGCCGCGTAGGTACTTATCTGCCACCTAAGTGGTATCAAAAAATCCTCATCATAATTCATAACCCTTCTTTTCTTTTTATTCTATTTTTGTACCCGAGTAATAAAAAAATACATTAAAACTATAAGCATCTGAGTAGTAGTAATTTATTAGACATAACTCAAATATCTATCAGACCATTATGTAAAGGAAGTACCGTTACTAGCCATCAACAGCCATCCTATCAATCACGAATTCGCTCCGTGTGTTAGTAAGCTCAAATCACATCACGAAAAGCACATTTTTTGTTGAAATTAATTCTAAATTAATAGTACCTGAATAACTGCGTATTATCATCACTCCATTCAATGTGGCGGTCATCTGACGCGCCATAATTCACGGTAAATGTGAGTACAATAGACTGTGTTACCTCATAGAGTAAGTACCATGGGTAATGTGCGCGCTATTACGGTAATGATCCACGGTTGATAGGCATTCGTTTCCTGGCCACAGTGCCCACTAACTATTACTTTACATGTTTTTATAGGCGCTATATTGACGAGGGCATAGGTAGAGTGGTATAGGCATAGGTAACTGGCGTAAGCTCCCTATAATATCAGGGACTTACCTATGCATAAATTTATTTTTTGTATTAAAAGTTAGCTATGGCCTAGGCTATTATAAAATCAAATTATTTGGATGATAAACCAGCCTGGCATTGCACTGTTCACTGAATTTGTTACTCAAGCAAATTATTGTATCTAGACTATACATCTAAATGTTTGTAAATAGACCAAAAAGAAAGGATAACCTACTGCATTTCTTGTTGGCGTCTTCTCAGGCAGGGACCGCGTTTCGAACCGGTGAGTGGTCCTTTGGCTAAACTAACCTATAATATAATTATTCATTTTGAAGTTTTTTAATTTAATGGTCTATACAGAATAAATGTTTTTTAATTTCGAATTTCGAAAGTTATCATCAGACAGACCTAATTGTTTTTTTTTCTATAAATAGGTAAGAGAACACACATTTCGATAAAGTATATTAATAAACATTTTCTGTACCTACTACGAGTGTTATACAATCTATACCCAAACTAAGCATAGATTGTAATATAGGTTCGTGCAAACAACTTTTTGTAAATACTTTCCGCATCATTTGATTATGATAAAACTTTGTAGGTACTGTGTGTACTATAACTTGCGCTTGCAGGAAGATAGGTTACAGCAAATAGTGAAACTGATGACGAACATTTGGTTAAACGATGTTTCAAGCATATTACCCGTTCGAAAGCGTCGCCTTCAAGGCGAGACTGGTCCGCTAGTAACATACAAATTAACATAATATATTCATTCATAGAAAAAAATGGGTCAAATCTACTTCAATTCCCAGCCCAGTACCCTAGCATTAACCGCCATTAAAAATCACAACCAGGGAGATTTATGTGGATCAATACCGGATGCTGCGTATTAAAATTGTTTGGGATATCTCCTCTATTATTTGTGGTTCAAAATTTATGATTTTTTTCCAAGGAGATATTTGTGTAGTGGCAAAATAAAACCAACCTATCTCTTTATTTGCTATTTAGGGCATATTATTTAGGGCGCGTCTATTCGACTTCACCTCGCCTGATGGTAAGCTGAAGGCAAAGTGTCAGGAAAGAGGGTCGCAATAACCAACACGTGACGCTCAGTTTGACGACCTCCCACTGGTTGACAAACCGTTAACACGTCATACCAATAGTTAATGTCGATGTTAAGTGAAAAAGAAAGCTGAAATGCGACTTGGAAATGCAAGATTATATCACATTTCAATTAAGGATCGATACTCGGCTTCGGCTTAGACAGTCAGCCTGTGACCACGGCCGGTGTAACCTGGTCGAAACGTCAGGCATTCAAAAGGTTACCTTTGGAATGTCTGACGTATACCTATACCATGATCGCGTTAATTCCCGTTTACATATTATTATAATCATGGAACGCGAAAGTTTAAGAGTTAATCCACAATATTTAATGACAGAGCGGCGATTAACAAAGCTACTCGTGGTATCACAGATCGAAACTAATCACTTCGGATGTACCCTGCCTGTACCTGCTATTGGTTACGCAGGTACGCGCAAGTATGCTGAGGAGTTTCACTCGCACTTTACAAACATTAGGCCGAGCCTATAGACGTTATGGCCGGTGTACAGGGCTGGCAAGGACACCCTGTTTAAAAGACAGACGGTACTTGCGACTATTGACCGTGAGTTATATAACTAGCTGATAATCCCAGAGTAGTTACCAAAAAAAGGGAGAAGACGTAAGAGAATCGTGGACTTTTTTTGGCATGTCAATTTGACTTAACCTCGCCTGATAGTAAGCTGAAGGCAAAGTTTCAGGATTCATCATTACAAACACGTACAGTATTACAATGGTGGCGAGATGGCAGCCTGTACCAAGAAACAGCGCCGAGGTGGTTAATATTTAGGTGATGAAATTGACTGCACCTCGTCTGATAGTAAAGGTGCAGTCCATTGCATAGTATAGGGGTGACGGATACAGATGCTATCTCTGACAGAAAGGCTGGCAGCCAGGGGTCCGCTTGAATATAATATGGTTTGGTTTCTTTCAGCTGTACTGGAAGTGACTGTCCTCTGAGTTTCCAGTCTTAATGTGTCGAGGGCGTCGAAGGTCGCAGAATAACCTCCGTCCTCCATGAGCGTGGGCCTGGGGGTGACGGGTGGCCGCCTGTCTCCTGGCAGAAGCAGGCCGCGGTGGTGGCACAAAAATGCGCCTACCCATATTCGGGGGTTAGACTGGGACACTGTGGTAATTATCTTTCAACTTGTAATATATTATATACCTACTTACAATATTATGTAAGAGATGTATAGAAAAGTGCCAGCCCTATCATAATCCTTAGCCAGAAACATCTCCGGCCCAGCCTTATGCGCCAGTGCACGCATTACGAAACATTTACTAGTAATTAGCACGCAAATACCTCGACTGTCTTCGTGAACTGGTCTACCACTTACGCTGTTTATATAAATACAACCTTACTAACGTGATTCCGCCTGTGTATCTTGTGACACCATACATACATGCATATGCCTACGCCCTAATCCCCGAAGTGGTAAGGTAGAGGTGTGCTAAACACCCACATTTCGTCAACTATGATTTTCGGTTCCACGTAATAGGGGTGAACCAATTGCCACCAATCGGGCACTTTGTCTAAAAATGAATATGCCGAAAATAAATTTCTAACCGAAAATGTAGCAGCTAAATAAATTTGAGAATTATTATTTATTGATTTGAACAGTATTAATTGCTTTTCAAAATTTTCTGTACAATTGACTGTTACATCGAGAGTTTGCGGTAGATACCTAGTATATAACTTGGCGTAAAGTGGGTGTTATTAATCACCCAGCTATGCCTCTACGTGGGCATAATGTGGCTACAAATACATAAATCTATATACGTGTCGATATTATATTAAAACTAGTTTCTGCACTAATCAATGTAATCGATTCAGTATAAACGTACCGAAATATCGAATTAGAAATTAGTTAACTGCGTAACGATAGCCAACAGTCATAAATTCGAAGATAAATCCCATATTATTTAAGTGGAAGGTGACTTTTATGACATAAAATTGGTTTCTGACAGTAATGAAATGTTTTTTTAATTAGTTTATTTTATTATTATACTAACTGTGGCCCGTGGCTTCGCTCGTGTGACGACCCCTTCTCCTCAGCTTCATTTGTAACATTAATTTGAACCTCCGTTGCACTTATGGGTGTATCTGGGTGTAATTTCAAAACGGTATGAAAATTTTTCGTATTTATTGAAATTTGTGATTTGTGCTCTGCTTCTTAGAGAGATGATAGTTTATGGTAATCAGTGATAATGTACTTCCGTTTTTAGTTATTATATAGGATTTATTATGGCAGGATACTGGTATAATGGCCATGGCTTTTTTAAACTGAAAGGTTGATATCAGCGACATTTAAAATTTAATATTAAATCCATACCAATAAATTATCAAAGTATTTTTTGTTTTTAATGAATAAACTAAAAACGCCAGACAATAGCCAACATATTCCTCGCATTCCAACAGGACCATGTGTAGGGTCTCCCCATCTAGTCCTAGACCCTAGCCCATCTAGAAAGTTGTTACCTAACATTTTTCCTAACATTATTTACTCAAATTTGTCTCGGGAGAACTCTTGGTCCTAAAATATAATTAAGTAAGTATAATTAAGTAAGTAAGTAAGTAAGTAAGTAAGTATAATTAAGTAAGTAAAAAGTAAGTGTCAAAATATATCGCGTGAAGTCCCGAAAACTATAAATACTATGAGTAAACGACGCGATAGTTTAAAAGTTACATATAATTAAGTAGTTCGCCCAGCCTGGTTTTAAAGAACTGAAGAACTGTATACAGTGGCATACCTATGTCATACGACGGTTACAGCTGTCATTATTACAAGAGCGTCAGTGTGTGGTCGTCTGTCCGTCTGGTGCAATGCAAGTCGTGATATAGCCATCATGTTAAATGTTCCACATAAATATTCTTCTTCTTAATTACTATCGTGCTGTGAACATGTCGATCATAACAAAACGACATAGTTAGACTGGATATTTAACTGATGTGTTTGAATGTGAATAAATTTGGAGAACGATCAAGTGTGAGTCTAGCTTGAGTATGAAGGGTTTCGTACCATACGGTGCGATTTTTACTCGGTTTAAGAAAGAAATAAAGTAATAACCTTTTATTATACATACACAAACTTCACTACAAATAAAAAAACAATAATCACAACAAAATAAAACGAATAAATATAACAATAACATACAAAAAAATATAGTATGTTATTTTTTGAAACCGATAATCACAGTTGGCAAAATGTTGGTATTAATACGATTATGCTTACGTAATGTATGTATGTAATAAGAATTATCCACACAAGGGAAATTGCTACATGTACTTGTAGACAATAAAGGGTTATAAAAACCACTTTCACTCGCTTCAAACAGTACATGACAATTTACGTACAGTCAGCAATATAAGTAGTTTAACAAATTCCAATATATAGACCGCCTTAACTCTTAAGACATATCATAAACTAATCTTAAAATATATGTTATGTAGTACAGTGTGTGTGTTCTGAAAATTTTAAAAATACTTTAATATTAACTAGCTGTAGCCAGGAAACTTCGCCCGCATTGAATACTGATCTAAGTATTTCCCGCTATGCATAGAAGGGATAAAAAGTAGATTATAGCTTTTATATTACGCCAGGCAATAATCTAACTCTGTGCCATATATATTTTAAGTCCGTGCAATTGTTTTGGTGTGACTAAAATACATTTATGTTTAAATCAAATTTAGAGAGGAAAAAGGGAATGCTTCGACGGGATTCGAGCCCCATCTTCCTTCCCTCTCACACCATCGCTCCAAAGATAGTTATATAGGAAAATTTTAAATGATTCAGACGAAGCTTCGTGGCTCAAACGAAGAGAGGAGGCTCTAAGGGAAAGATTGCAGGTTGGAATCCCGTCGAAGTATTTACTTTTTCCTACCTAAATTTGATTCGAATAATCAGCATACTAATTGCTTTTCAAAATCTTCTGAACATCTATGTTTTCAATATACCACTTAAATCATGGATGAAATGGAGTGGTGATACTTGTATTCTCTCTCCGTCCGTCTGTCCGTGTATATTTAAATGTAAATATAATTTCTGTCTGTACATTTACAATTACGATACGTCTCACGCTTGTGTCAATAAAAACGTTTACTAATTGTTGTACAACTCAAAAGCACCGGTTTATATGTTAACATGGCGTGTATTTCCCTCTACGAATTAACCGTTCAGGTTTTAAAACTTGTGTGTAATAAATACGTCATCGGTTTACAGAATTAAACACCTTCTGTGACCTTTGACATCCTACTTAATGTGGTAGAGATCTTATTCGGCTTGACCAACCACGCCATAACCGTAACTAGACGCGTTCGTATTAGCCGACACATTTAAGTTGGTCTGGTTTTTGCTATTATTTAACTATTATATTCTAAATTGAAGTCCATCATCTACTCATGGTATGACTCCTTTAAATTCATACTTCTTTATTATTCTAGCGTCAATCCCAGTTGCTTCCGAAGGTTTCACCAGTTTCGTTCCTTCAGCCTAACTGCGAATTTAGCTGAACTTCGATATCTTCCGTGAAGCGACTGCCATCTGATTTTCACAAGTACATAAAAATTGATGATATAGTAGACTAGTTGTGTACGTCTATAATAGGTATACATATAGGAACATTATATGAATATAAGTAGATTGCAAAATGTGATATATTGTATGCTGTTGATGTACCTTAATAAATATATAAATAAATAAATAAGTTGTCAAAACTTCTGTAACTACCCACACCGTAACGACTGCAATAGATTCGTATGACAACCAAGACCGTCGACTTAGCGTACTTGTCTCGTGCCTTTTGCTTACACTGAGCGGGAATCGAACCCGCATCAGCGTAATAATCGCGTTCACTACCACAGAGTCAAATATAATAATACACCAGTGGAGATTAACATCTGTAGGGATCTAAATATGGTACTGATTTATTGTTTTAACATAACGGTCCATCAAGATTGGGATGCGGATAACACGGAAAGTGCTACGTCATCATTACACAAGAATTCAAGTCGAGATACATTGCTAAGACATTAGTTACTTGTGTAATAGGAGTCAGTAATGAACATTGTCATGGTTCCGTAGAGATGCTAAGAGTATAGTTAGGTTTTAGTTTTGAGGGAAGGAGAGGTTATGAGTTGTATCTGGATTTACACAAAAAAGAGTATTACTATTTATTATAACCCCTAAAATCGTGGCGAGGGTTCCCTGTAACCTGATTTCTGCCGACATCCCAATGCATCGCATGGTCCATGATAAACTAGATCGAAGCATCACTGCATAAAATACACCCATATTGAAATGCTATAAAAGAATCTTTTATTTGCTTAATCTACATAAAACTAGGGTGCCGATCATTATTTAAGCGATCTTGCTAGCCATACATACATAATGTTGCAAGCGTCCATAGGTCACGGTGACCGCTTTCCATCGGGTGGGTCATGTGCTTGTCTACTAAGTGGTATAAAAAAAGTACATAACGACTGCTTAAAAAATAACCTAAAACGCTCTTTGTACAGCCTGAGTACATTGTCAAGAAGTTTGCCGTCAACTATGCCTACTGCATTAGTTTGTTGCAGTTAATATTCCACATGTCGGTCTAACGCATTACTACCAACTATGGTGAACGTTGATTACCAATATCAATCAACGCACCTTATACGAATCGGTTGCTATACAGGCTGTTCGTAAATAGAGGTATTTTAGTTGTGTACTGTGTGTGAATAGGTCTTTATCTAACCGTATAAGTAACTTGAAAGACAGTACAATTGCTACAAGATTATCTACTAACATCCAAAACTATTACATCACTGGGTAATACCCACACTGTAATGGTGACCCTCTTTCCAGAGACTTTGCCTTCAGCTTTTTATTTTATGGCTCGTCAATTTGATTTTTCCTCACCTAATGGTAAGCTGAAGGCTAAGTCTAAGAATGAGGGTCACCGTTACAAACACCTACAGTGTTACAATAGTGGTGCTCAGCTTGACGGCCTCGTCAGATACTTTTACACGCTCCACTTAAAATACCCGGGACTGTAGGAAGTAGGAAACACGTGAGCTGGTAAGGAAATCTAAGACTTAATGGTGCGGCAGGGGAAAGCGATATTCACAATGTTATCTTATTTATAAAAATGGATATTGCTAAGCGCAATATTGGAAAACATTTGGATCGATTCGGCTAATTTTGTGTATGTTCTAAAGTTTTACGGAATGTCTTTATGTACGAAAACCGGAACAGAAACGGTAACAGAATTAAATCGGACAGAACAGGAACGGAAACAGAATTCCACAGGGGCGAGGCCCGAGGGCCTACATCTTGTTTTTTTAAAGAAACATCCTTATGTTTCTGAGAATTTTGTGATAGTACTTATTTTTATACTTGCGCTTCGTCTGTCAAAAAGATCTTGATTGGACCTCGCACATCCCTAAAACCGCTAGTGCCAAGTCCTGAAACCAATTTCAAATAATTATTCATATTTAAAGGTAGAACTGATCTCTGGGCGTCATTTACTTACCATACATCTGCAATGTATGTTTTCCTAGAAACGAATCAACCTGTATATAGATCGTTGTCACCTCAGAAAATAGCAGCGACCGCTTTTTACCCCATACCCGTTTTGTTAAATCGATCGCGAAGCATTAACACCTTCCATTGCCGCTTTAGAAACACCTCGTTTTTCCACAATTAATACTGACACGTCAATAGTGAGCGGCCATATTTTTAATTATATTTTTTCTAGACGTTTTGCTGTAAACCGGATAGTGCATATTGTAACGACATAAAGGCGGCACCACACTTCATTATTTTTTTTTTGAATCGCCTTATTCGGCGGCGTATCACATAGAGTCGATGACTCATTCATTTATATATGCATGCAATGCATTTGCATGCATATTCGCATACTTCTACTTGTTTTTCACCGTTAATTTGATTTTTGACACACATCACAGGACACGAATAACACATCTGTACAACAGAAATAACATACATATTTGGTATGTTTGATACATCAACACGAATGATAGATCTATTTATTAGGTCGTGTCGGCGACATGTCATTTGTCAGATTAACCTGAGTCCAGTCTGTATAAGGACTTCCAGGTGGTAAAAATAGACGTTTACCATCTGGAAATCCAGTGTAACCTCTGGTTAACAGTGTAACCAAGAAGAATATTTTACGATAGCACGACAAAGGTGATGGATGGTGGCTCTGTACTTCTCAAAGATCAACTAAATGAAGACAGCAAGTATGTCGTTGTGATAATAACAAGATATTTGCGCAAATACAGCCCACCCGCATAACAAATAACATATGAGGAAGTGTGGTACCGCCTTTAATATCTCTTGTACTTTTTAATTGCAATTTTAACAGCGTGTTTGAAAAGTGTATGAATTTACGATGGGCGTATCCTATTTCTAGGCCATGTTTTTATCTCGGCCAAGATTAAAATGTATACTAGCACCTACTGTTGGTAACAGGTTTACTGAGTACTGGTTGTATTGGGCATTGAGATAATGGTATTCATTACATCGCAGACAGTACATTTGTTCAAGCTTACTCTTTGAGGACGATAGATTGTAATGAATATAATGTGTTGGTGAGGTTTACTTAAACACTAGCTGTTGTCTGTGGTTCCGTTCGCATGACATATAATATTCCTGGGATAAAATGAAAACTTGTGTTATTGCAGACCATTCATCATTCTCTGAACCTTTTCCCAACTCAGTTGGGGTCGGCTTTCCAGTCTAACTGTGATACGGCTGAACTTCGATATTTTCCGTGAAGCGACTGCCATCTGACCTCCACAACCAATGGTCCAATAACCAATGGCGATATCGAAGTTCCAAGTTAGACTGGTTGGACTTTTGAGGGCTCCAACTACCCGTAACGACTGCCATAGATGTTTGTATGGTAACCGGGACCGACGGCTCAACGTGCTCTCCGAGGCACGACCAGACCACTGCAAACAGTCATATTCATGCATACAACTTTTTGCACTGAGCGGGGATCGAACCTGCGCCCCGTGCGTAGCAGTCGCGTGCACTACCGCCACCATAATAGTAAATATAATCGACCTCTGAGCTATATTTTTTACTAGCTGTTCCCCGCGGTTTCACCCTCGCTGCTAAGCACCTGTTGGTCGTAGCGTGATGTTATATAGCCTATAGCCTTCCTCAAGAAATGGACTATCCAACACTAAAAGAATTTTCCAATTCCAATTAGTAGTCCCTGAGATTAGCGCGTTCAAACAAACAAACAAACAAACTCTTCAGCTTTATAATATTAGTATAGATATATCACATAGGTGTCGCCGTCTACCTAATGCGAGTAGGTTACTGTGGTCTATGGGCGTGAGCAAGGACTTCCTAGTTGTGATTTTTTTATTGTGTGCAAAATCCCTACGTATACCACCTTCGCAGGATCCGGTGAGAGTGGTTATGTCGGACTCGATCCGATTGAAACGTACGCAGACTTCGTTGCAGAAAACAACCACCAGAATAGAAGTTAAGTAAGCAAAACCGTGGAGCGGTTGTGTTCTAATAACATAAAATAAGCAATACTTAATTAATTCTGTTTACATAATTATCAATTGGTGCTACAGCATACACTCGACTCTTGCTTGAGAGCTATTATAGATATGGTACCGGTTCTTCCGAAGTTCTTTTAAGGGAAAGGCGATTAACTTGTTTTAAAGAATCTTTTAATACGTTTTTCTCATGTTTTAAAGAAATCGGCTAACTTATGTGCATAATATCTGTCACAATCTATACATTCCACGGTTTCGGAACTTTTATATTTACGGCAGTTCCATTTTGTCTGACTTGAAAGTATTCATATGACAGTATAATTATTAGTATTAAGTTGTTCTGTGGAGTGACGAGAATGACGTTATGTACTGGATGGATATTATTTAGGTATTATTATGTTTTTTGTGATTTAAGTTTTAAAAACAGGTTTAGTTAATTAGGTAATATCAGTGCGGTGGTGGAGAAAGAGTATCACTACCTTATTTCATTCGAATTTTGACGTAAAAGACGACAAATGGAAAAATAAGCGATGATATCATCACAGTGGGAGAAAGAGAGAAAACTCGAAATAAATCTCTGTACCAAACCGTCAGTCAGCGTGGAAACGATTTTTTGTATTTATTAATGGCACGTCAATTTGACTTCACTCCGCCTAATGTTAAGCTATAGGCAAATTCTCAGGCAAGATATTCGTCAATACACGTACATACAGTATTACAATGAGCTCAGTTTGACGGGCCTCATCAGATGCTTTTTCACGCCCTGCTTAAAAGACCCGCCTAAAGTATGTCAAAACCTCCTAATATTGGGGCAGGCCTATGTCCAGCAGTGGACTATGATAGGCTAATTGATTGATAGTTAATTAGTTACAAATCTGGAAAGATAATCAAAAACAATTGTTCGAGCATCTGTAGTTGGAATGTGAGAAGGAAATATTCCGTTACCTAGGCTAGTGCAACTGCCATCTTTCTGAAAATATAGTCAGCTACTCCCTTGGTTTTCTTTTATCAAAGTACCGAAAGATGCTACGTCATAAAAAATAAAACAAACGTGTTCAAAAACCCTTAACTTCAAATCACGACAAAGCGGTATTAGTTTCTTTGTACTATTCAAACAAGTCGAGATAATGATGTGTAGCCCGGGGTGTCACCGGGCTCCGGCTACCGGTTACTGGTATCCGGTCAAACCGCTTTACGCTACGACAAAAATTCTATATAAGTACAAATTATTTCGTCTTCTGATAATTTTCGAGGAAGAAACGAAATTATAATATTGGTAACGTAATTTTTATTTGCTAGTGATTTTTTGAGGCAACATCAACATGCTTATCAACACGTACGCCAACATCGTGTTGTCCAACGTGTTGGCCAATGTGTTGGCGCACGTGTTTCAATGCTTTATGCGATTTTTGATGTGTGTGGCAGCCAAACAAATTGACCATTATGTTACTACTGTTGTTCGAT
Organism: Pelosia muscerda; assembly: GCA_963691645.1. Lineage (NCBI taxonomy): Eukaryota > Metazoa > Arthropoda > Insecta > Lepidoptera > Erebidae > Pelosia > Pelosia muscerda. The sequence goes on from OY829115.1 coordinate 483,580, forward strand.
CACCACAAATAGACATTAGAGCTCCTAAGTACATGTTTTTTTTAATTATGGCACGTCAATTTCACTTCACCTCGCTTGATGGTAAAGAAGGCTGAAGCAAAGTCTCAGGAAAGAGGATCACCATTACAAACACGTACAGTATTACAATGGTGGCGCTCAGCTTGACGGCCTCATCAGATGCTTTTTCACGCCCCGCTTAAATGACCCGGGACTGTAGGAGTTCAAGGACTAAGAAGTCGGCATTATGATCAAGAGGTCCCTGACTCAAACCTTGGTCACTACCAACGTGAACGCACTTCTTACAAGTCTCAACTCCTAACACTTCTTGTTTCATTGTTTTTCGCCAAAATTCAATATAACAAGACAACCTATTTTTGTTTCAAAAAGATCCTAAACATTATTATTTTTTTGTTTCAGGTACGTTTCCACAACCATGACAGTTTACCACACTATTAAGTCAAGAATATTGCCTGCCTGTCACCCTAGCAAAAGCAATACGAGGCTGTATGGAATTTGCCACACATACCTCTGAACGTAGAGGGCAAAGTTGCGCTGTTGTGGAGCGCTTTGTGGTTAGACCGCCTGCTGAGCGACAGACGCTCGAGGTCACCAAAGTTCCTGGTAACTGCCTTCTTAGGTTATACGCTGGCGAAAGGTTCTCTTGAACTTCAATCCTGACATAATCCAACTCCCGGAAAAGTCATCATACGAGAAAATGACTTCAAAGTATAAACGGGTAATGATTACAGTTTGAAGTCATCTTAAGAATATAGTTACCTTTTTATAATTGCATCCTTTTACATTTGTGCATATTTACATACATATATTCATGGAAAACAAAAACAAGAGTCGGTGCACTCGTGTCATTCATGTGCGTATTTAGTGAACGAAGGATAAATTCGACATTAAAGACCTATTTGTAAGAATTCTTTTAAACTCTTTCGTAAATATTCAATTTTCGATCCAAAGTATGAAATACCATAAATACTTTTTTATCTATTGCAAAGTAATCGCTATTTTGAACGATTGAAAAAAAAGTAGTGGCAGTTATAGTTGATTAAGAGTTTTTTCTTTTTGTAGTACGTATGATTTGAGCTAATATGGCATTAAAAGTAGTAGTAAATTCCACCAATCAAAGCAATTATTTACTAGTAATGTACGGTATGTGTAAGTTTGACGACAAAGGTTTCGCACTGAAACTATCGTGTCGCATTTCTTCTTTTTTTTTCTGTTCTGTGCATATATTGCACATTTTTAATGTATACCTGTAGTCTCTAATCGAACTACTAACCTAACCAAATACATATGTATTAGCTTACTTTCGCAGCAAGCATTAAATAAACTTTGTCTATAAATCAGGAGCAGCATAAACTATGCTAAGTGGTGACTAAAACAGTTGAATTTGTATAACCGATTAGCTTCGGATATCCCATCATTAACATAATATTAGCGGCTTGGTTAATCCGTGAATATGTAGCAACCACTAACAGGTTCAAGTCCCGTTCAACCTCAATTTGACCCCACCTCGCCATTAGGCGTAAGCTGAAGGTAAAGTCTCAGGAAAGATGACCACTATTACAAACACGTACGGTGTTACAATGGTGGCGCTCAGCTTGACGGCCTCATCAGATGCTTTTTCACGCCCCGCTTAAAGGACCCGGGACTGTAGGAAGAAGGAAACACGTGCGCCGGTAAGGAATTTCTGAACTTAATGATGAGGCAGAGGAAAGATTTACCGAACCGCTTGTTTTTTAACTTTCAAAATTATGATTTTTTTTGAACAGATTCTTTGTAGCTGTAAATATACAGATCAGTATGTACACTTTCATACAAATTATATTTAAAACTAGCTGACCCGCGCAACTTCGTCTGCGTCACCCCGTTTTTGCAACATTTTTCATTCCTGCTCCGCACCTGTTGGTCGTTTTAACCATTCTGTCTATTAAAAAAACCGCATATAAATCCGTTGCGTATAGATTTAAGCATACAAAGGGACATAGGGACAGAAAACGCGACTTTGTTTTATACTATGTAGTGATGTCTCAGTAATTTATTTGGAACTAGAATTAGTGTATCTCGAGTCTTTTACGTGTTAGTGCTGGTAAGTGCTATTTCCTGTTTCAAGATCGCGGGTTCCAGGCCCGTCTTAAGTTATAACTAACTACATTTCACACCCTACTTCACAATATACGAGAATAAAGACCAAAAAGCTCATACACCTCGATCGAAACTGTTCGACGGATAAACCAACCTAACTATAGACTCGTTAAGGAAAGTGATAATTATTTCTAAGACGCATGTAGGTATAGTTATCGGAATATATCTTGAACCCAGAGACGACATAAAATGTGCTCTTTACGCACAGTACGTAACTTTTCAGTGTCTTTTGAGGATAGCACGGGTGGCTACAGCGGTAGAAGAGATTAAGTACACTAATCATATGTACAAAAATATTGAAAAACAATTAGTATGCTGAATGTTCAAATAAAATTTAAGTAGGAAAAAAAGAATGCTTCGACGGGATTCAAAGCTGCGATCTTTCCATTACAGGGAGAACACTAATCATAGATTATATCAAAGAACTCCGCGCGTCAAATGCGCGGCAAATCGTTACGTCGGGACATGTGTTCAAGATATATGCCGGAAACTATACTTGCTACCAAAATCGAAGTTCACGTGACTGAGAATCAAACCAAAACCGACGCCGTGAGGCAGCGGTTATCACTCCTTTTTATCACTTGGCCATTACAAACACAGATGTGTGCATTGCGGTAAGCTTGACTGGTTTGGTACCCTGCCGAAGCCATTTGTGAAGTAAAATGTATTGTCACGAGTGTTTTTCTAGTAATAGTTTGGTATTCTTTGATTTAACCTTGCCGTCTATTGTATTTTGTTCCCTTAGCTATTGTATTAAGTTCTCTAAAACATAGATACCCATAGTATCTTTTAGAGGTCCAAATATGAATGTAGAGGGCTTTAGGAGCAGATGTCTCCTCAAGAAAAGATGGATGGATTTTGTGAAAGAAAATATGGCAAAGAAGGGAGTGACTGAGGAAATGACAGCTGACAGGCATGTGTGAAGTTGCGACGACCCCAATTAAATGAGATAAGGTCAGGGAGATGATGTTAATGATGATGCGTATCTTGTAGAACAAGAGCCAGGTCTACTAGACATTTAATTACTTTCTCAGAAACATGGTCTGATGGTCCTGAGATCTTGGGTTATTTAGTCTCTCTTGTTCGCTAGTTGAAAAACTTTAAAGACGAAAAGGACCTTCTGATAGAAAATCTCTTTAACACCAGTTCGACCTAAACTGCGATCCGTTAGCGTCACATTCTTGTTGAAAACTTTTTCATAAATTATATTCCCTTTGACGAATTAATAACTACTAAAATAATAACTATAATAGCTACTAATTTTATTATTAAATTGGTGACCTTCACGTAATATTTGGTGGTTCACATAGTATGGAGAGCGACGACCCATAGCAAGAGGTAATGGATTGAAAACATTTCGGCCGGCCTATAGCGACGCGACGGCGACGGCCATCATTACGTGTAATTTGGAGGTGCCGACGACTAGGGCAGGGCTGGCGCAGACACCTGTGGAACCGCCGGGATCGAACCGACGATCCTTCTCTACTAATAATGTTTATAGATACTCGTAACTAGCTGACCCGCGCAACTTTGTCTGCGTCATCCCGTTTTTGCTCCGCACCTGTTGGTCGTAGCATAATGTTATATACATATAAACCTTCCTCTTTTACCATTCTATCTATAAAAACAACCGCATCAAAATCCGTTGTTTAGTTTTAAAGATTTAAGCATACAAAGGGACATAGGGACAGAGAACTCGACTTAATTTTAAACTATGCCTATGTAGTGATATTGTGGGTCGAGTCTGGTAAGCCAAAACTTGGCCCGGAATCACCACCACCTGATATTTCTTTTTATGAAAGACACGTCAATTTGACTTCATGACTGATGGTAAGCTGTAAGTTTTAGAAAGAGGAAGAAGAGTTTTTTCTTCTTTTGGATCCTGATAGTAGAGATTTGGATCCTGTTAGTTGACAGCACCGAAGGCGTCACAGTTGTGCTGCCAACCCTGTAAAAGCCTTCTAATGCCCATCTTGAAGAACCCCATATTGTAGTCGCTTGGAAAAACCACAGCAGGGAGTTCATTCCACATCTTGAACTGAGCTTTTGCTACCTTAGTGCTATAAAAGTATTCAACTAATGTAGTCAGCCCTGCAATCCATTCCAAGATTATTCCATACAGCCTCTCCTAAAATTATAAGCAATTTGAATGATTCGGTGCTTACACGTACATTCTTTCGGCCATTGTAGTGTAAACGTACCGAATTATGAATTACATATAAAAGCTATGTTTTAGATTGAATCGGTGATACATATAATTTTGTTGTGCTATATATAATTTGCGGTTGGTAAATCAATATTACGAACACGTGATGTTATTTGACAGTTATGTGTAAGGGAATAGGCACTACTCGCCCATCTCGCTCTATCATTCAAAGATTCTTCTTCAGAAGAAGACAAAGATTCTAACAACAAACTGAGAAGCATGAGGTTATCATTAGAGGACCGAAGTGTGTGAGTGAGATACATATCTTTACACAGAACCTGTGGGAAAGTGACAGAGTATATGAACCGAGAAACGTTTTTATGAACCATTATCAACTCTGACAGAAATAGATAGGTATTGCAATATTGCAGTAACGTTAATGAATCTATACTTCTTCTGCCGAGTCAACGACATTAGTTGCCGTCGTGGTGTAGTCCTTTATTTCACGGCAGCACCGCTACTCATGGAGAAGGCTTACTACGTCCCCTCCTATAAGTCGTAACGTCCTCTCCTACTGTCTACTACTACTACTAAAAGTCACAAATCATTACCACTGATATTTTAAATTCGGCACTACATCTAAAGTGAAGATATGACACGTATTACGTTCCTTTAATGAGGGAAAAAAATTTAACCAAACTTAAGCAGTTATTACTTTATCTTATTCAATAAAAACCTTGATGCTGATGCCACGATACCAGCTTGATCCCATCCACTCAGTACAAAGACGGGCGCTGAGGATCGTCGACAAAACCATACTCTCAAGCAGTGAGGAACTTCTGAACCTTAGGAAGGACTCCGCAGACAGGGAGTTCATCCTCACACATTACAACCAGAAACGGTGCGCACTATGTGGTTTGAAAAGAACACAAGCTGTGGAATGAATTCCCTGTTGAGGTTTTTCTAGGCAACTACATTATGGGGTTCTTCAAGAAGGATATATGAAGATTTCTACAGGGTCGACAGCACGAGTTCTGAACATCAGGTTTGTGGTATGATTTGGCTGTTACCTAGTGGTTTAATGGAATAAACTTTTACACGTTAAATGATACATGTTAAGGATTTCATTCTTAATAAATCACTGTGAAGAATATACTCTTTAGCATAATGTTTTAAACAAACAAAGTGTTTCTATATCGAAGGACATAAATACGTAGATAAAGCACTTCGTAAACAGGCAAGCGAACTAACAGCATAGGAGTAGTGCTGATAACAGCAGTCTTGTATGTAAATTGTTGGAATCAAGGAGCTTTACAAGATAATGTATATTTATGAAGAGTTTGGCTCACGAACTGGATATTATCTATGTTTAGAGAGGGTACGACGATCGACCGGTGATAATAAGGTATTTGAAAGTACATACTTAGATGAATTTTCTAGTTATATCCTTGAAATAGCTGCTAATATTGCTAGACATGTGTATAGCTATTTTTTTACTTTAGTCAGTTCACGCATAACGAACCAAAACGGACAAAAGAGTCAAAATCTTTTTTTTTATGGCACGTCAATTTGGTTTCACCTAGCCAGATGTTAAGCTGAAAGCAAAGTCTCATGAAAGAGGGTCACCATTGCAAACACGTCTGTACGTGTATAGTACTGTTACTATAGTGGTGGCGCTCAGCTTGACGGCCTCATCAGATGATTTTTGACGCCCCGCTTAAAGGACCCGGGACTGTAGGAAGAAGGAAACATTAGAGACATACCCTCAGTTTGGCATTGAGAAATTATAGTAACTTAATTGCTATGCATTGAGCAACATGGTTATATATTTGTTATAACAACAACTGTTCAGTACTCACTAAAATTTTTTAAATTGGATTCCAAGCTTCGATTATCCATCTAAAATTTCTTCAAAATATCATTCACCGAAACGATTTTGATTCAACAACCTGCTCCAAATACGAACCCAAAATTCCTCACCTCTAACCCTTTCCCCCAAAACAGCACCTTATGAAATATTATTTAAAGTTCACAGTTGTTCACAGGTAGTGTTTCTGTAATTGTTTCCTTGCCTAAGGGTATGAACGGACAGGCAATAGGCGGGGCCACGTTCGGCGTGTAAACGACTGTTGAAACTAGACTGCTACAGTTTTTGGTTTGGATATTAATTGCTTTTGGACTGGCTGTTAACTTAGAGATGAATAATTTTGTAATTTTATAAATGGATGCCGGGTGAAAGAAGAATCAAAAAAGCTAAAACTAGTGAGTCTTCAAGTGTGTAACTTCTGAAGCACGGAGATACAACTATGTTCCGAATCTGTTGGTTCGATTTCCACTCAGTGCAAATATTAGTATAACTTTATTTGCGTTAGTCTGGACGTTTCTATGTAGGTATTATTTGAATGTGTTTACGGTAATAATCTATATCTATTAGGTATATTTATTCACATCTAGAACCCTTTATAACATTTCAGGAAACTACATCACTATCTTGCCGTTAATGGCAACCGCAACGCACGATTCTGGTCCCTTTCAATAATTTCAGAAATCCATTAGTCCTTCGAGTTTGCGGTAGGAAGCGAAGGCATGCCAACCCATGCCCCAGTGGGAACAAATCGTGGCGGCATGCAGAGGCATGTAGCCACGGTATCATTTGCTACCGCAATCAACGTAATCACTACACGGGATGATTCGATGCGCCTGCGCCGGTGCGTGTAGACGCGGTTTTTTATACCAGGATTAACACGAATTGATATCGATTTGAAATGGGAAATCATGTCACATAGTAGATATTACTGTGTTTACGATAAGTGTAGGGTATTTTCTCAGATCTTTGGCTAATGTAAGTCATTTTGGAATGAGTAATTTCTATTTTTATTTCTTGTACCGATTATATACCTGTTTCCAATATTCGCATGCATAATTATTAACATATTCATACACTTGCGAGCGTATTGCATAAAAATATCGTATAAAATGTAACATTATCTGGGGATATACGCAGTATTGTCATTATCTGTCCTTACCAAGTCGTATCTTGCCGAGTTTTATGTCACTTCATCTACTGGTTTTGTTGCTGTTCCATATTCATTGCAAGAGATTGATTTCGTCATTGAATCTTCCTCTATTCAATTGTGCTACCTTATTTACATCATTTTAGCTAATTGTCCTTTAGTGTTCCTTAAATCTGTGCTTAAATCATAGCAATATAATAGGCGATGCTTCGGTTCATTTTCTCGGAACCTTCTCATCGTTTTGCAATCGTTTTGGATTCAATAGGAATAACTTATTATCCTCATAATTTCACTGGTTCGTGTTCGTATAAGTTTAAATCAACATAATTATTTACTAGTTTGGTTAAGAAAGAACTGACGAAGACGCCCCGGCTTCTCAAGAAAATTTTCGTACATTACCCCAGTTTCCAAATCGTTGCATAATTAATACTTACAACTTAAAAGATATCAGCTACCACAATTTCAAGTCTTTGTTCCCTTTGCGTTTAGGGTCTGCGTTAATAAATCAGTTAGGACAAGTAATGAAAATTGATTTTGTGTCTTTTCTCATTACAAAACTGCAATAATAGTAGTCTATAGAAGCACTCGCGCTGCAACTCGTTACTTATAGAAAACATACAAAATTGAACTTTAAGTGCGTCACTAAAGTATCTTTCTCTTTTGTCTACTTTTATAATCAATACATAATAACTTGCCGTTATAATTGCATGCGATTTTAAATGCTCTGACTAAGACAGAAGTTCCATTGTACTATGCAGCACATAGAGAAGGAACCGTTTGACAGGTGGTTGCAACATTTTCCGTAAATAGTCACCGCGTCAAAGTCTATTACTAAGAATGTGTAGCATAGGGTAAAAAATTAATACGTTAGGGCAATAAAAACTGATAAAGAAATAGAGTGCAGTTTAAATCTAAGTGAAGGAGATAATAGACGACTACTTTTCATATTATTATTTCTTTGAAATCTATTATCATAATCAATCAGCATGAAGGCATGGTAGGTAGCTTAAATGATTCTTGATTCACAAACCAGGTAATTCTATTCAAATATGTCCGTAATAATGACGAAGTTCTAGTAATATTGTTTAATTTTGTTAAAAAGTCAGCTAGTAACCTTTAACTCCTTCAGCTGAGCGTAATTGTTGTTGTTAAGATTGGATTCACGTCCACGATTCGAACAAGGTACCTGGATTATAAGGCTTCTTAATAATTAAACTACTAATGCTGCCAAAGCTACGCAACATCGAATATATGAGTATTAAACGTTACTAGTGTATTCGTACCTAATTACATTAGCTTCAACTTTATTCCCAGTTTTATCTACATACATTGCTGTATGTAGATAAAACTGGGAATTCAGATAGAAAATACCTCGGTCTCATATATTCTCCTTGGAGGACCCCACCTAATTACCATATTAATATGATCGATGCAATCAAACGCTTCAACGAAATCAACGTCAATAAATTCAGAGATAACGTGACTAGCTCGTAAATAATATCGGCACTTTCCAAGCATATTTCTATGAAGACTTTCATATTAATTAGATGCTTGTGGAATTAGTTGCGACTATCTTATGACACACATCTCTGACTGCTTTCTTCATAACTTAAGCTTCGGATTAATTAATTTTCCACACGATAAAGCTCTGATGCTAAAGATGAAAGAAGAAAGCTAAAGATGATTTCTACAGAATATTACAATTAAAGGGTTTATGCTTTAACAAGAAATAGTCGAATATCTCTCTCATCATTAGATTTTTGAAAAAGCATTAATTCTAGCTGGGATTCAAACCCATTTACATATTGTAAAAAGAAACACCCCCTACATTCCACCATAGGATAGTGTTGCTAAGTGTTGTTTATGTGTATAAGTGACTAATATCAAATTTATTTATTGAACTAAAGTATTTCAGTATTCCAACTTTAATATTTTCCCATTTTAAAATAGATCACATTAGTCACCAATAAGTATTCTAATATCCAGGGATAAATAGTATATCTTATTGACTCATAAATATTGATTTAGATAATTATTTAAAAGATAATAATAAGTGGTTTGCTAACTCCATTTTACGGTCAATATTGCTGTTTATTTATAAGCTTTTCAATTAACGAGCCATGAATGCAAGAGACATTTAAAATTTACCGTTGTCTGATTTTATAGGCGACGAACCCTGCTGCATACTCCAACATATCCTTAATTTAATACTGAAATACAATGTTTGAGAATCTAACTGTGAGCTTCGAGACTTAGTGCCAGCTGCAAGCTATTACACCTGCTGACTAATGAACGGGATTCTGGCGAAGGCTTGCCTCTCGGGGTTAGGAGGTAATAGCAGCAGGAAAAAACGAGAAGAGAATGGACCTCAGGCTACGAGGTGCAATCTCTACTTGCAATGTAATGACGAAGAGAGAAAACAATATTTGAGTATCATAAGCTTAACTTTTCCATTCTTTACTGTAAAAACTATCATTACAGAAGCTAGCATTTTATATCACTAAGGTGGTAGACGAGCACACGGCCTGATGGAAGAGGTTACCGTAATCGATAGTCGTGCGCAATACCTTCGAAAAACCACAGCATGAGACTCATTTCACAGTTTAGAACGGTAGTTCTATGAACCCGTGATAGTATAAGAATAAGGTAACCCATGTGAATGTAGACAATACTCGTATTATTTTTGCCGTAAAAAATACAGTACATAATTCTTCCAAAAAAGGATATTTAGTTTCTTACAGAAATTTGGGATTGTATTAGCGAATTGTAACTTAAGTAGAAGGTTGTAACTTTATAGATTTTCATAGAAGGACGAACTATAAGTTTTCCTGGAAATATAATATCGACAACATCTTTTAGCTGCTACTTTATGTAGCTATCCTTATAGGGAATTCAATTAATATGCATAACATACCATATTAATTGCTTTTATATCAACAGTAGTTGTATACGAACGAAAGTTGCCACTGTAGCCCACCGGGTTAGTAAGCTGAATTGGCCATGGGCGGGGCACGTAGCAAGAAGAACAGATAGCCCTTGGAGCTGAAAGATTCTCGAATAGAGACCACGTACTGGTAGATGGAGCGTAGGATGCCCCCCCATGAGATGGACGGTCATATTCAGAGTTACGAATTCCTGTTGGATACAGACCGCCTCCAAACAGTTGGATTGGATGTTGGATCTATGTTCAGCAGTTGACGTCCTATGGCTGAAATGATGATGATAATTGACAGTATCTGAAGCCTGTATATAGGTTGGCATTGTTCATCTAATGGCCCTAGATACAGTCTGTCATGCTTTACTGCATCATTCTATTCTAGCTTGCCTTTTGTGATTAGTATCTTTATTTATTTCTATTCTTACTATCTCTTAATAGGTGCTAGATTTCTTCAAAGTTCATTATTCACACTTGAAGACATCTCAATTGAGCACAAAGTTTTGGAGGTTGAGTTCCGCTTGTTGCTTTTTGATCGGTATATCGGCTTTTCCGTTTCGGACCCACCGTAACACCGGCCCAATAATACTGGTGGTATGATGAGTCCGAAACCATACTCCAAGTGTTAGGGCTAATACCACACATTACCTATACTTAAATGTGATACGTTTTTAGTGACGTCGGATATGTGATATTGCAGTTTTGTTTTGGTTTATCATACTAACTAGTAATTATTGATAAAATGTAATCTTAACTTAACTACAACTTCAAATCTGAATCAACCGCAACAGCCTTAGCATTCCGAGCACGCTTATCTAACTAAGAATTTTAATAGTTCTCATTAACTTCATATCATAATGTATTCGAACGTGTAGTCGTTTCAATTTAATAGTACAATATTAAGCTCATATTTGAATCGTCAGAAGCTACTTGAAGGGATGGTTTTCTTATAAACCATCTTGCTCTAACATACGAGGAAAAATATGTTCTCTCTCGGTCTAGTAGGCACGCGCAACGGTTGGCTGGCTGTGTAACACTCAGTTGCGCACACGCAGCCGCGGCAAGTGTTCGCGTTTGAAAATCGAACGCGTTTTCGCGCAGTTTTCGGCTAGTGATACACGAACAAGTGAACCGTCAACCGTGATACATTTTTTGACTTCTTGGATGAGGTGAAGTGTTCAACTGTGACGAAAAATGATCAATTTGTGTTTTGTGTGATAGAAAAAGTGAAATTTCAAAGGATTACAGTGTTATTGTTTGGAAACACGTGAGAACTAACAATATTTTGCTAATGAATTGCGTGCGGAAGGGAAATGTGCATGTTTTATTATGTAAACCGCTGTAGTAATAAGTAGGGGAGTACCAAACAAGTACCATCTACCTCTCTTGGGAAGTAATGATAGGCTGTGTAGGCTGTCAGAGTCAGGTGTAATCCGATGTCACCTGTCTGCACCGTTTCTAATAAAGGTTATAACGGTATCGGTACATCCATTGTTTATGGCCGAGGATGTTTGAAAGCCAACTCTTCGAATCGTGAGTTGAAGAAGTGACGATGAACCGACTGAGGACCAGTGTGACAAGAGAATGTTGTGATATGGTAGAAGATAACAGTTACTGAGGTCGAGTCTTACCTTGAAATAATTGCTATTTAATTTAAAACTTGGTTCTCACGATTTGCTCATTATATTCATTGAGTAAAATGTGATAACGGTGTTTATATTGACTTGATCGTAGTTAGTAGGTAACATTGGTGAAATTGGCTGTTCGACAGATATGTTTTTTTTAAAGGTATTAGCAACCGAAATTGTTAATATTCCCTCTTACCCCTTCAGATAAACTCAATGGCTTGTGTTAGGAGTTCACATCGATAGTTTAATGGCCAGGATTAGAACCCAGTGCCTCTCAATCGTGGATATCAACTCCTTAGCCATTAAGTTACCACACTTAGGATTAAGTAGAGATGCACAGATGGTTCGGACACGTAGAACTGGATAGATTGATTGCTGATATGTGTTTAATGAAACTCTATAAGAGTATATGGCATAGAAGGCTTAGTTAAAAAGAAAGAACAAACTACTACATATGAACACAATTCTGAAAGTAGAAGAAGTTAATTAAGTTTTAACTATCACAACAGAGCTAGCCCTCGCAAAGTGATTTTGAAAAATTGGAGAATTGCAGTTCAATACTATCTCGTAGAAATATGATTGCAATACTAGATTGTACTAAGAAATATTATAATTTATGACTTCCTAAAGTAATTGAGTATATTTTTAGCTAGTATTATTTATATTATTTGCGGCGGAGAAAGAATATCACCACACCATTTCATTCGAAGGGTGTTCCAAGGGGTGATTACAGAAAAGTACGCAGATGATATCACTGCGAGAGAAGTAGGCCAAAGCCTCCCTTCAATAGGATAGGGGTATGTCTAATAATGGACTGCAAAAGGCTTATTGATTGGTTGATACTGCACAGGTACATTCATAAATATTGAGGCGAAAAGATAGCGAGGTAACACCTGATTTTTTAAAAGTCGGTTACAAAGTATCGAGAATTCTCATACAAAAATTAGTGATTTGCTTCTATCACCGAACTGATTGGTATACAAAAATTATATCTAACTATATTAGCGAATTACCTCATAGAACCACAAAAAAGAGTTATAAAGCGCTGTTCTGCAGCTAAAGTATAAATTGATTGTCATCTAGTTTTCAGTCACTATTTTTTTTTTAATTTGTAAAGCTTGACACTAGAAATCGCTGCAGAGAGGCTAGTTCCGACTAGACCTAATATTATCAACACACGTGTTTGCTTTTACGATGTTATTTAGACAAGCTACACATGCAACTGGACATAACGTTAAGATTATTATGAGCATGAAGGTGACAGTTTATATCCTTGCCAGTGTTATAACACCAGCCTAGATACCAGTCTGTAATAGCCAACATACTAGCAACTATCTAGTTAATATATGCATGTATGTTCGTCTATGCCCTATGGGGTATGTTTACCGATGGGATCTAATAGGTCTATAATTACGCATTCACGTAATTGGATAATTTCCATCGGGATTAAAACTGGATCCTTAAATTGTATTTAAGTTGTTTGTAGATACAGGCCCGTGAAGTAAACAGTTTATATTAAGTTCTGAGACTTCTGATCCCGGGATGACACTCAAGGATAATGTTGTTTATATTGGTGAAAGAATTTTCAAGATCGGTTCAGTAGATCCAAAGATTATCCCCCCACAACGCCATAAACTTTACCTCTTTATATCAATGCATGACAACCTCTGTGACGTGGCGGTATATATGCGACTGCTATGCAGGTGGCCCGGGTTCCATTCCCGCTGGATTTTTTTTATGCATAAATAGGGCTATTTCTGAGAGCACGTTAAGCTGTCAGTTGGTGGGGTTAGCCCTGAAGCATTCCAACAACTAGTCTATCTACAGTTCTTAGATATCACCTATACCTATAGGTTGTAGAAGTCAAATGGCAGTAACTTTACGGAAAATATCGAATTGCTGCAACGCACTTAGACTGGAAATAAGTGGACCCCGGATTCCAAGGTAACAGCTTCAGATGCAACCGATTTTAATGCCAGGATAATGATCCGGTACTTTCTCTATACTTTGTACTTTTCTAAACACACTTAAGTTACCTTAAAGACTTAAAAGGTTCATCGCAAAAACAGAGTCTCTAGCCAGTTATAATAATAAATATGTATCGTGCACTCGCTAGAGAAGGCTATACGTACGGGTACGTCGGTCGCACGTGAGAATACTTGTAATAGTCACACTTACTTGCCCGCTTACTCTGGCATTTTTTCGCGAAAGACGGTTCGTAATAACGTTTTTATAAAGCTTAGATGGTATATAAATATAAGGCTTAGACTGTGCTTCCATAACAACGAAGTGAGTAACAAAAACATGCAGAAATGGATCAATTATATTGATTTTTGGATTGCAAACGTCACCTCAGAGCATGGGGTCGGCTTTTTCCAGAGTCTGCATCGCTGATGAACTTCGATATTTTCTGTGAAGTGACTACCATCTGGCTTCCACAACGTATATGTAAAGGCGATATTGAAGTATTGCAGTTATACTAGTTATTGAATTTTTAGGGGTTTGACTATCCGTAACGACTACCATAGATGTTTATATGACAACCGGGACAGACGGTACGACCAGACCAATGCAAATAATTGGCACTGAGCGGCAATCGAACCCAGGCCTATTGCGTAGCAGTCACATTCACTACCGCCACGCCACATAGGCTCAAATGAAAATTTCATTTGAATTTCATGACTTATCTACTACGCATCGGATTTTGATGCGGTTTTTTTTAATAGATAAAGTGATTAAAGAGGAAGGTTTATATGTATATAACATCATGCTACAACTAACTGGTGTGGAGCAGAAGTGTAAAATGTTGCAAAAACGGGGTGACGCAGACGTAGTTGCGCGGGTCAGCTAGTTAATTATAAATTATAATTGGCGAAGTTTAAAACCTCATTTGTGAAAAATTAAATGAATGATCTAAAAACTCGTTAACAATTAAAATTAAAACAAGTTCTAGGTGTGAGTTGTACATGATGAGAAAACGGACAAAAACTCTCATTGCCACTTTTTGCAAAATTCAATGCGATTTTGTTGTACAGGCGCATAAGCCGCGAATATTCTAGATTGTCAAAGTTGTCATTCAATCATTCATTCAATAGAAAAAGAAATATGATTGTTGAGTAGGCAGCGATGTACAGATTTACTTTCTGAATGTTATCAAATAAGTTATTAAACAAAAGCCATTTTATAGTTATAAATCGAAAGTTTTATGGAATTTCATTTATATAAAAAGGTTACAACTTTATTATAAAGTCGTAAAAGTCAAGCCATGATTTAAATTTCGGATGTCATCGAATCATTTCTCAAATAAAACAACCAATCAGAATCAATAATATACGACGAAAGATAATATAGGTACATATATTAAAAAGTTTTATTTCAGTAATAAAGTTAAATTTTGAATTAAATTTCGAATGTCAACAAGCCGTTGGACGAATGGAAAACATAATATTGGAAAGGAAATTCGAAAGTAATATTTTCGATAATAAATACGAATTTTATTTCAATGCCGAGTTCTGAAGCTTTGAATGTTAGTGATGCAATGATCCTTGAACGGCTGAACACATATGGCTGAAATTTTGTACAGGCATAGATTTTAGTCTGGAATAATACAGGCTACTTTTAATTCTTGATTGAGATTCTCTTATCACGGTACCGGGACATAATTCCACTGGGGCATGAACCCGAGCCAGCTAGTAGGTAATTAACATAACATAACATAACATAAACTCACGCCTTAATCCCCGAAGGGGTAGGCAGAGGTGTTAACACCCACATTTCGCCAGTTTATGTTTTAGGTCCCAATGTAATAGGTGGCGAGCCTATTGTCATTAATCGGGCACTTATAAACCTGCGATAAATACACACATAACTTCGAAAAGCATCGAAAAGTCATTGGTGTGTGCCATGGTAACCTGGGATCGAACCCGAGACCTCGTCTCAGCAGTCCATTACCCATACCACTAGGCTACCGCGGTAGTAGGTAATTAAGGAAAATTAATATTAGATTTGAATATACATAAATATCCACCCTTCCGCTTACTTACATTGACAATCGTCAAAGTCTTGAGCAATCATGGGGTCACGGTAGAGTCGTTTCTTAGGGGAAGGGATGTGATAGGCAGAGTTGTGACATATTTGAAATACTTGTATTTAAAATACAAATACAAAATACAAAATACGTATTTTGGATTTTGTACTTAAGTACTTTTTTAAAAAAGTATTTTGTATTTTATTTGAAATACTATTCGAGACGTATTTTGTATTTGTGAAATGGTTTGTAAAATACAAAATACTTTTTTATTCTTAGCTTCATTTTTCTAAAGCATTCCGCGATTCAGTAAAAACAAAAAATGGCCACTAGTGGCGCAGCAACTTTGAAAGTCTATGCGCAAAATGACAGATGAAATGAAATGCACATAAAACCTGACCAATAATATATAAGGGAAAGACAATCCTCAAAGTCACTGTTACGTTTTGCTGAACAAATTGTATTTAAACAATATGCCGTGTATGCAATGAGACGTTATTTTAACGATTCGTATTTAAGTGATTATGAATGTATATACGACAAATTGAACGTGTTTGCAATGGTGACCCTCTTTCATGAGACTTTGCCTTAACTTCAGCTTAACATCAGGCGAGGTGAAGTCAAATTGACGTGACATAAAGAAAAAAAAATACATAAATAGAAAAATATATTTATAAAAAACCGGTACGATTATGCGTCCACACAGACGCAACATGTCAGATGCTCTTTTTGAAGAGCTTGTGATTTTAAAATCTTTAATAAAGAAAATTACCATAAAGTATTTTATTTCAATAAAGTATTTTGAAAATACATATTTTGTATTTAGTATTTAAATACAAAAGGCAAAAGTATTTTGTATCTTGCATTTGAAATACTATATTAAAAAAGTATTTGCATTTTGTATTTAAATACTTTTCGAAAAGTATTTTGTACATCTCTGGTGATAGGTGGCAGGTGGATAGAAGATCATTATCGGTGGCTACAGGTGGATAGTAAACAGTAGCATTTATTTCTTGTAAATACTCGTTAGTTTACAATTGACATGGGGAGAGTTCTTTGACATAATTAAAAATAATCAAAACGTAGTTATGAATCGTGCAGTACTTACCTACCTACATCAAATTAGTAATTCTTTGAGGCTCTCAAATACACTATAAAAATCAAACAATGAATTTTTGTAATGTCAAACAAAATGTCAAAATGACATTAGGAAAAGACCCCTGTGGTGTAATTGTCAAAATTAATTACAATTTGTAGGTATCGGCATCCCATTCTACATTCGAAATTCAAATTTTTCCCGCCTTTTTCAGACTATGAAGAACCGCGCGCGGCATATTTTTTTTATTATGTTCATAGACAAGTCATTTTACAAGTAGAACGTAGACCATAAACTGTAGAGTGAAGCAGTAAGAAATAAACTGTCTATTATGTAGCGAGTGAAAACTGCTTATTGTTGGAAGCCATTGTTCAGTACTGTACACAAACACCGACCATGTGAATGCACGCGTTAGTTTGAACTTTCAGCTTGTAGACAATTTACAGTTACTTCACCCAAAGGACCTCACTATAATCTTTGAGATTCAAACTAACCTCACTTCCAAATTATAACATCTGGTGGTAGGCGGAAAAGGCTCTAGCTTAGCTCCAACCTTTCTAATTGAAGTGGGGGAAGACATGTCTTAACCTTTCCCCACCTTCCTATAAACAAGTTCTAATATAAAACATATTATCGAAATAAATACCTCAAATCAATACACACGCTTGACTAGAAACTAGCTAAAACAAGTTACAAACGGGGAAAAGCTAGAATGTGATGTCCTCATTTGTTTATGTGTGGTGTCGCGGGTTCGACGCCGGCAATGACAATATTTATTGGCACACGTACTTGTTCAAGTTTTATCTTAGCGAATGTGAATTCAATTCAATAGTTACCGGTTTATATCTTGGGCCCAACACGCCACAAAATGTACTCTTTATGCACAGTAAGAAATTGTTTGAACAAAATAATTTTTGTTTTTTTAAGTTCTTTTTGAAAAATCTTCTTTTTATTATATTTTTTAATTTATTTATAGGTAAATCCCTAATATCTTGTGAGCTTCTTAACAAAGTGTGTACAGTTACCGTGGAAAAGGTTACAATTTTTTGGAGTCTAGTATCACAGAGTACAAGATTGTCGAAACACGTCCACAGACACAGACAGATTATTTCAAAACAATCCAATTCGCGCGCCAAGGTCTCGTTTCTCTCGCGACTTGAGATCAACTTATATGCCGGGAACTATACCGATGTTTGCGATGGTTTACATAAAGATGAGAACAGGGTGAAATGAAGACATTAAGAATGTTAATAAATATATAGCTGCGTGCCTAGTGGTTTCTTTTTTTGAATAATGTTACTATGTCAACTCCGATTACTCCAGACTCAAAGATTTTTATCCATGGAGATGCCAGGGTGTAAAGCATTTTTCTCGAACCCTGGCTACCCCTTGACCTATAAAATATATATATATATGAAAAATATTACAAGCCTTAAGAAGCTTTCTAACGATGCAAAATACTGATTAATATCGTAACTTGCAACCCCATATATTTTGGACTGCACCTCTGCTTACCGTCAGACAAGGTGCAGTCATTTTGACGACCTTAATTAAAAAAATGAGTCGATGGGGTAGGGCTATGTTTAACAGCGGACATCCTATTGCTGTAATTACGATGATGATGATGATCTTAAAGGAAATAAATAATCTAATAATCTTGTCTAATCTTTAACTCATGTCACTCAACGTGTATCCATCACAGCAACCAATAAAAAAACAATAAACTTCAAACGAAATAATAACACCGGCAAAAAAAATCTTCGTTATTACGAGTACCTACCTACATAGCATTCCGATGAGCGAGATAAACTCACTTTTTGCTTTAAGCACAGAACTGAGAAAACTAGTAGAAATGCGACACGAACACGATAGTTTCAGTAGCGGAACCGATATCGCCAAATTCACACATACAACCGTTAATAATGCCTTGCATTACTAATAAATAATTGCTCTGAATAGTGGAATTTACTACTACTTTTAATTTCATATTAGCTCAATTCATACGTACTACAAAACGAAAACACACTTAGCCTAAGGTAGTGGCAACTATACTAGCACCACCTTTTTTATATAGTCAACCGTTCAAAATAGCGATTACTTTGTTACTTATAGATAAAAAAATATTTATGGTGTTTAGATGTTGTAATCTTACAAAAAGCTTCATATTGACCAATATATCCTTCGTTGCGTAAATACGCACACCAATGACACGCGTGCACGCAGTACATCACACTTCCACTAGTTTTTTGTTTTCTATGGCTTTAAATCACACGTCTAAACATGGTCATATTAATAAATCAGCTATGGTGTAAAAACCATCTTGTAAAGTGGAGCCTCTGAGCTGGCTTATAAGGGAATATGTACTGATGTCCACGCGTCCAGCCAAAGAGTGGAATGCCCTGCCTGATTCTGTTTCCGGATAGCTATAACTTGGATAATAAATTAAAAAATAAAAATATTCTAAGACAATCTACACAACGTCAATTAGACTAATGGTAAGCACAGCTTAACTAGCTTGTGTTATGTGTTCTAGAATTCTGATAAACATATTTAGATTTTTTTTTGTAAATACATACATTTAATTTTTATACCAGTGTTGAATTGAATTCAGATCTGTTAAGTTTTTTTTATGTTAGCGATCGAATTTACTTATATGTTAGAAGCTTGTAACTGGTGTTAGAAGTGGCTCTACGTTGGTAATGTAATCGCCAAAATTCGAAATCGGGAGCTCTCGATTGCTAAGCTGACTCCTTAAGCACTAAGCCACCGATGAAATTCTGTTGTAAAAGACTATCAATGAGGTTTGAAACCTTAATGGGGTTCCAGATGTTATATTTATAGCACAGATTCCTATTTTTTTTACTCTAAATACTTCACAATGCATTCAAAATATACTAAAGGTGCATCCAGGTTTGTGACATGAACAAATGACCGGACAGCGTGCTGCGTGACATCATAACATGACGTTGAGTGTGTGGACGTAACTACGTATGGCACATGGACACACGAAATAGAGTTGTGCTGACACGGCCACCAATCGATCGATGCTTTCATTTAAGCTCAGCTATCACGCAGCTGAATACGTGACTGACACGCACTTCTGTCACGGTCACGCTAAAATGTTACGTAAATGTAGACGCGGCATAGAAAAGGTCATTACACTCGGCCAACAAGTAATGTTTAAGTAGCATTTTTAATAGATACCTCATCAGCCTCTAGGCTACATGATACATAATCTTGTATATATTTAGTATAATACATTTTTTGCTTCTTGTATTTGTGTTATTTGGTTCGTATGATCACTATCTGTGCTTAACATTACTTTTTACATGAGTAGTGACTCTCATTTTTTCATACACATACACGAAATTTCATTAGCTTACCGTACAATTTTATAATGTTTTTGTGTGATAGAAAAAGAGTACTCACCACTCTAGTTTATCCGAAGGGAGTCGACTAACGGAAAACGCAAACGATATTACTACTAGAGAAGGAAATCTCAAAAATGATGCTGGAAAGGCCAGCGCGGGAACAGTAGGCCAAAGCTTCCCAACATTGAGACGACCTCCGTGGCGTGGCGGTAGTGAACGCGACTGCTACGCAGGAGGGGTGGGTTCGATTCCCGCTCAGTGCAAATATTTGTGTGCTTGAATATGAATATCTGCATTGGTCTGGGTGCTTCTATGTATAATATGTATGTATTTACAAAAAAAATAAAAATATCTATGTATGTTCATCCGCATTCTAGAATCCGTAACACAAGCTAGTTTAACTATGCTTACCACGGGTCTAGGTGACGTTGTGTAGATTGTCCTAAAATATTTATTATTATTATTATTGAGAGGTATATGGCTTATATCATATTAAACATTAGATTTTAAGTGTGACCAGAAAACCTTACTTATCAAAAAACATAAACAAATATCGAATTCCGTTCAGTAATTCTTATTTCTGTTAGCAAAGGCCCATCTATTATCTAATTACAAATAGAAATCTTAAATTAGTAAATTTTTATTTTATGATTTTATGTATTTCATTACACCATTGTAAATATAAAAAAAACTACTTACGTAGTTGCTTGGATATAGTAAATTATCAAAATGTATGTATTTTCTGGACATTTTCCTATTCCTTAAACGTTTTTTTTGCACTTTTTATCCTAATATACCGAAAGGATCAGGCCTATAAATCCTTATAATATGGAATTAATCATTTCAAGAAACGCTACAAAATTTCCGTTGAGTGTAACCATGGCCTATCACTTAGTAAACAAGTCATACAGAGACAGCTAATTATTTGCAAGTATGTTTGGTCAACAGTCAATAATAATTAGCAAGACAAATGGTCTAGTGCGTAACGAGGCAACTGTGGCCACTGTGAGTGATGTGACTGAGGCAAGACGGACATCTCACTCGAGAACTCGACACGAGTGACTGTTTTTACTGCAATTATTTACTTGTTCACTTGTGTGTACTCTTCGTTGAGCTGAAATAGTTGTTTCGTAGACTATAGTATTGCTAGATTTCTATTGGAAGGTTAAGAGCTTCTAAACAAAGTGATATTCTATTGATGGAATCGCATTGAGGCGAATCGTTTACATTTGGATTACTTACTTGACACGGCGGCGGTGATTTTAACATAACATAAAACACATAGAGGAGGTAGGACATGACGGTATATCTGTCCCAATCGAGCAGTCCGACTGGGGATACCGTCGTTTGACCTCCTCCGTAGCGTAGCGGTAGTGAACGCGACTGCTACGCAGGCTTTGATTTCCGTTCAGTGCAAATATTTGTGTGTGTATGAATATGAATATTTGCATTAGTCTGAGTGTTTCTATGTATAATACTCGTATGTATGTATTTACAATAGAAAAGTATCCAAGTATGTTAATATAATCCGCATTCTAGAAGCCATAACACAAGCTAGTTAAACTATGCTTACCATTCGTCTAGGTGGCGTTGTGTAGATTTTCATAAAATATTTATTTATTTATTATATAAGTTCTCCTTTCACTTCTATAAGGACAATCCCTACAGTTAGGAAATGTGACTTTAATTTATGTTTGATATTCCTCACGTTGATATTATGACATTATTTTATATGCACCTATTAAATACCTATCACAATTAACACAGCCAAGGTCGGATAATTGAGACTTAATATTATATTACCTGAAAACAGGGTGTAAGGTAAGAAACCAAGATGTCAATTTCCTCAAAACCTGACATGCCAAGTCCGTCATTACCAATTTTTTAACATTGCTTACAAAGTGCAACTGTCAGGCAACCAACACAATAATACAACCTTCATTTGGAGCCGGGTGTCCGACCACTGTAATTTAAACAGGGCTAGGGATGAGAAAACATATTAATATCGATAGAAATGTCGATATTTATATCTATTATAATATATTGAAATAAATAAAATAAAATATTAAATACATTTTTGATAACACACTTGTCCTTCTCCACTGTAAGAATAAGTTCCACCAAATGCCATCAATCAACAGTATAAATAAATAAATATTCTAGGACAATCTACACAACGTCATCTAAATCCATGGTAAGGATAGCTAAACTAGATTGTCTTATGGGCTCTAGAATGCGGATAAACATATTTACATACTTTTTTTTGTAAATACATCGATATGATATATAGAAACGCCCAAAACAATGCAAATATTCATATCCATGCACACAAATAGATTGCACTGAGCGGAAATCGAACCTCCTGCGCAGCAGTCGCGTTCACTACCGCCAAGCTACCGAGCTCGTCAATCTATATCAATCAGAAGTCGATGCTCATGATGTGAGCCGACAGCTTCCACCACTTATGCGGGTAAGGTTGTAGAGGCCACCTGAACAGCCAAAAACTGGTCACACAAAAACATATGGTACCATACCTTTTTATGCAGTTTTCCTCTGGCTCTGAATTTAAAAAAATAAGCATTTTTATGACATTTATAAGTGTTACACATTGACTCTTGTAAATTGTAGACGACGACGGAGTATTGACACTATGATTTTTGGGTCACATCTAACAGGGGCCGAGTCTATGGCCGTCAAGTAGGTACTTTTTCATTAATTTGAATAATCAATAATGTATCGAGATTTGAAAATATTGTTACGAATGTCACCACTCATGACGTAAGCCGTCAATGATTGAAGCATTTGATAATTTCGACTAGAAACTTGACAACCGCGCTGGCCCAATGCGTATATCGATGGGCTGCTGTGCAAGATGTTGACGGTTCGAGCCTCGCATGTACATAAATGGGTTTTTGTGATTTTTAATATTTCTAGAAGTTTATTTGGTAAGTAAGGTGGAGAATTCTTGATTTAAATCCTAAAATTTATAAAGTTCTAGCAAGTGATAGAATATTCTCGAAGATGAGCCCAAGTTCTGAAATTGAACTCCTCAAATGGAATGAACTAGAATAATTGTAAATAAAGAGAATCGAAATTACGATCGTAATGACGATCGAAAAGACTAGCGAAATTAGGATTTCCAGAAGATTCTGCATGGTATATAAACAGCACCGAGAGCGCCAAAAGGGCAGTTAAGTCTCAGTGGTTGAAGTGGAAACAAGAAGAAGAAGTAAAGTGAAAAGTGCAAGTAATAGTGCTAATAAAAAGTGTCAGTGAAAGTGCTAGTGGTGCATGTGCAATAACTGCATGTGTTGTGAACCATACACGCTCAGTGAACGTAGCCGTTCTAGAGACTGTGTATAAAGACAGTGCAGTGCAGTACAGTCCTCTAAGTGCGTACGAGTGCCTCGGACAATAGACTGTGTGTTCGCTTAAGACTGTTGGTGGTTTGAATAAAGTGTAAAATCGCTCGAGGTTGTTTACTTCCAATCCCGAAACCCGCTTCCCGGTACATTGGTGTCAGAAGTGGGATTGGAAGAAACGATGCCGTTTACGCCAAGAGACCATCCAGAGCGACCCAACACACGGTCCAGAACTACGGGACGAGAACAAGGTGAACTCGACCCAGCGATCTCACATGTCGAAGGCCCTAGTAATCGACGTGATGCTGGCGAAGGACCCTCTGCTGTCCCTGCACATGGTTCAGGTACTCAGGAACCTCTAAGTGCACCTTCGCCGATGGACATAAGCGCACTCTTCCAACAACTGCGCGCAATGCAGGAGGATCAAGCACGCCGCCAGGAAGAGCAACTGCATGCTATGCAGGAGGAACAAGCACGCCGCCACGAGGAGCAACTGCGTGCCGTGCAGGAGGAACAAGCACGCCGCCAGGAAGAGCAAACGCGCCGCCAGGAGGAGCAACTGCGCGCCATGCAGGAGGAGCAAACGCGCCGCCAGGAGGAGCAACTGCGCGCCATGCAGGAGGAGCAAACGCGCCGCCAGGAGGAGCAACTGCGCGCCATGCAGGAGGAGCAAACGCGCCGCCAGGAGGAGCAACTGCGCGCCATGCAGGAGGAGCAAACGCGCCGCCAGGAGGAGCAAGCGCGCCGCCAGGAGGAGCAACTACAAGCGATGGGAGACCGAGTACTCTCAGCAGTCACGGAGACCATTAAGAAAGTGGAGGAGGTGCAGAAAACGGTAGAAAGTCATGAAAACATGCTGGCGGACCATCAAGCGCGCATCTCAACAGTTGAGGGTGATCTACGAAAAATTAAGGCTTCAGGTACAACAGCACCGGTTGCCGTAGTCTCTTCAGGAGGAAGCTTCAAGGTGCCTCCATACGACGGAACATCGTCCTGGAATGCATATAAGCGACAGTTTCAAGCTGTAGTACAGCTAAACGGCTGGAGTGAAGAACAAGCAAGGACTGGACTCACCTTAGCCCTGAGAGACCAAGCAGCAACAGTGTTAGAGGCCATAGAGACTGAGGCTTCTTATCAAGAGCTCCTTGACGCCTTAGAGTCAAGGTACGGCGATGCACATCTGGAGCACGTATTCCGAGCACAGCTTCGGGACAGGGTACAAAAGCCTACAGAGACATTGCAACAATGGGCTTTAGAAGTGGAGAAGCTTGTGAGGAAGGCATATCAATCCTCTCCTGCGACGTTCATTGAGAGGATGTTGCTACAAACCTTCGTCGATGGAATACGTGATAAGGAAGTAAGAGCCGCAGTACGTTTGGCCCATCATCCGGAAGTCAAAGAAGCTGTGGCACACGCACTTGAAGTAGAAGCCGTCCGTGATGAAAATGGGAGTGGACGCCTGCGGAGAGTAGTGACATCCGAGCAAGAAAATGGACGGAGGAACTTCGCTCCCCGCTGTTATCAATGTGGGGAAAGAGGTCATCTCAGGAATGCTTGCCCGAACCGTACGACGTTGAGGACCGACGCAGGAATACAAGCGTCGGAGACGGCGGAAAACTAATTCCGGCCAAGTTTAAGGGGTGGACGTTGGCCGGTAGTCGTGAAGCCCCAAAAGTCAAGATTTATCAAAGCACGGATGGAAATAGTCTAACTGTCAGTGGAAGAATAAACGGAATTGCATGTCAATTAACTTTGGATACTGGAGCATCGCGTACGGTAGTTGGGTTACGGATTTTGAAGGACTGTGGAAAGATGAAGAACCAGACAGAAACTATACATTTAACTACAGCTACCGGTCAACGTATACCTGTTAAAGGAGAACGGGTAGTGGCAATTAAGATGGGCGATAAACTCTTTTGGCAAGAAGTTGTAGTAGCTGATATAGTAGATGACTGCATAATCGGTTTGGATTTTATGAAAAATCATCAGTGCAAAATTGATATCGTAAACGGAGTCATTAAATGTGGAACAACAGAGGTGCCTATGAAGGGAGGTGTTGGAGGTAAAATCTACTGCCTTCGAGATACCGAACTACCACCAAGAACTCAGTCACTTGTACCAGTTACAATGAATAAAGATCCACGAAAAAGTTGCCGACGTTGTTTAGTTATTGAAAAGATAGAAGGAGATAACTCATGGATACCAGCTAGAACGGTAGTCGGGATGTCTAAAAACATGTTGGTACCAGTGCTTAATTTGAGCAGTAATACGCAGATCTTAAAAAAAGGTACCCTTATTGGAGTAGGTGAAGAAATAGAGTGGTTAAGAAGTTGCCAAGAGAAGACGAAGGTCTCTGAAGGAAAAATAGATCTCGGTAAAATCTTTGTCGACTGTAAGGAAGATATGAGTGCTATACAGTTAGTCAAGGCAAAGAATTTGTTGAGACATTTCAGTGACATTTTCTCTGAGGGTGACAAAGACATCGGAAAGACTGGGTTAGTAAAACACCAAATAAATACTGGAGATGCACAACCAATCCGCCAACGCCCTCGACGAATACCGTTTGCCAAAGAAGAAGAAGTTCAAGGTCTGATAAAAGAAATGGAAGAAAATGGAGTAATAGAACCTTCTTCTAGCCCTTGGTGTTCTCCAGTTGTCTTAGTTAAGAAAAAGGACGGTACAACCCGGTTTTGCATCGATTATCGCCGACTGAATGACATTACGAAGAAGGACTGTTATCCGTTACCGAGAATAGACGACACACTAGACACCCTGAGTGGAATGAAATGGTTTTCTACGTTGGACCTGAAAAGTGGATACTGGCAGGTGGAAATGGATTCTAAGGATAAAGAGAAGACTGCATTCTCCACTGGGAAAGGACTCTGGCAGTTCAAGGTTATGGCCTTTGGTTTGTGCAACGCACCTGCGACCTTCGAAAGGCTGATGGAGCGAGTTCTTGCGGGATTAATAGGAGAAGCATGTCTGGTGTATCTTGATGATGTTATCATAGTGGGGCGAGATTTTGATGACCATCTTAAGAAGTTGGAAAGCGTGCTCAGCAAAATTAAGGCAGCAGGCTTAAAACTGAATTTAAAGAAATGCAGCTTTTTCAAACGACAAGTCAATTATTTGGGACACGTCATCTCTGAAAATGGAGTAGAAACAGACCCCGCCAAAGTCTCTGCCGTAAAAGAGTGGCCGGCGCCGAAGGACAAAACACAGGTGCGAGCCTTTATGGGGCTCTGCTCTTATTATCGTCGTTTTGTGAAGAACTTTTCCGATATCGCGAAGCCACTGCATAGACTAACAGAAGAGAGGCGAACTTTCGTATGGGATCAAGAATGTGAGAGAGCTTTTGAAAAACTAAAGGAACGCCTTTGTGAAGCACCTATATTGGGTTATCCTGACGGAAGAAACGAGTTTGTTGTGGATACGGACGCCAGTAACCTAGGCATCGGTGGAACACTGTCACAGAGGAAGGAAAATCAAGAGGTTGTTATAGCTTACTTCAGTAAAACGCTATCAAAACCTGAACGAAACTATTGTGTAACGCGAAGGGAGCTTCTGGCCGTAGTAAAAACGTTACAACATTTCAAGAAATACCTACTAGGACGCAAATTTCTTATTAGGACGGACCATTCGGCGTTGAGGTGGCTTCTACAGTTCAAAAATCCAGAAGGACAAGTCGCACGGTGGATTGAACAATTACAAGAGTTCGACTTTGAAATAGAACATCGAAGTGGTGGGTCACATAGAAATGCTGATGCTTTGTCTCGCCGGCCTTGTGCCGATGACTGTAAACATTGTGAAAGACAAGAGGGAAAAGAAAACACGATTATACGAGTTATAAGAACAGATTCTTTTAATGAAAACTGGGATAATGACGCCATGCGAAATTCACAAGCAGAAGATAACGACTTAAAGCCAATTCTGGAATGGTTAACTAGTTCTTCTCTTCGCCCAGCTTGGAATGAAGTTGCTGGATTGAGCTCTACAACTAAAAGTTATTGGGCTTTATGGAATAGCTTGATACTACGTGATGGCTTACTATGCCGAAAATGGGAGAGCGCGTCTGGAAATGGTACACATATACAAATTATTGTACCAAAAGCAAAAGTTGCGGAAATACTTAGAGCATTTCATGATGGAGTTTCAGGCGGACATCTTGGAGTTAGAAAAACTTTATTAAAAATACGAGAGCATTTTTATTGGTTACACTGTAAGGAAGACGTCCAAGATTGGTGTAGAAAATGTGTACCATGTTCATCTGTTAAAGGTCCACAAACTCGAAGTCGAGCCAGGATGCAATTGTATAATGTCGGAGCTCCCTGGGAAAGGATAGCTTTAGACATTGCCGGACCTTTTCCTATATCAATGAATGGCAATCGTTACATATTAGTAGTGATGGATTACTTCACTAAGTGGCCGGAGGTGTTCGCAATACCGAATCAAGAAGCTCTTACGGTTGCGACTATACTGGTGAACGAGGTCTTTTGTCGATTCGGATTACCCCTTGAAATTCACAGTGATCAAGGACGAAACTTTGAATCGCAAGTATTTCAAGAAGTTTGCCAAATGTTGAAAATTCATAAGACGCGAACGACACCTTATCGGCCGCAGTCAGATGGTATGGTGGAACGCTTTAATAGAACTTTGGAGCAGCATTTAGCGAAGATAGTCGATTCGCATCAGAGGAATTGGGACGAGTATCTTCCACTATTTCTGTTGTCGTATCGTACAGCGGTTCACGAAAGCACTTGTATAACTCCAGCTCACGCAAATTTTGGCAGAGAACTTCGGCTACCGGCAGAACTCCTCACGGGGTGTCCTCCTGATTCACCTAACTCAATAACAGATTACGCTGATGAGTTAAGGAGAAAAATGGATAAAGTTCACAGATATATGAGAGAAGCAAATTTACAAGCCAGTGAACGAATGAAAACACGATATGACAGAAGTGCCAATTTAAGGTGTTTTGAGGAAGGGTCTTCAGTATGGCTTCATAACCCGGTACGGAAGCAAGGATTATCACCTAAACTTCAGCCAAGTTGGGAAGGACCTTACAAAGTGATAACAAGAATTAATGATGTCACTTATAGAATCCAAAAGACGCCAAGAAGCTCCGCTAAAGTGGTTCACGTCGACAGACTGGCTCGCTACTACGGTTCTAACGATGCTCGGGACGAGCATGTCTTAGGAGGGGGCAGTGTTACGAATGTCACCACTCATGACGTAAGCCGTCAATGATTGAAGCATTTGATAATTTCGACTAGAAACTTGACAACCGCGCTGGCCCAATGCGTATATCGATGGGCTGCTGTGCAAGATGTTGACGGTTCGAGCCTCGCATGTACATAAATGGGTTTTTGTGATTTTTAATATTTCTAGAAGTTTATTTGGTAAGTAAGGTGGAGAATTCTTGATTTAAATCCTAAAATTTATAAAGTTCTAGCAAGTGATAGAATATTCTCGAAGATGAGCCCAAGTTCTGAAATTGAACTCCTCAAATGGAATGAACTAGAATAATTGTAAATAAAGAGAATCGAAATTACGATCGTAATGACGATCGAAAAGACTAGCGAAATTAGGATTTCCAGAAGATTCTGCATGGTATATAAACAGCACCGAGAGCGCCAAAAGGGCAGTTAAGTCTCAGTGGTTGAAGTGGAAACAAGAAGAAGAAGTAAAGTGAAAAGTGCAAGTAATAGTGCTAATAAAAAGTGTCAGTGAAAGTGCTAGTGGTGCATGTGCAATAACTGCATGTGTTGTGAACCATACACGCTCAGTGAACGTAGCCGTTCTAGAGACTGTGTATAAAGACAGTGCAGTGCAGTACAGTCCTCTAAGTGCGTACGAGTGCCTCGGACAATAGACTGTGTGTTCGCTTAAGACTGTTGGTGGTTTGAATAAAGTGTAAAATCGCTCGAGGTTGTTTACTTCCAATCCCGAAACCCGCTTCCCGGTACAATATTATCGATAAATAGTAAAAAGCGCCGTCCATCATTCAAAGTTAATCAATATGTTAATTAATCATAAACACATAGATGTTACGACTTTGTGAAAGTAAAAACAAAAACAGAACCCGTGAGAAAATCTATGCTCAGTAAAGAAAAATCATAGTGTATGATATTCTTCATTAACGATTATGTCGATAATATCGTATGCATATTGTTGTAATATCGATATAAACATCGGAAATTTATTGCAGCCCTAAACAGGACCTAACCTGGGGGCTAACATTACCTGACTACTCAATATATTCTTATCTCGAGGCGTTACGGTTTAAAATTGCTCGAGACAAATCGCTCGCGGCGAGGCATATTTATTTGTTTCTTGAAAAAAACATCTTATTCTCATGTTATTAGGGTTGATAGCTACTTGGCATGGGTGTACTGTTCCTGGCGGCCAGCTGAGACTACTGCTCATTTTGAATTCTTGTTTTTTTTTCGGTAATTGATTTTTAATGGCGTTCTGAGATGTTGGGATGATTTTCTAATTTTGATCGAGATATGTAGATTGATGGACGATTGGATTTGGAGCCATTTGTGCCTCCGAATTTGATTAGTATTTTACCTTGAAGCTTACGTTTTGTGTGTAGGTGAGGATATGAAGAAGTTAGGGTTATAGTAAATGCAACTCCATTCACAAATCCTGGTTAACTACCTCATTCTTTCAAAGTACAGTTAGCAAATAAGTAATAGAGTTTATACTAGATTATAACTCACTATCCGAATACATTATTGTTGCCCATTTTAAATCATGAAGCAAGCTTTCTGGGCAATCGCCTTCCATCCTTATGAATGTAACCAGTCTAGCCCACATCCTCACCTAAATTTAATATTAGATTGGATCTAGATTGATTCTAGAATCTACGTAGATTCGTAGATTTTTACCTAAAATATTTTATTCACGTACTCTCCATCCGTCAGATACTCTCCAAGACGTTAATTGGTAGTGCTTGTGCGACTAAGCACGTAATTAATTTTCTTGCGATTTACACCGCATACCATGGAATCGGATCATTTTTTTTTTTCCAAATTTATTTAGCTGCGACATTTTCGCTTAGTAATTTATTATTTTCTTTTCAAAGTGCCCAATTGGCGTCAATAGGCTTGCCCCCTTTTACGTGAGATCGAAAATCATAGTTGGCGAAATGTGGGTGTTTAATACACCTCTCCCTCCAATTTATCTATTTGCTTGACGTTTCGGCCCGGTTGCACTAACTGACTAAGCAGTCAAAAGTTACATATTATATTTACCATATAATCGCGTTAATACCAGGGTTTCGCTAACCATATATCATGCAACGCGAAAGTTTAAACGTGAGTATATACTCAGTAGTATGACAGTAGAGCAGTAAGTGGTGCATATCCATCGTAATTGCAAACGAAAGCGAAGAACTTGTCTTTGCCCACCGCACTAATGACAATGTAGGATGACAAGTAGCAGTTTAGTTTACACCTTAATAATAAGAAACTGACGTAATCCGGACTGATCAGTTATTATTTCAGCACTTTTTCTCGTTGTAAGACAGTCTCAATTATGTTTTTTTTATCTTTTGCATACTTTTATGGCAATATATGAGAATCTCAACTCGTTTTTAAACCCCGATGTAATTTCACTATACCACCGCATATATGTATGAGTAATATATTATAAGGGATTTAATTCCCAAGAATTCATAGTGTATTGGCGAACAGAAAGAAAGAAAGAAAGAACCATTTATTATACACACACTTACACTACACATAAAAAACAATTATCACAACAAAATAAAACGAATAAATATAACAATAATAGGCAAAAACAAAAATAATAATCTAAAAAAATAAAGAAAATAAAAATAAAATGAAAAGATAACAGCAATTAGCATAATTATATAAGTTATGCGTCGCCCGCACCAACCGGACCGACCGAAGAGGTAGTGGAGATCTCAGGAGCACACCCGGAGTACACCTGCTGATGAATAGACGAGGCTCTGACGCATCTTTCATATCGGGATTGGAATCAGAACCGACTAATCCCCACCCATCCCGACCACGATCCCGACTAATGGCTTTTGAAGACTGGTGCGAATACCGAGTCGCTCCAGCCTACAAAATGTTATAATAACCATTACTGATGAGCAATTTTGCCTTCTACATGTTGTCAGTTGCATCTATAGAAGTTATCGACTGACAAATCTGTCTACGTATGTATAACTTTAGAAAGATTTCCGAACACAGAACGTGTTCACTTCAATGTTTTTTTATAAATAACCTTTACTTAGCCTGGGTTGCACAATCGTACTTTAACATTAACAGTGCAGTTAAAGTACCGGTCAGGTATAAAACAGGTTGCACCATTTGACAATTGTTAAAATCACGTCATAACTTGACGCTAACTGTAACCGGCCACGCTCAAACGTCAAATTCTATCAATAAGATAACTATAACCGAGCTACTAAATAAACTGGTGCAACATATTTAGCCAAACCGTTAGAATCAATGTCACTGTTACTGTTAAATTTGACGGAAACCTTAACTTTAACAGGTAGATGGAGCAACTAAGCCTTAGTCTTGATATCGCAAATCAATTATAATGTGTTTATTCACATGAGTGAGATCTAAGATTATTCGTAACGGTTTATAAACTGCGATGGCAATAATTCAGACGGACTTGGAACTGGTTTATGTGCTCAATTCCCCGCGCATACTTTCGCCTTCCATTTAGGATACCTCTAAAAGAGAAACTTAGATGCCATAATGAATCACCATAAAATGAAGACAGAAAAACTAAACTATTACTGCATAAACATAATATTTTAATACTATTTGTAATCATGTACTCTATCTTTATCGTAATATTTTATGTCATGGTCATTCTTATAGTAACTGGCCAGTAGCAAATCTTCTTTTTCTTTTTTATACAACTTAGGTTGCAGACAAGCACGCGGCCCACCTGATGGTAAGTGGTAACCGTGACCTATGGGCGAGTGTAACACCAGAGGGATAACACTCGTGCCGCAACCCCTGTAAGAACAGAGACATGCGCAAAAGATATAGGATAAGCCTTTGGTTTTCCCACGGAAAACACAAAACCTCTCTAGTGAGCTCTGGCTACCCTACTCACCACCGAAAACACAACACAACACAAGGTTATTAAACGGCGATATTCTGTAGGGTGGAGGTACTTCCCCAGTCGGATTGCTCGATTGGGACGGATATACCGTCGTGTCCTACCTCCTTTCTAGTTGCCATCGTGGTGTAGTAATTAGTTTCACGGCAGCGCCACTACTCACGGAGAGGGTCCGAGCATAGGTTTCGCTCTTCGGGAAGGCTAACTACGTCCCCTCCAGTAGCAGGTAAAGTTGACACTTTGGAGTCGGAAGGTCGCTTACTGTTTTTAATTGGTATATCGATTTTTTCGTGGAGCTGTCTACTAAGCTTGGCAGAACGGGTGAGAATCAGGAGCAGGCTGCTCCTGATTCTCACCCGTTATTTAGCATGTTTGTTTTAAACGAGGTAGGCTAGAGCCTCTCTACACTTATATGATGGTATCTCCTGTCCTAATTAAACAGTCCGACCCTAATTGAACGTGTTGTAACCATTTTCCATCAGGTGGGCCGCGTGCTTGTCTGCCACCTAAGTGGTATAAAAAAATAGTTTCATAATAGAAGACAATCCAGAAAATGATGATTTCATAATTGAATATAAAGTGTAGTGTAAGCCACATTCGTTGATACGATATGCTGTGTCCAAGGGCTAAAGAGTGAAATCATTTTTAAATGAATAATGACAATGTAACAATTTGGATAATTAGAGAACTGTATTAAGGCTTCAGACATAATAGAATTTTATGATAATATCGACCACCATATAGAGCACCTCCAGAACCCAGAATTAACATCGAGAACAGATTTCTGGAAGTCAAAATACCTTCTTTATGACAGTTTTTTACTGGACGGTCATTGCTTGTATTTATTACTAAATGCTAACGACTATTTATGTGTAATATTTCCTCCAATAATAAATGTAGAGGTTGTAATTATTCAAAAAAAAAATAAGCAAAAACATACCAATTAGTGATCTAATTGAAATTATAAATTACGTGAATCGATCCCCAAATTGATTCTATTTAAATACAAGTGTACAAACTTATTTATGAATATTACATTACACAGGACTAAAAACTTAATTTTTTACATTAATTGCCTACTAATTGGAAAAATATTAGAAACGTTCTTCATTCTCTATGGATGCTTAAGATTCGAATAGTAATAAACTAAAAGCTTGTTAATAGCTTTCAATTTTATTTTCCAATAAACAAATAATTAAACGTCATTAACAGATTTATTTAATTTATTTTAATGGCGTTTATCTTGTGATCAACAGTATGGGCAATGTTATAAAATATGAACTTGGTGTAAACATTCCTAATAACATTATTTTTATTGGCATCCTGACGCAAACTCGCGTTCCACAGATTATAATCACTCAGATAATAGTCAACGGTTAATAACACAGCCGGTTATTAT
Source organism: Pelosia muscerda (assembly GCA_963691645.1). Classification (NCBI taxonomy): domain Eukaryota; kingdom Metazoa; phylum Arthropoda; class Insecta; order Lepidoptera; family Erebidae; genus Pelosia; species Pelosia muscerda. The sequence goes on from OY829115.1 coordinate 517,832, forward strand.
TATTATAGACAATTATGACAATATTTTGTTGTGTATAATTCGTTATTTATACTTCTAAAAGAGCCTCCCAAGTGTGTGGTAAATTGCTTGTTATTTCAGCAATGATTTAATATTTATTATTGATGATATTAAACTTGAAGAATTTTTACCTCAAATTACGTTGAAAGTTATTAGTTACATAAACTAATAATAATTTGGCATCACTACACCTAATGGGTGAATTATTATCTATATTGATACAAGTGTTTCATAATAATAATAGTCTTTGTTCAAATTATTAAAAAAATAACGCAAAATCAAGACTATCGTTTCGCCTACATCTTATTGAGTAAAATGAATTTAGAAAAACATAATTAGTACGTGTTTAGTTTAGTGTTGATGGATCTTGATTCCTTTTCTACCGTTGACATCAGCTTAGTTATTTAAATAAATCAACAATCAAATATTATTTAAAGCTATAAAATGTTTTCCGGTGATAAAATTTTAACAGTAGTTTAAATATTATGGGCACAGTTAATTGTGTCTCTGATGTTAACAGCGCGATATCATGACTTTATATTGCTGTAACCCTTTACTACCGAAAGATGTCTGGGAAGTTAATTAGTTTTGCGGTAACAAAAAGTTGTATAACTCAATCGCAGTGTGGGAACTGGCTTATAGCATTCAGTATCACGTTACAAAAAGGCAAAGTTACAGCCATAAAAAAAAATATTTTCACCAAATTAAGGGACCTAAAATTCGCTTCGGTAGCGTTCAAAAACAAAAATGTTGACATTACCTTAATCACTGTAGTTCGACAAAGCAAAAACCGCCAAAACTATGTCTGTCTTTTTTACACTTGCATCTTCATTGAAGTGCGAAAGGGACAAGTGTATTTTTTGTGCTTTTGTTTGACGTGTTTGGTTAATCTGCATGCGTGCGGTGCGCAAGCGCAGACTGTCCATGTTCGGGGTTAATAAGGTGATATTTAAGTACGATAACGGTGTAACAAGTTGTTGGCCGTCTATTGACAGACTGTTTTATACGATTGTCAATATGTCACTACACAACATACGAACAAGGTTCTTGTTATATGAATATTTTGTATGAGCTAAAACAGATTTTAACACTGTTGGCTTTGATTGACTTTCTTCTTTCTGTGATATTCCCCTAATGTCCAGGAGTGATGATTAGCGAAAACACCACTAGATTTTTTTTTTCCAAATTTATCTAGCTGCTACATTTTCGGTTAGGAATTTATTTTCGGCATACTCATTTTTTGTAAGAAGTGCCCGATTGGCGGCAATAGGCTAGCACTCTTTTACATTGGACCGAAGATCATAGTTGGCGAAATGTGGGTGTTTAATACACCTCTGTTTAATATCCCTTTGGGGATTACGGGCGTGAGCATATTTATCTAAATATATAAAATTTTATGAAATTTGAATCTAGTGTCTTGAAATATTTTATTTCACATATTTTCATTATTAAAATCACCGCAATGTCAAGTAATCCATTAATAACAAACTGAAAACGTTCGGTTTCGACGTGATTTCATCAATATAGAATGTAATTTTGTCTAGAGGCCCAGAATAACACTTTTCATCATCATAAATAAATATGGAGATAAGTATCTTCTTCAAAATGTGGTTCTTATGACACCTTCCTATTTGGCGATTATTTGCATATCATTACAAACATACACTGACGGACTCATAAACTGCATCAAAGTAATAGACGACTTTGAAATAAATATTTTAACCAAGTATGCATACTTTCTATACAGATTTAAATTGAAACCTCTAGATTGGTTCGTGAACTTTAAAACAGCGTAGGGCCATATCTTTAAGTTTAAGTTTATGTACTGGAAAGGACCTTAAGACTTTTTTTGAAGAAAAAACAGAAATTTAAGAAAAATTGGTTTAATTAAAAAATTGGTTTTAACAATAGACACAAACTTTATGCAAGGGTTTATTTGTGTTGTAATAAGGTGTATTACCCCCACGTGCCCTTATTACGGATTCTAATCGGTTCCGCATAGATTTTATAAGGGTTTTTAAAAGATCTTGCGGAATATTGTCCCATTCTTCTGAAAGTGCTGTTCTTAGTGCTGCCACTGTCGTGGGCGAAGGGTTTCTCGCATATACAGCTCTTTTTAAATTGTCCCAAACATGCTCGATGGGATTAAGATCCGGGCTGCGTGCTGGCCAATTCATTGTACGTATCCCAACCTCTTCGCAATAATGTTGAACTTGTGCAGCTGCATGCGGCCGGGCAATATCCTGCATTAAAGTAAAATTTTCGCCTATGAATCCCATGTAAGGCACCACGTGATCTTCTAATATCTCTGTTATGTAGCGATGTGCTGTCAAACCCCCTCTATTACCGTTTTGACGGACCATGTCTATGAACACAAGTTCTGTTCGCCCGTTCATCGATATGCCACCCCAGACCATACATGAACCGCCTCCAAAAGGAACACGCTCCTCAATGCAACTTTGAGCATATTGCTCCCCACGTCGACGATAGACTCTTCTGCGACCATCTGCACCATATAAACATGTCCTACACTCGTCCGTGAACAATACAGAGGCCCACTGCTCTTCTGTCCAATTCAGGTGATGACGCGCAAATCTTAAGCGAGCTTGTCTGTGAGCTGTAGACAACTTTGGACCATTTGCTGGTCTAAAAGGGGTGATATCCGCTTCCTTTAACCTTCTTCTTATTGTTCGTGCACACACGTTTACTCCACGCACTTCATTAAGCTCGGTTTTGATGTTAACTGACGTGAGGAAACGATTTCGCAGGGAAGTTATAACAATAAATCGGTCATCACGACCTGTGGTTGCTCGAGTTCTGCCTGTACCACGTCTCCTCCTGTAAGAACCTGTCTCTACAAACCTTCTGTATATTCTAGAAACCGTAGACTGGTTTAAATTTAAATTTCTACCAATCGTTCGTTGATCCAAGCCCTCCCGCACCAATGCTACAATTTGTGCCGCTTGTTCGGACGAAGTATCCATATTATGGTTCAAAAACTCTCGATGTGTTAAAAAACTAACCCAACAATTATGCTGGTAACAATAATTCAATTGACAAAACAAAAAAAATCAATGAGAATCAATTTAAAACTTTGCTATAAATAACACGCAAATCTGATACTACAAGTAAATTTTCTTTTCCCGGCTATATTCATTTGTTTTACTGCAGTTCTATTTTTAAATTTAATTTTTTTTTAAGATTAAGAGCCAGTCTTTCCATATTTATATAATTTAATCTAAAAAGTTTGCATACTTATTATAAAAAATCCTTTTAGAGTAAACCTGAACTTTGATGCAGTTTATGAGTCCGTCAGTGTATTTAGTCAAACTTTTACTACTTGAAGCGTACAAGAGCTCTCAGATTATCTGATACGTCGTTTAGTCAGATGTACACACAAACAGTACTTTCTCTCGCTCCCATCATGATATAGAGTAAAAGCTATTTGTACCATTCGTATTTGCGTGTGATCTCACTAAGCCATCTCCTAGATCTGAGATAAACATTCTTGTAAGCCGAAAACAATGCACGGTAAATACAAGTGTGCTTCAGTTATAATATGCTTTTAATAACTTGCTTTTCGGCAGTATTTTACCACCTTTCTCTTGTCTGAGATCGTTCAATTTATCTCATTCACTCATTGCTTATTTAGAACTGTTGGTGTCTGTAATGGTGAGCGCCTCTATGGCGTGGCGGTGCTGAACGCAACCGCTGTGCAGGAGGCGCGGGTTCGATCCCTACTCAGTGCAAATATTTGTTATTGTTATTTGATACACTAGCAGTTTGAAGTTGATGCGTGTATATCGCTGCACTGCATTTGTATGCATGAATATGGATATTTGCATTGGTTCGGTCGTGCTTTGGAAAGCACGTTAAGCCTTCGGTCCCGATTGCCATAAGAACATGGCATGGCAGTCATTACGGGTAGTTGGAACCCTCAAAAGTCCGACTAGCCTAAGTACAGAACTTCAATATCGTCAATTTGGTTATGGAGGTCCGATAACAATCGCTTTACGGAAAATATCGAAGGTCAGCCGCATCTGAGTTACATTAGGAAGCCGACCCCAACTGAGTTGGGAATAGATTCTAATTTGTAAAAAACATAGTGTATAACCTAATTATAACCTAGTCAAAACTATAGACAAAGAAAAGCAATACTTAAGTAGTACAGAAAGATAAAACAATCTTGCTTTTATCTTACTTAGATTTAATAATGCTCCATAATACAAAATAAGAGACTTCAAATCAGGCGCACATTATTATCGATAACATCGATAATTGCGATAGTGCGGCGCATCTCTACAATTAGAGTTGTTCTTCGTAAACACTCGCTATCTACTTTGTTAGTAATTGTATAGTATGTTAGAATTTTATTGTTTGTTTTGTACAACCATTAAAATTAAAACCTTAAAAATTTAAAACTAAAATTAATATCGACTGAAAATGTATTTCGCTGGTGATACAGATATAGCTTATTAAGAACCAGTATACATACTATATTCGTACATTTGGCGAACCTTTTTTTTTTACCGTGCGCAAAATTCCCAAGGCTACCAATCCTACCGGAGCCGATGAGATAGGTTATGTTTTTGTCTTTGGGTCTTTAGTTGCCGAAGGTGAGAAAGTAGCGATTATATCCCTCGCACCCCGGCAGACCCGGGGCCCCTCTCTTTCGAGATGACCCCCTTCGGATATAGAGACCAAGGTATCCCCGTCTATCCCCCGGGCATGGGGTGGCGCATTTTGCGCCGCCCGCCGCCGGCCTACTTCTGCTAGGGTGACAGACGGCTCTACCCGTCAAACCAAGGCCCGCGCTCATGGGCGACGGAGGTCATTCTGCAACCGTCGACGTCCGAATCCAGTCAGAAAACCCCAGTGGAATTATATAGTAAAGTTTGGTATTGACTTAAATCTGTGATATGACTAGAAAAAAAATAATGAAATTTTAATCTTTGTGACTCAAAATATTTTATTTCACATATTTTTAAAATTAAAATCACCGCAGAGTCAAGCAATCCATTGATAGCAAATTGAAAACGGTTCGCTACGATGCGATTCCATCAATCATCATACTACATCTAAGTTTGACGAACTTCTGTAAGTAGTTTAACGTGCGAGTGAGAGCTATGGTAGCCGCTTACCATCATGTCATAATATGCTAATCTATTAGAATAAAAAGACATTCATACAGATAAGGTCGCAATATAACATATAGAAGTAACAATTCAATTGTTATATTTCTCATTACCGATCAGAATATGTAATGGTATTGCTATTGTTAGCATGTGACGTATCGGGTAATTGCTTCAGATGTATCATTATACTTTCTATTTCTAGTGTGGGTAGGCACTTTCATGGTGTATAAGTATACATGACCATAGAACTGGTTACAACGCAACGGTACGAAAATGTTTCGTTGACTTTGCCTACATGCAACTTATTTTGTTCGTAATTTTATGGTGTTTTATTGATATTGCCCAATGTAATTAATAAACTAACACATAATAAATTGCTATCAATTTTAATTTTTGACTTCTGGGTACAGCACAACTCCTAGATTAGTTATTTTACCTAGACAAAATTTGTAAATAAATCTTGTAGAAGGCAGTTCATAGTCCCTAATCATAACAGTAGGCAATTTCTACGGACTGGTGATGATAGGGCGCGAGGAAGCGAGATGTAACAATCTAAGTATACCATCTGAAGGGTAACGGTTATTTTGATATCTCAAATAAGTACAGGCACTAAACTACAGTTTGATTTAACAAGGTTGGTATTAGATGCATGTTTCTTGATGAAATGAGCATTTGTGAACATATAATAGCCTACTACTGGACATAAAATGCGAAATGTAAATGCCTAACATAAGTCGAACGGGCCGGATCCTGTTAATTTTGACTGGAAAAATAAATAAAAAGTTTTACTATGTCCAGCTTTGTCCAGACGCCTGGCAATCCTAGATCCATCTAACCTTAACCTCACAAAACTTCCCTTTCGGGGTTAGTAGTCAGACGGCAATTTCTCCCACAATTCGAATTGGATTCTAATAGGTCACAGAAGTAATTACTTTCCAATAATAAATTGATTGGGCTCCATTGTATCATATTTATTTCAGTAGGTTATCTACGTCTCATTTTCCTTTAATAAATTATATGATACCAAAGGCCTCGATCAAATATCAAGATTTATGAAGTCTAATACAGTAGAGACAATTAGGCTATAAATCAACACAGAACATGGCGGAATAGGGCACAATGGTAGGGCTCAGAGGGAAGCTGAATACCCGCGATGGTCACGATTGAGTTGGCTGACGGTAATGACAGCTTATGAGTGATGGCGTATGGCCCGCGGCGTACGCGCAGCTGCGGGTAGCTGAGTTAGGTTTTGCGGTTAGCTTGAAATTTGAAATTAATGTTAATGATATTTGCAGTAAGGATGAAGGTATGCTAGCGCAGGGTGGCTTGGTAACGAATGTAATGATGAGAGATGAATAATATGAAAATGTTGTTCGACGAAATGTTAAGTTAAAGTCGGTTGCAGTTGAGTAAGACAAGTTTAACAATCTAAAGGTTTACATCAACACATTAGCATAATTTCCCTTTCAAACGCAATATAGAAATCAACAGCAACAAAAATGTCGGCCACCGCGACAAGGCACGTAAAAGCCTCCAACTCCGCCAACATACTGATGTGCAAACAATGGTGGAAAGTGTGTTGGATGTACGGCGACCAGGAAAAGTACTACCGACAGCTCTACGGGAAAAAGAAACTCAACAATATGAACACAACCTTCCTCAACTTCGAAGATACAGATATTAAAAGACCTGGAGCCCAAATCACTGAACTCACAGATGATTTCTTCGAAGACAACTGCTCTCAAATCGAACCAGCTCCAGACGAAGGCACGCAAAATACTGAAGTCAACTTCGGCGCTGAAACTGAACCTACATACGGCTTTGATTACCAAACCACGTGGCAGAAAGACCAAAGAAGGCAACCAATTAATCAAGTTTATGAAGAATACATTAATACAACAGATTTAGACAAGATTATAAATTCGAGGCTCAATGCAGATAGTATTAAAAGTATGTTAGAAAACGGTCTACCTCAAACTAGATCTACATTGATAGATGCTAAGGAAGAAATAGTTAGAAATGGTAATACTGTTGGTAAAACTTCCAAAACTGTATGTAGGACTAGAAAAGGGGCTTTGGTTACTGAAGAAACTGAGATTTCTACTGATGGAAGGACGTTAGCAAATCTTAAGTTTCAAAGGTCTACAGTGAAAATGGGACCGAATAAAGTGAAAGAGGTTTTACAACCTCTGAAGGAGGATAAAGTACTGGATGAGTGTTTTAGGAAAAAGTGTATAGGTGACAAGCTGACGACGAGAACTACAACCCTGGTTACTGTGACGCAGACATCAATGACATCTTGCAATGAGTAAGTACTAATTTAAGTCCATATTAAATTAATGTTCACCGAAAGAATACTTTCCAATTTATTTTTGCCAGCACACCCAGATTTCATACACATTTTAATATAGACCTTATTTTGATTTGAATAAAGTTGAAGATTCTTTACGTGATGGTTGACCGCAAGATTCCGTAAAACCCGCATTCGTTGTACCGTCGCCTGCGCAATTTCACCGCAGTTCCGTCCAATAATGATGTTATGGCTTCTGCAGTTGAGGTTTCGTGGTTTCTTTACTAGTCGGGAGCAGTCTTTATTTTTTATAAAACAACTTTGGAAAAAGAAAGAAGTATATTTTAATGTGTATGAATTGGTGACTGCGTCATGGCTTGTGGTGTTATTATAGAAACTTGTTTTATTAGATTTAATTTGATTTGCAATGAGAATTATTTTACAATGTTGCTAAATTATGAATGCTGCGCTCGGAGAGTTGAAAAGTAAATGCAAAAGGATTTTTAGGTGGCAGACAAGCAAGCAGCCTACCTGATGGAAAGTGGTTACCGTGGCCTATGGACGTTTGCAACACCAGGGGCGTCACATTTCGTGCGGCCGATCCATATAGAGAAAAAGGGGTAGGGAGAGGGGAAAACATTAAAAGAGTCTCTGCGCTGTCAGTGTAAAAGACAAAAAAGGGTTTCTCCGTCTTCCCACTGACAACACAAAACCTCTCCAGTGAGCTCTGGCTATCCTACTCAACACCGCCGGAAACACAACACAAGGTATTATTAGCCACGGTATTCTGTAGGGCGGAGGTACTTCTTCAGACAAACAGCTCAATTAGGACGGGAGATAATTGAAGTTGGTAAGGTAATTGAAGAAACTTATTCTCTGTGTGTTTTCAAAGTACTTTGTTTTTTAAGTAAGTCGACTAAAAACTCAGTAAGAGCATTATAGATTGTTTTATCTGCCTGTTAACATGCAGATCCCATTCCACCATGCTATACATGAGGCGCGGGTTCGATTCCCGCATGTAAATATTTGTGTGAATATGAATATTCGTATTGGTTTGGGTGTTTATATATATAGTTTGTTTTTATTTACAAATAAAACCAAAAGCTAGTTAAACTATGCTAGATTGTCCTAGAATATTTATTTCTACGCGTAACAGTATGGATAAAGTATGTTATATGATTGTATCTCACTCATAGCTAAATTAAAACATGAAAGCAAACATTTTTCTTTAGTAGGTAAGTGGTCTATGTCCGTTTCTATGTTCACCACAATACAAGCCACATTTATGGGATCAATCACTAGGTACTCATTCCTTATCTCTCCTCTGAACACTACGGTAAACACCAATACAAAATACCTACACTCTTTTCACATTGACATTCTTGAAAGAGTTGCCGGTGTTGCCACACAAAAAAGAATTCAATAAAACAGTAGATTGATATCATAAGATTTATGGCAGGACGGCAGCGATTCAACCTGTACTGTACAATGTTATCCGATGAACTTTAATATGTTCAATTTAGCTGCATAATATGGTCGGTGTGGTCATGTTATCATTATAAAACTTTTAAAACTTAATGACGCTCATGTTGTTGTTGTTGTTTGTACTGGGGTTTACCGCACTTAGCCTCTTGATTGGGCCATTGTGCGTGAGGTGGTGCTTCTCCCCGCTTACTCCAACCATCCCAGTTCCTCCCAGAAAGCCAGAAGCTTAGAGAAACTTCTGCAGGCTTCCGGAAGCGTTGCCGGTGATTGGAGCAGTTGTGCCCGTTGATGCGCCACACTATTACATTCCATAATGACGTGTTGTGGCGTTTCTTCCGCCTCCATGCATCCTCTGCATCGGGGGCTGTCGGTTACACCTATGGTAAACAGATGTTTGTTTAGGGAGCAGTGACCCGTAACTATACCTGTGATTTTACGTATGTTGTCCCTATTCAATCTGATGAGGTTGCGGGCAAACCTTTTGGATGTTACTGGGACCGATTGTTTGGTTTGCCTGCACCCATCATCGTTTGTCCATGACGCTCATGTTAGATGCTAAAGTACATACCGCCACATTCAAAACTTGTTGTATACTAAAGAATATAAAAATTACATTGGAATTTTACGAGGTATAAGCCACGATTTTGCTTTAATTATGCCTTGTATCTATTACCTCTAGTCTTTTCTGTATACTTAACTCCTTAACTGGAAATATTTCAAGCTATTTTAGGGCGACTGTACTACCATTGTGCAAAATCGCATTGAAAGAAAAAAAACTGACAAAATAATTCTCTTATTCTTGTTCGAATCTGGCAACACGCGAAGCTCGAGCGCCAAAAAATGAAAAACATAAATTCAACATGGCGTCGAACACAAGCGATCTTATCTGTGAGCTACCGTTTACAATGTAGCTTTATTGTTCTGCCGCCAACGGGCAAAGTGATCGATTAATCCAGAAAATGGGTTCTATATGAGGGAGTCTGGGGCTAGATTCAGTAGTAAAGCGTGTGTTTTTAAAACTTATAACTTACGAAACGTTATACCTACTTACAAATAAAATTTACGAAAAAATAATCGAATTATGAATGATTATGAAGATTTTTTATTCTTACGGACCATTACTATACTAGTTTTTTATGTTTTAGAAACTTCAATACCAGTTAAATGTCGTGCACCACCAAATCAATAGTTTGATAATTTTATCTTCGCTACAAATTACAATATCTTTCTTATTTACTCAATAATCCTTCCAAAAACCTTTATGTTTATTACAAAATCATTACATAATTGACTTGAAATAGCGTGTTTTGAAATTCAGATTTATTGAATTAATCTCCTCATTTAGTCATATTTATGCACACTGTGGCCATGTTGGTTGTTAAAACTGAAATTATAGGTTTTAATATTTGCATGAGTGTTTGACCACCACCGGAACCTAATAATGACTTGTCGAATGATAATTATTTCAAGTTTATTATCTTTATCGATTGCAATTTTAGTAAATACGAACATTGAACTATGTTTTAGTAATTAAAAACAGAATATTAGGTAATTAGATAAGGTACGTATACCGAGAATATGCACATAAAAATTGGATTCGCTATTATCATGGTAGGAAGATAAGGGGCGTCCTGTTTGATGATTTTATTCTTTTTATACCACTTAGGTGGAAGACAAGCGCAAGGTCCCCCTAATGGAAAGTGGTCACCGTGGCCTATGGGCGTTTACAACACCAGAGGAGGAGGACTTATGCTGTCATACTACGAATCAACTTACAGCTATAATCACATTAATTGCACACAAGAAATCCTATTTTAGAATTTTTTTAAGAATTTTGAATTTATGTTTGCAGTGACAAAGATATTAATGAAGATGTAATAAACAGAATTGTAATGAATAATTTAGTTTTTACATCTGTTATTAGTAGACTACTAACTATGGTACTAAGTATCGACATTTGCTATGTATAGTGAAGTGACTGTAGGTATTTGATCAATTTTGTTGTACAGCCGGCCAAATGCAGTTGACATTATACGTTTGCTATGTACTATAGGGAGTATCGTGTATTTAAATTTAATGAAAATTATTGAAATTATACCTTTAATTTATAATATACTTACATTACGAGTATCATACCTAATAGGTGTTCTAAGGTTTCTAAAAGTCTTTTAAAATCAGTTACAATTGTTGACAATTAAATTTTATTAACTAAAAACCCCTTTACATAAATCATATCATAATTATGCAAGTGTATAACATATAAAAGATAAAATAATAAATGTTATAACGGTTCACAAAACTTATATATTCATAGAAACAAGCTTTGACTATTATTTGCAACATAACAGCATATATTTATTCTCATATTAATACTGTAATCACTGCCGCCGCACCACACACAAAGGAGGCGCGGGTTGGATTCCCGCTCAGTGCAAGTATTTATATGCATGAATATTGATATTTGGTGGTCTGGTCGTGCCTCGGAGAGCACGTTAAGCCGTCGGTTCCGGTTGCCATACAAACATCTATGGCAGTCGTTACGGGTAGTTGGAGCCCTCAAAAATCGAACAGCCTTACTACAGAACTTCGATATCGCCAATTTAGTTGTGTGATCCGATGGCAGTCGCTTCACGAAAAATAATGAGGTTCAACCGTATCTTAGTTAGACTAGAAAGCCGACCCTAACTGAGTTGGGAATAGGCTCTGAGAATGATGAAAATCATCATACAAAATATGTTGTTGGAAAAATAGCAGAAATGTTGATTAGGATTCGACGCTAAGTCTGCGCCAACCGCCAGTTGTCGGAATAATATTTCTCAGTTCTCACGATAGTCATTCCTATTCACTCTATGATTCATTGCTACCGGTATATCTTGCCAAATCTTGTTTATAAACTGCATAATTTAAATTACATGGCGAAACCTATAGGATGTAATTGATCTTATTACGATGAGAAAATGTAATTATTAATTTTTAGAAGAAGTAATAAAGTTACGAAATTGTTTTAAAATTTGACAACACCCAACCCGATGAGAGTCTACAATACAGGCATGAACTGTTCCTAAATAGGTTGAAGTCTTAACATAACATAAACTCACGCCTATATCCCCGAAGGGGTACCACATTTCGCCAGTTTATGTTTTGGTACCAATGTAATAGGTGGCGAGCCTATTGCCATCAACCGGGCACTTATAAACCTGCGATAAATACACACATAACTTTGAAATGCATCGAAAAGTCCAGGTGTGTGCAATGGTTAAACCTGAGATCGAACTCGAGACATCGTCTAGCAGTCTAATGCGAGGTAGGTGAAAACGTACGCGACTCAAAATAAATAAATTGTACTACGTGTATGAAGTACAACCAGATTTTTCACACTTATGCTAAGTGTGTGTGTTTGTTTTCTAAAAGTCCATCAATATTTGCCGCTAATGACACATCTCTTGAATACATCTGTGCTCTTGCTTGTATGAGTGCTTGATTGATTGTACAATCAAGATCAAAACTGTTACCATAATATAATTATATACTAGCAGAAAATAGACCAGTTTGCCGGCATTTTTGTGCCTATCGGACACCTCAAAATAATTGTACTACTAGATATAAATCACAAGGCGCGGGTGCCCGCAGGCAGAGCGCGCGACGTCGCGGCTCGGGCTTAGTCATTGAGACTGCCGCTGGCTTGAGTAATGATATATTTCGATTTACTAGTTACTAGTTAATGGAAGTTATTCTGTGTAACCGTTATGATAACAATCACATATTTTTGTTTATATAAATTAAAATAACACCTGATCGGCTCCGTGCTGGGACACAACACTTTGTAATTAAGTACAAATATTTACGCGTAATTAAAATGTGAGTGGAGACTACGAGACGGAAACCGAAGGTAGGACGCCCAATAGCTAGATGGACTGATGACCTGAAAAAGGTTGCTGGGACAGACTCGATGCGGAGAGCGCATATTGGGAGAGGGCTATGCCAGTAATGGACTGCAATAGGCTAATTGATTTGATTTGAACCAAAATGTATAGTTGCTATCGGTTTAGATTGGAAAAAGTGAATAGCCAAACGGAATTTGAGCGCGCAACCAGTCGCTTTTAGGGGAAGTGCTTTGATCAACTGAGTTAGCAGGAGGCCCCGTCTAAAGCATTTCTTCAAAATTAAATGCTTCAAAATTTCATTATAAAAAGAAAATGCAAATATTTGGTCAGCAAATGAGAGATTTTATTTTTTCTTGTTTACATTGTCTTTAAAACTATAAAGTTACGAATCTAGATGGTCTACCTACCATTTGAGTTTGTGAGTTTCGGTGCTGTCAGTGCAGAAGACCAAGTAGGTTTTCCCGGTCTTACCACTACAACGTGGCGATAGATCTGGTACTGTGCACATTAAGAAAAATAATATAACTTATAGCAGAAATTAGATGTACAAAAGAATTAAACAAATTATTAACACGGGTCGCGATATTGAATCGCGTCCTATGTCTAGCTATAAACTAGATAATAAAATAAACAGTTTCCGCTGCCATTATGGAAGATAATTGTGCTAGGTAAGCAACAGTCCATCAGTTAGTTAATTATATATAAACTAATCAAACTGCGAGATAAATGGTGGTGTAATGAAGTATTTTACGGCAACTAGGAATAGTCAGACCTGGATGAGTTAGCCATATAATTTTACGGCAACTGGGTATATTCAGTCCTGGATGAGTTAGCCATAATATAACAATTAGCAGAAATTTACTCTGAGAAAAGAGCAAAATAATCGAAATAGGTATAAGTGTGAGCGTTGTAAGTGGAGGAAATTGTTTCATACGAGAGTATTTTTAATTTCTCATCATATCCCTGTATAGTTACCGGCATATATTTTGACCTCAGATCGTGAAAACAACGAGACCTAGCGCGTGTGAATTTGGATCCTCAAAATCATTATCAGCTCTCGTGTTTCCTTCGTCCTACAGTCCCGGGGTTATTTAAGCGGGGCGTGAAAACCATCTGATAAGGCCGTCAAGCTGAGCGCCACCATTGTAACACTATACGTGTTTGTAGTGATGACCCTATTTCCGGATACTTTGCCTTCAGCCTAAGATCAGGCGAGGTGAAGTCAAATTGACGCGTCATAAATAAAAAAAAATCTTACTTACTTTTTTTCTTACCTACCATATACTATAACATAGAATGACTCTTTGCCATTAGCATGGTAAAATAATCCTAAGGTAGCAAAACTATGTTAGTGCTCATAAAAATAACAGTAATAATTGCTCGCCATCGTAAAATCAGTCCAGATTAATTTCACTGCCATGGTTAATTGGTGTGAAGTCCGTACCATCACGCCATGGTGATTTAACTGTACTAAGATTTTTTCATAAGAAAATTGGAAACCTGTAAGATATTTATAGGGTCTAAATTATTAAAAGCTTTAATCAAGCCATATAGAAAGAAAAAACAAAGAAAGGAAGAGAAAGAAAGATTTATTTGGTGCGTGGTGTTCATAGAGATAACAATAACTATCAATATAATTATTAAAAAAAAGTAAGAAAAACAAACAAAACAGAGTGGCTCACAGATACACCAAATAGGTGTCCAGTTCAGCATGTGCCACGTACAAACCTGGCGCTGGTTTTCAACTGGAACCCAATTTGTCAGTGACACACGCACGCCGAACCGTCGAAGTCAAGTGTGTTCCAGTACGTAGCCGAATATGGCTTTTAATTGACACTTGATTTTTATGAATAGTAGGTACTCAAGATATCCACTTGACATACAATTTGACAGCACATTAAGCCGTCGGTCCCCGTTGTCACAGGAGCCTTTATTATATTGACTACATTTTTGAATAAGAAAACACATTTTTCAATAACAATGTAGGCAAGCGACGCAACTGAACACAGTTCACGTCACGCGCTCTCAAATGACAAAACGTAACGTTTTAGAGTTTTTTTTTATAATGTTTCTTAAAAAAATCCCCTCAAAACAAGTTAAAACATGGCCTAAAACTCTATAAAAAAATGTCGCGCAAATAAATATCTATGAGGATTAATTCAACTCTTATAAATTTCGAAATTTCTAGGAACATTTTAAAAATGTTCTTCATTTAAATATTTAACACTCACGCATGAACTTGACCGTTTTCTAACTTCATATAGTGGAACTGGAACGCAAGCCGGCCGAATCTAAAGCCGGTCCATATTGTAATTGCACCGGATGCCTTTCGTGTTGCAAGTCAATAAATCCACCTCGAACATGATATACAGCCTCTCGGTCCATCGAAATTGGAAATCTGCCGCGAAGCAATTAATTGATACACATAGATGCAATAAAAACCATCTGCGAATTAACAATCGTAATTAATAATTGAATTTTATTTATTTCTTCGGTACATGCGATGTTCCGTTCGTAGGTTAATCACTGAGAAGCGAAAAATAATGTGTATTCGACACCACAGATAACTAATCCTAGACATAACATATAACATAAACTCACGCCTATATCCTCGAAGGTTGGCCGATATGCTAGCAATCACATTTCGCCAATTTATGTTTAGATCCCAATGCGAGCCTATTGCCATTAAGCGGGCAGTTATGAACCTGCGATAAATACACACATAACTTCGAAAAGCATCGAA
This sequence comes from Pelosia muscerda, assembly GCA_963691645.1. Classification (NCBI taxonomy): domain Eukaryota; kingdom Metazoa; phylum Arthropoda; class Insecta; order Lepidoptera; family Erebidae; genus Pelosia; species Pelosia muscerda. The sequence continues at coordinate 533,387 of OY829115.1, forward strand.
AAGTGTGTGCCATGGTAAACCGGGGATCGAACCCGAGACATCGTCTCAGCAGTCCTTTACCCATACCACTAGGCTACTCACTAGGGTCCTAGAGATTTAACAATTATATTATATATATATAACCAGAGTCAGTGCGAAAGACGATTTAGGGCACTTTTTTACATCTTGGGTTACATTACTTTAGTTTTAGTAAGGCTCTCTAATCTTTTCTAGCAATAAATATAGCCTATGTTACTCAGGGTGAATATATCATTCCAATGATAAAATAATTTTTGAAATCGTCACTGTAGTTTTTGAGGTTATTCTACAAACATACAAATTTTTCCTTATTATAATATTAGTGTAGATGTCTCTATTAGTAATGGGACATGTTAAAACTTTTATTTTTTGTGGAAAAAATCATCATCCATCCAAACTTGCACTTTAAGTGCCCAAGACTACCTTACCTGCAAGCCGATACACCTGTCGCTCAACGGACAAACGTAAACGCCAAAGATAGTAGTTTATGTAACTGTTCCACAATAAGGGTTCTTACAAGTGTGAGGTAAAAAACGAGCCGTATGCGAGTTTTATTATTACACACACGAGTGTTTTTAGACCAAATGTAACGCTTTAGTTTTGACAATTTAAAAAACCTTTAATGGCCGAGCAGGGAGGCTGACCTAAGGATCCAAATAGCTTTGTATGCAACTGGTATGACCACTAGAATGATGACAAGATCAGTATCCCTTGCCCCTATGTGACACTCCATATGGAGCATAAATTGAAATTCGTCCAAATTTCCACACCCATTAAACTACTCTTGCGTGATCTTACCGGTATAATGTTTTCATCGATATTGCTTTGGATATATTAACTATCCTTACCAGCTCACGTGTTTCCTCCTTCTTACAGCCCCGGTGCAAAATATTCCAACAAGAAATAAGCTGCCGCACCATTAAGTCTTAGAATTCCTGACCAGCGCACGTTTTTCCTTCTTCCTACAGTCTCGGGTCCTTTAGGCGGGGCGTGAAAAAGCATCTGATGAGGTCGTCAAACTGAGCGCCACCATTGTAACACTGTACGTGTTTGTTATGGTGACACTCTTTTCTAAGACTTTGCATTCGGTTTACTATCAGGCTAGGTGAAGTCAAATTGATGAGTTCTATTACAAAAAATACTGGTTTTACCACTTCTACTTACGAAATCAAATAAATTTCACTAATAAAGCTTCTGCCTAATACAGTGGCTTCACAAAACTGTTTGACAATATCTAACGCTGTACTGATAACTCAACAAAACACCAATGCTCGTCAGACTATCAATATTTATTCCCACATTTCTCCACATCTTCCATCACACTCGCACATACAGCTGAACAATAAGTTAGCAAGAGATGGAAACGCTAGATTTCTCGGTAGGCCGTAATATTTGCCAAGCTCTCGAAGTGACGTTGACTTTTCTAATTATTTGAGGAGCAGGTGGTATGTAGTGGTCAGAAGTGGTCAGGAATGGTAAGTGGTGGTTGTTTTTTACTGTAGCTATGGTGTAACCATATTATTGTGGGCTCGTGGTGCTTTATTTTTAGATAGCACACAGGTGTGAAGTGGAAATGGGATATTAAAAGACCGTGATTCAAACCTGTTAAGGTGTTAGCTTTGTGTTCCGATTTGATGTTTATTATTTTTCTGTGGTACTTGATGTCATAAAGTTAGGAGTTCGATTCCCGGTCGTTACTATGATATGAACCTGTGTGTGGTACTCGCTTTTTGGCCTATTTTTTTCCTATATCTGTTGTTTTGAGATAGGAGTAAACGAAATAATACAAATTGGGGTGTCACAATTGGTGAGGAAGTAATCCTCTGCCAAAGCCACGGAGGTGATTATGTCGGACTCGAGCCGACTAGAATACACGTCTTTGATTGCTGGAGGTGAGATAATACAAAACATATCTTTTGCACCCCAGAAGACTCAGGCCATCTCTTTTAAGATGACCCCCTTACTCTGATATGGAAATAACGGGGTCCCCATCTAGCCTCCTGGCGTGGCGGTGGTCCGTGTGCTTTTCTGCCATCTAGTGATATTTTTGACGTCGGTTAAGAATCCATTTTAGTTGCACACATGCCATATACACATATATACGTAAATTCTCAGACAACATCTACGAGTATAACCTAGTTCTTATGTTAATCCAAGTCTTGTAATAACATACTACCTACATGATTATACGCAAAGCCAGCTATAATCTAGTACCTATATATTAGCTAGTAAAAAGACCACAATCTGTAATCATTAATTAATACGGTTGGCGGTCCATAGATGGGCATCTATTCCAGATTCCAGCGCCATGGTCCTATAAATAGCGGGCCATAATTAGGTAGCATGTAGTGCCGGGTACACAAACCGCAGTCATTGGCGGCGCTAATGAGTGCCTTGTGAACGTGGGTACTTATTGTTATGGTTGGAATAGCCAGGGAAACTCAAAGTTTCTTGTCTGCGAAGTACAAAGTGTAGATACTATAGTATATTGTGTAATAGTATTTTAACGGCGAGGGGGCTACTTTGAATCACGAGCGAAGCGAAGGAATCTAGAATAGAATCCCAAGCTTAGCGAGGGATTCTAACGTAGAATCCTGAGCGCAGTGGGGAATTTAAAATATACCGGCCTTTTTGCTTTTGAGTAAAATACTCTACTTTTCATTCCCTTTCTATGAGATAATATTTATCCCGGGATTTCATGAGTAATAAGTTTTGTAAAATGTTGTTAGCGTCTATAATAAGGTATGTAATCCGTGCGTTTTAATTTTTTTTAAATAGCACAGGTCACTGCGCTGAATACTTGACTGATTATACTACTGCATTTTGTTGTTTACTAGTTTCATGATTAACCTGCATGACCATCATTTTACTCTCCTTCCCGAATCATGACTACAGAATAGAAATCTATTTAGATCGGTAAAAGTTAACACTCCGAGGCTTGAACCTACCTACACGACCAGTCCCTTACAGGAGGGATGTTCTGACCACTGAGCTACGGGAGCCATGTTTTGAGCACTCGAAATTCGCCTATACTAATATCTGGGGCTTTGAAATTTCATTACTATACTGAAATAACATAAAATTTCACTATGCATTCCGTTAAAGATAGTTCAATTGATTTGTCTTGACTTACAAGGGAGCAACTGTCATCTGATTCCCCATCCCTAAGAAGAGATTAGAACCTCTACCATTTATCTGCATGTAGGCTAGCTGGTTAATTTGGTTTGGTCCCCGAAGATCTTGTTGTACCCCGAAAACACCTGTTTATACCTGTTTACATCTAGACTCAACATTCTATTAGACATTTTTTACCTGTCAACATCAGATCAACAGTTAGGCATACATAAGCATTATAACCGCCTTCCGGTTTTGCCCGACAAACCGGTTTCAATTTTAATAATATCCTATCTCGACCGCAAATCTGATGGCGTCTAATTATAATTATCGTCGACGTTCATTAATGTCAATGATCACCCATTTATCTAAGACAAGTAGCTAATCAACACGGTTTTATTTAAAACTAGCTATGCCCTCGATTTTATCCGCGTGAACTAAGATTTTTGTTTCGTATATTTGCGTGGAACCTTAATTCTTTTTGGAATATCAAAGTAGCCTACAGTGCTTTACAATATCAACTATCGACAGATGAAAGGCCATCGAAATCAACCACGCCGTTCCAAAGATTACTTTTTTTTCCTTGTGCGGAAATCCTCACGGATACTCCCCGCCGAAGTCAGTGTGAGTTATGTCAGATTTAAAGTAACCAAAACCGCATAGCCATTTTGGACCATCAATTGCCAATGGTGATGTGGCTTCTGGTATATTTTTTGGTATATTTAACGGAGGTAGGACACGACGGTATCTCCCGTCCGAAATGAGCTGTCCAACTGGGGAAGTACCTCCGCACTACAGAAGACCGCGGTCGTAATAACCATCGTGTTGTCTTCCCGCCGGTAAATAGGGTAGCCAGAGCTCACTATACCCCTCCTTCCCCTCCCCTTCCTAGCCTCCCCACCCCTTCCCAGCTCTCCCCCTTTCCCTTCAGGGTGGGCAGCGCGTGTGTGACACCCTTAGTGTTGCGTTCATAGGCCACGGTGGCCGCTTTCCATCAGGTGGGCCGTGGGCTTGTCTGCCACCTACGTAGTATAAAAAAAAAAAAATTCTCACGGTCTGGACCCAGGGTCAGCGAAGGCCCCTCTCAGCTGTGGGACTGTGCTCACATCTTTCCTCGGATAGGGAGGAGTGCGCATCATACTGCCACCAACTGTGTAATTTTGTAATATGGACCGGTTTCGGCAAAGTGTGAGTCTGTGTAGCAACTGCTCCATAATTAGTTGAAAGGAGGCTCTAAGTTATAAGGTAGCAGGCAGATCGCGGGCCGATAGTCGGAGCGCGTGCTCTTGTCTTTTTGCTGTTATTTATTACTATATTAAAGAATGTTTAGGCTTTTATGTTTTAATTTTATATACGGCACGGTTAATGCAGTTGAATAATAAAATTCAAGGAGTTGAGCGTTAGGTGTTCAACTGTTTTCGTAACGTATGCAACCTTTTTATTTTTACCCGACTGCGCGACGCAAAGGAGGGTATTGTGTTTATCAGTCTATGTATGTATGTATGTATGTATGTATGTATGTTTGTTTCTATGTGGCGTTCTAGAGGCTAAACGCGTAGGCCGATTTTGATGATTCTTACATCAATCGATTCGTCTTAACCTTGCGAGTGTCACTAAAGACATGACAGTAATCAAAAATCACCACAGCGACAACCAGACGCCATATTGTCAAAATGAAAAAAAAAAAATTCGACGAACTATGTCAAGTGGGGTGTCGTTGAATAGGTATTTCAAAATCATTTTTAGGTTCCTTTTACCATTTTTCATTTTAACTAATAGTTTAGGATTTATAACGAATTAAAGTTGTTTAACAAAACATTCATTCTCGCAAATTTTCTTACTTCAAGGATAAACGATATACAAACAAAAATAATATTTTGATAAAAAATAACTTGCAAATGAATCGTAACTAAAAAGTATAAAATAAAAAAATAATTAAGAAAAACAAAAAACCCGACTGCGTAAACCAAAGAACTAAAAAGAAACAAGCCCAGGAGTTAAGATTTCATACAATACTCACAGTCGGGGCCCCTTAGGAAGATGTGATTGGTAAAATTTAAATGGGCCCCGACTGTGAGTATTGTATGAAATCTTAACTCCTGGGCTTGTTTCTTTCTTTTTAGTTCTTTGGTTTACGCAGTCGGGTTTTTTGTTTTTCTTAATTATTTTTTTATTTTAGACGTACCCTACGTCTATTTCACTTCTCCCCGCCTGATGGTAAGCTGAAGGCAAAGTTTTAGGAAAGAGGGTCACGATTACAAACACGCACAATGTAACAATGGTGGCGCTTAATTTGACGGCCTCATCAGATGCTTTTTTACAACAACACCGGGATATTACGTTTTATATACGTTACTTGAAACTATGACTTTGACGAAGGCAGGACATGACACGATTGAACAGTCAGACTGGTGAAGTACCTCCGCACTACAGAATGCCGCGGTTAATTATTGCCTTGCGTTGTTTCCGACTGTATATAGGGTAGGGAGAGCTTTTTGTGTAGTCAGTGGGAAGACCGAGGGCTTTAACGTGGGACCGAAAAGCAAAAGTTAGCGAAATGTGAGTCTTAAAATACTTCCGGGGATTTGGGGTAAGTATACGTATGATGTACTAAAAACAAAAAATAATAATGACACGAGTTCGACTCCTTTTTGGGTTAGCTAGTTTCTGTAAACGTTTTGCGTATTGTGTGTATCATAATCTGAGATCTATTTCATATTTTACACTCGCGATTCAGCTGTGGGTAAACTTGCCTACATTCCAAGGGTAGGTACCGATTAATTAGCAATAATTTCCATGTAAATAGAAACTGCATTCCACCAGTTGCCGCTGAAGATTTTATAAAACGTAGCCAAGTGAAGAAAATAACACACACTCACATAACTTTGAATCCATTTCCATATTGTAACTATAAATGTATAAAATGTAGTGACTTTCCGCGGTAGCCTAGTGGTATGGGTAATGGACTGCTGAGACGATGTCTCGGGCTCGATCCCAGGTTTTACCATGGCACACACCAATGACTTTTCGATGCGTTTCGAAGTTATGTGTGTATTTATCGCAGGTTTATAAGTGCCCAGTTGATGCATGACAATAGGCTCGCCACCTATTACATTGGGACTTAAACATAAACTGGCGAGATGTGGGTGCTAGCACCTCTACCTACCCCTTCAGTAATACAGGTGTGACTTAATGTTATGTTGTTATATTCGGACCATCAGCGCCCGTCAGGATATACTACAACATACTAGTGTTAATTGGTAAAATGGGTCTAACAATATTTCTTACTTTAGTAGATATATTTATTTGTGTAATTAGTAAGAATTCACACTTGTCTTACAAGATACAGTACACAAATCCGAAACACATTGTAAAAGAAAAGCAAGATTGAAATAATAATACTTTAAGAGGTGGTACGGATGTTACAAAACTTAACCAATGCACTAGGTAACAATTTGAATTCGTATGTTTCCACCATATTGATAATGTCTCCCCGAGGGTCAGGCTTCATGTTATTGGTAGTTACCACGGTTTCAGGTCACGATGTGGTTTCTATGTCGCATTAAATGAAATGTGTATAACAGATGATTATATGCTGTGGACGATGTTTTAAATCTCTTAATTTTTATTGACTCAGAAGAAATTTTCCTTAACAAGTTTAATCATAATAAAATTTTATTATATTATTATATATTATTTGAGCCGTTATCTCATGATTGTTCCTTATTTACCTTTCAGTCTGTATTATCTCTTAAAATCTGTAATTTCATTTTTTAAATCCATATAATTACAAGTTTTGTATATATTTCGAGACAATCTTTTTTATGTTTTGAAAAAATGTCACGATTTCAAAGGGCTACGTATATGAGAAGGTTCTCACGTGATATAACACGATGTAAAGCATCTGATGACACACCACGAGCCACAATTATAACATTGTTGGTGTTTGTAATGGTGACCCTCTTTTCTGAGACTTTGCCTTCAACTTTTCACCAGGCAAGATGAAGTCAAATTGACGTGCCAATTCTAAAGATCTTCAATCTATTATCAAATATTCAATCTGCTATTCTTCAATCTCAGTGTCATCCTACCCATTATAAAGTAGCTCTTCTCCGCGTCCACTCCACAAAACGCAACGTTTTTGCTCTGCCTCTATAAATATTATGTGCCTTCTTACTTTGCCTTCAGCTTACCATAAACAAAAAAAAGTACGATTGAAATTGAAATTTTAAGAGGTTGTGAAATCCTCCAAGGTAGGTGTTATTGAAGTCTACAATTTAATCATTAAACCGTTATACTAATAATTTATTGAATGAGGCAGTAAATCAAATAAATAAACGTAATACTAATTGACATGATGACAACGAAGTACTCGCGATGACATGAGTAAGGCGCTTAGCAATGGCGCAAGAAGCTCCTTATGTCGTCTATACTTGCACTAATAGGGCATTCAACACAACTGGATATATCTGGTGGAACCATTACTTTGAGATACTATTCATGAGGAATATAATATTAATTAGTTAATGTATGACTGAATGCCTCTTCGTTCATCTGATGGAATTTTGGTTGGTCTGTAGCAATGTTAATTAAAAGATTTTGCGTTATCTGATGCCAGAACAACCGCGGTAGCCTAGTGGTATGGGTAATGGACTGCTGAGACGAGGTCTCGGGTTCGATCCCAGGTTTTACCATGGTACACACCAATCGATGCTTTTCGAAGTTATGTGTGTATTTAGTTACAGCTAGGAAAGATCGCGGGTACGAATCCCGTAGAAACATTGACTTCTTCTTTTGATGGTCCAAGATGGAAGGTTCCAAGATTGGCGCTAAGGTATTTGACTATAATATTCAAACTCATGTGGTTGACTTAAAATAGCTATTAGCTGTAGTCAATATACAAAAAAATATTCTACGGTATACTGCATCTAGACGCAAAGTAGGTACTTAAGCTTAACTTAGGTTATGTTCTGGAATCTAGAATGCAAATAAACATACTTAGATAAGTTTTTCTAATTATTCTACTTAAATATTTTCTAATAGCCTTGCTAAATCTTAATGCCATCGTCTGACATTCATCCGTGTCGCTTCATGTCGTAAAATTGTAATTTAATCTAGACTGAATTCAATAATTTCAAATTGACATATTTACATTTGAAATTTTTGCTGGCAGTACAGCAACTGACCGGTTTGATGGTATGTATGCTTGAATGTATCTAATAAAATTGGGCTAGGTGTATGTATCTATGTTCAATATAAATGTATTTATAAAAGAAAACATAACTACGTACCTATGTTTATCCGAAGTCTAGAACCCATATTGTAAGTAACTTTATTTTCCTTGAACTGTTTGTAGGCATCTAGTATTGGGGGTGGCAGGCCCTCCCCATACCCGGGTGCTAGATGGCGACACCGTGGTCCCACACTCGAAGAGCGCCATCTCCAAAAAAATGGCCTTTGGGCGCGAGAGGTATGTCTTGTATTATCTCATCTCCAGCAATCAAAGACCCAACCCAACCCATATAATGACCTGCACCGGCTGGCGTGGGTACTACGATACCCTTGAGGACTTCGCGCACGATAAAAGAAAAGAAAATGTAAGGTATCCATTGTACCCACTTTTGTTTTCCAGGAGGGTCCTAGTTAGAAAGATATTTCAAGGCAGGAACAATCAGCATTCTCTCTCCGGAATGCATCATCAACATGTCTAACTAACTGTGTACTGACAACAGAGTAGCCAGACAAGATGTAGCCTTAATTAAATATGGCCATTTCGTCGTAACTAATATTTAATTGGAATTTTAATCTAAGTTATAGTCACTAGACATTCGAGCAGAATATTTGGACACCTGTCCCATGAAACAGAACAATGTTTGAAGTCGTAGAACAGGTACAATAAACGTATGTTTATAACGCATGTATATGCAGTGATGAGAAAATTGTATCTATAGTTAAAAAAAAAACTAACCAAACTAGTTTTCGAGTGTTCCTACTAGATAAAATAACCGTAGCGGTAGTAGAAGTGAGATTAGGCGTTTGAAAGGAGAAACACTAGAGTGCTTGGTTTATGGGAGTGAAAATAAATTCAAATAGAACAATATCTCATTGTAATGTACAGTCACCTGCAATAATATGTATACGTTTTAGAACTTTTTCACATTAAACTTGTCGAAGTTTACCGTTTTATGTTACAAGGTTCAAAAGTGTATACATATTATTGCAGGTGACTGTACACAAAACCAAAGATTCATTTTCTTTGATCGATATTTTTATTTAGGACACAATATCGTCTTACCTAATAGTAAGCTGAAGGTAAAGTTAGCTGCCGATTAAAGAAGATTGGTGGGGGGAGATAGGAAGGAAAAGGGTGAGGGTTAAGATAATTTAATGGCTAGAAGATGAAGCAAAGTTTTTTGGTCTTACCACTGAAAACACAAAACCTTTTCAGTGAGTTCTGGCTATCCTGCTGCCAGAAGCACAACACAAGGTTATTATTAGCCGCAGTATTCTGTAGGGCGGAAGGTAGGTAAAACCTACTTTGTAAATAGCTAATCGCCTTAAATATTTTTCTTATACAAGTGATAATTAAATCATATCGTTTTAAGTTGTGGAATTGCCTTCTAAGGTCATGGACGCGTCAATTGAGCTGTTCACGATATTATTATCGCATATATTACAAACATTAACGTCACCGAAATTGAACTGTGAAAGGTACAAGCCACAGATTTAGAGTATTTTAGATAACGCAATCTGTCCATCCTGTGTCGCACCACCTTACAGACCAAACTGGTGTAGTGTGGTTTTCGTACCTTTTCGCATTCCAACTTTTGTTTACCCTCATCCATGTCTGTTCAACGCGACTATATGGCATAGCATTGTATGCTAAAATGCCGTAAAAATGTCTAACACTATACGTTTTTATATACCACTTCTTGGCATACAAGCACACGACCCACCTGATGGAAAGTGGTCACTGTGGCCTATGGACGTTTGCAACACCAGGAGCATTACACTCGTGCTGTCTACTCTGTAAAAACCTTCTAATGCCCTTCGTGTAGATGTTAACTCTGTTGTGTGTAACTCTATCTCTCTCGGTTCTTTCTTAAAAATTAGAACCAATGAACTAATATTTGTGTGACGTGTTTAGTTCTAAAATGTGACAGTTTGGTGACACTAATTTCGATTATTATAAGGTTTAAAGGTATTTCCTCGTATTTACATTCCGTCATAGTCAATAAAAAATTGAACCAGTGGCGCTGTGTCATTAAAATTATTCTATTTTAATGCCTTTTTTAATGATTTTTTGATATGACTGGTATTGCAGTATCTGATATGATTTGATATGTTAACATACTAAGTACTTGTTTATTGCACGTGTGGTATCTGACCTATTCTAAGTCTGTGGCCCAAACAAAGACGGCCCACATACAAAACGGGCCCGTTATGGACAATCGAACTTCAGAATGAAGCTATAAAACTTTGAGTTTATAGTTTATACTTTAACGAATATATTCATGATTATGGTAATGTAAAGAGATGAGACAGAGTTATTAAGTGTTTAGTTGCTATTTATTTGGTGTAGAGTACAAAGTTTGACTTTTGGTCATGTCTTGTATAGAATATTTCGGTATTGTTATTTGATACTTATGTTCCTAAAGGAGATGTCTTAGTTGCATTTGAATACCCAACATAATATAGTACCCTTTTACTTTTTTAAAGTCTTTTTCTGTCACAAGGATAGCATAAGGTGAGAAATAAAGATGGACGAATTCCGAAAGTCGACGAAATGTTATCTTCACCAGCGAAACACCTTGGTATAAGATCTTTTTGAATACTTTGCTAGTCAATACCACATCTAAATTTGCATAATGTATACAGAAAATCTTAATTTTAATGAAAACCGGAAATTCCAAATTTATTTGTGACTGCAAATGAGTTGGAGAGATATGTATCTTTGCGACTCAATTTGATAATTTATTTTAGTTGTGTCTTTTCACGTTCATTTAGATTTTTCCCACAGATAAATGAGAACTTTCATTCATTTTGATTGTTAAACATGAAGTCTTTTCTTAAGCCTTCTAAGTATTCAGGTCATGAACAACAATAAATATAGATAAGTGTGATGTTTTATTTAATTAGTTGCTATTCTCAAACTACGACAAGTATATTCGAGAGTATATGTCCAAGGACTAGGCAAAAGGGTTCGTTCAGAAACGTTATAGTACGAAAATTGAGTAGTTTAAGAACTAATTAGTAACACTACTACTAGTACTGGACAAGTATGATTACTATGTAAAATAGGTACACATATAAACATTCAAACCAATTCAAATATGTGGACCAATTTATGTGTACCTACAATTTGCACTAAGTATAAATCGAAGCAACGACCTCCATACCACCAACCGTCGCGTCGTCAATACCAGTCAGGTCAAGGGGTCATTCAATAATAAAAGCCTACAAATAACAATAAAGTTGCTTGCTGTTGGTGTTAAACCACGTAATAAGACGTCAGGAGTCAGAGATCACCAATGTGGTTCTATTATTCGTTCGTCAGGCATTCAAAGAACAAGCAAAGATAAAAGATTTGAATGTATTTCAACTGGTAGAAAAGATCTATGTGGTGATAACAAATATTGTTGAATTACAACACTTTTAGAGTGAGCTACATACCGCAAACTGTTCGTCTTAGTGTGACGCCAAACGGACACAGTATATAGGAGGTACTTTTTTTTCCGTGCACAAAATCCACACCGAAAGTCGATGGAGGTGGTAATGTCGGACTCGAACCGACCAAAACGCACGCCGTCCATGACTCTTTCATTGCCGGAGGTGAGATTATTACAAGACATATCTCTCGCACCCCGGCAGACCCGGGGACATCTCTATGACCCCCTTCCCCTAATGTGGGAAGTATACATATAGGAGTTACTATGATTAGTAATCACATTTGCCACTAAATTTTACATGTTTCGTGTGGATCCGACCACACGACACATGTAAATTTTTAATGGTAACTTAATTTTACAATCTATGAAGACGGACTCCAGAATATTTCGCTACCACGACTATCTTCGATGTTCTTCAAGAAAACGAATAAGAAGGTTTCTACAGGGTCGGCAGCACGAGTGTGACTCATCTGGCATTGCAAACGTCCATAGGTCATGGTGACCACTTTCCATCAAGTGGACTGTGTGCTAGTCTGTCAACGTATAAGCCGTTTAAGTTAAATTAACAGGAAGAAAAGAAGTGAGCAGATTCTATCTTCTGGAGTGAAACCTTTGGTAACAACCTGACACAACTCTAACATAATGATAATCGTCCTGTGATCTGCGAAAAAGAGATGTGTTTTTTTCGTAGGTAGACAAAACGTAACATAAACCCACATTTCGCCAGTTTATGTTCAGGTCCCAATGTAATAGGTGGCGAGCCATTTACTAGGGCACTTATAAACCTGTTAAAAACTTCGAATAACTTCGAAAAGCATCAAAAAGTCATTGGTGTATCAATGGTAAAACTTGGGTTCGAACTCGAGACCACGTCTCCGCAGTCCATTACCCATACCACTAGGCTACCGCGGTTCGTAGGTAGAGCTAAGCAGATTACATATACTAATATTAAAAATGCGAAAGTAACTTCTGTCTGTCTGTTAAGTACATTATTGAAATGACGAAATTAGGTACAGAGGGAGCTTGGGAAAGGATTATATTTGGTGATTATACGCGGGTGAAACTAAAGGCAATTGCTAGTATCATACTAGCCGTTGCCTTTAGTTTAACTCATACTAGTAGTATGAGTTATCAGACAGATCTAAACAATATTTAATTCACCGTTATGACTCCTAAATTACAATTGCTTGACAATCATTGTCTGTTCTATCGTCCGTTACAAGTCCAACCTTAAAAATCATTCACGCTTCGTCGCACCCGGAAATCGAAGCTGGGACTTCAGTCAAGCATCGAGGAAGGGCAGGACAGGACAGAGCGGTAATAAAAATAAAAATAATAATATGTTACGCTTGTCGAAGCATTGCCAGACAACTTCCGTCTGAGTATTTTGATGACAGAGATTTGAAAATAGTTATTATAGGTATTATTTATATGATAGTATTGCTTATATGAAATAAGTGTTTTTGTACCTCGTCATAAGAGAGGGTCATACTAAATACCGAGTGACATCTGATGTTGCAAGTCTTTACAAGAATTTTAAGAGCATGACTAAGAGACCGCGGCAGCCTAGTGGTATGGGTATTGGACTGCTGAGACGAAGTCTCGGGTGCGATCCCAGGTTTTACCATAGCACACACCAATGACTTTTCGGTGCTTTTCGAAGTTATGTGTGTATTTATCGCAGTTAATAGCAATAGGCTCGCCAACTATTAAATTGGGACCTAAACATAAACTGGCGAAATGTGGGTACTAGCACCTCTGCCTACCTCTTCGGGGATATAGACGTGAGTTTATGTTATGTTTATGTAAGTAATGATTGATCACTGATAGGCCGCACGACTCCGACTCACACTTGGCCGGTTGTTTTTCAATCAGAAAAGTACCTCTGTTCGCTCAGTTATCTGATATATACCCCATTAGATTAAAGCCACCGCCACCTTCGTAATCGAATTTGTGACGCTTCTGAGAGGTAATAGGCGTAGGCAACATCCTACCGATCAAAAAAATGTAAGCCTTTAAAAGCGTGTCGACCTTAATCAAAAGCAATTGATAAACCTCCATTATTGGGAGGACCTGCGACAGGTAGAATGGTAGATCAGTTTTTATCACAGAGTGTAAGTAGAACGCTCCCTAAGCCGAAGACCCCTGGTAGTACCTACTCATATAAATAACAACACAGGGAATAATGGATGACGCTCTGGCGCCTCTCTCAACTCTCCGGGTTTGAGGGATTGGTGAGGTCAGACGGCAGTTATTCTCGTTAAAAAATAGTAAAAGAAAAAGTCGACCATATTGAATATAAACCTTGAGAACCCGATATAGTAAAACGAATTTCGTGAGTAGACACATTTGATTCCAAATCTGACAAAAATAGTTTCCGTAGTTACTAGGATTATGATGACTCTAGTATAAGATCTGAGGGAGAGTTTTGAATCGGTCTAGACATTGTCCAGTATCTCAAGTAGTAAGAGCATTCTCCGTGTAAAAGATTGGTCGCGGGTTCAAAAACCGTCGGTCGGTTTAAAAAAAAAGGAGGATAGAATTAGATAGTAACATTTTTTACAATAAAAACCATGTCATCGTGAAGTGATAAATGACCTGTTATCTATTTTACTACTGATGGCCACCATTATACGGTAGTGTGTAGTCATCTCTAGGCATGTTAAACTATTATAATAGTAATATTTCTTTCTACCATGATATACTGTGGCCATTATGCTAATGTGGAGATGAAAGATCGACATGAAAAATAGTTTTAATCGTGGATATAAATTGTCGAAACGTAGGCAGTAGTATTTAAATCCATATATGGTCAAGCATGTTTTTGTGGTACGTAACAAAAGGCGGGCCATTTGCCTTCAACTGGGAGTGTGGACACAGATAAACAGTCTTGGTCACCCTGGGTTATAGTTCATCATTTAAAAAGTCTTATGAATATAACTAGCTGTTGCCCACGGTATTGTGCAGTGGTGTAAATTTTAGCGCTCTATGAGTAGAGCTCATCTCTATTTGACGCTCCACTCTCCTCTGCACTCGACTCTACACGCCTGAATTCAGCGCCTTCTACCCCTTTGAGTTTTTTGCTATTTTGTCCATCTCCCAATCCTCCCATTTTATCACTTCCCCTATCTAAAATTGGGAAGTGAGGAAGTAGTGTTTCTCACTTCCCCATTTTCTCAACTTCCCCTTTTCCGTCTTTTTTATCTCTCGTCCTTGTCCTCACAACAGCCTTAGCTTTTCTTTCCCCTTCTTCTCCCCTACCACTCTCCTTACCCCTCCCCTTCCTTGGTACTCCTCAACTTCATTCTCAGCTCCACCTCCACGCAAAGATGATGATGACTAAAATTTCTTTTCAGTCATCATCATTTGGCGATAGTCTTGGTTGCATTGGAGGCCCGTCCTCGGAGAAATTTCGTGTTTAATTATACATATACGTTTAAAGGAATGCGGAATTGAAATTGTAACTGGTTTGAAACGAGTTTTAATTTTTTGTATTATTTTCGCTAGCATTTCTAAATGTTAGATTCCAGTTTTTAAGAAAATAAAACCGCGGAATGTGTTTTCTAGAAATAAATATAGTCATTTTATCAACATCAACACAGACAGAGTAATAATTTTTATCATATACGTTTATCTGTTAAGAAACGTGTTCGATCCATAAAGTTATTAGTACTAGCATAAATAGAGCAACAATCTCCTAATTACCGCGACGAATTAAAAATACCAAATGAATTTAAATATCCACTTTTACAGCTGGCTATAGTTTTTATTAAAAATGTTTCACAAATCATATACCTACTCCGTTGCTTTCTAACACCTTTTTTTTATCGTGCGCAAAATCCCCACGGATCTCCACCAAAACCGATGGAGGTGATTATGTCGGACTCGAACCGACCAAAACGCACGCCGTCCATGGGTCCTTGATTGCCGGAGGTGAGATTATACAAGACATATCTCTCGCACCCCGGCAGACCCGGGGACATCTCTGTTGAGATGACCCTCTTCCTCCAATGTGGGGACCATGGTGTCCCCATTGCTTTCTATCACCTGAGTTTAGTCTGAAGATAAATACGTATATCACTCGTACACTTTGTCTCTAAGTATTACTAATAACTTAATGATTTAATTAATCTCGTAACGTATTTTCTTGTTCATTATCATAATGTATCTTACATAACAAGAAATACTTACATGTCAAAACTTAATCAAACATAAACTCATCAAACAGGATAATGATTATATCGCGTCATTTTCTCGTTGAAAAACTCTTATTATTGTGTGTATGTTCATTATTATTTTTACTAATTATTTTCTTTCCTTTGTTACAGGTGAGTTCATCATGAATATACGAGTAGTTTACCAAAGGTTTCGTAAGTAGGTACTATTGTTTGCAATTTAGGATTATTTCAATTTGTTTGCCCTCGTGAAAACCCAAATAAACATATCACCATAGCATTTCATCTACGCTTTATCTCGCAGATGAAATAATTCGAAATATATTAAATAAATATTCTACGACAATCTACGCAACGCAACCTAGACCCATGGAAAGCATAGTTTAACTAGCTTGTGTTATAGGTTCTAGAAGCCGGATAAACATACTTAGATACCTACTAATACATACATATTATACAAAGAAACACCCTGACCAATGCAAATATTCATATTCATGCACACAAATATTTGCACTGAGCGGGAATCGAACCCACGCCTCCTGCGCAGCAGTCGCGTTCACTACCGCCACGCCACGGAGGCATATTGGCATCATTGGCTTACTTTGGAATTGATTCACCAAGAAAAAACAATACTCCTAATATCGTTAGGTACACAATTTTTAAGAAAGAATTCTTTACTTGTTCAAGTGTTTCCTTCTTATTAATATTTGCACTGATCAGGAATCGAACCCACGCCGCGCAGTCGCGTTCACTACTGCCACGCCACAGTGGTCATGTCTTCAGGTAAACACATGCTCTTAATTGTTGGCCATTTTGTTGAACAACTTGTTTGACTAGTGAAATAAATACCATCCATCTCGTAATGTAATTAATGTAATTATACTTTTTATTGCGGTTTCACATCATCCATCATTTTCTTGGCCACGCTTAATAAATCAAATTAATGCGAGAGTAGGCAGGGTCCAAAGATTTATGTTAGTTGGCTACCTAACTTTACAAATTTGGTCTTATATGTGACATAAAACCATGGAAAACAACAAGTGGAAGTGGACGCCTGTCATTGGTATGCGTATTTACGCAACAAATGATAAATTTGACAATATGAACGTTTTTGTAAGAATATTTTTTTATCTATAGCAAAGTAATCGTTATTTTGAACGGTTGAAAAAAAAGTATAGCTATATGTATTGTATTGCCTGCCTTAAAAAGGGTTAAATGTGATTTTCTTTTGCAGTATACGTATAATTTGAGCTAATATGTCATTAAAAGTAGTAGCAAACTCCACCAATCAAAGCAGTTATTTACTAATAATGCACGGTATTATTAACGGTTGTATGTGTGAATTTTGCGACATCAGTTCCACTACTGAAACTATCGTGTCGCATTTCTACTAGTTTTCTCTGTTCTATGCATAACACCATAAACAGAATTAAAACGGTGTCTTCTTTATTAGCGGTGTCTTCTTTATAAGACACAAATTCGCTCCTGCGTGGAATACTGCTCGCATCTCTGGGATGGCTCCGCAAAGTACTTATTAGATGCTCTCGACAGGTTGCAGCGACGTGCGGTCCGCATTATTGGGAGTCCTGAGGTCACAGAGTCCCTCGAGCCTTTGCAGATGCGTAGAGATGTTGCGTCCCTGGCAGTATTTTACCGTCTCTACCATGGTGAATGTTCTGATGAGCTCTTCCAACTAATCCCACCCTCCCCTTTCCTACACAGGACAACGCGTGCAGGGCTTAGGTGTCACTCGCACACGGTACAGAATATTCCATCAAGAACCAAGCGGTTCGGTGAGTCTTTTCTCTGCCGTACCATTAAGTCCTGGAATTCCTTGCCGGCGCACGTGTTTCCTTCTTCCTACAGTCCCGGGTCCTTTAAGCGGGGCGTGAAAAAGCATCTGATGAGGCCGTCAAGCTGAGCGCCACCATTGTAGCACTGAACGTGTTTGCAATGGTGACCCTCTTTCATGGGACTTTGCCTTCAGCTTAACATCAGGCGAGGTAAAGTCAAATTGACGTGCCATAGATAAAAAAAAAAAAATAAAAAAAAAATAGGAAATAATTATGAGCGGATTTTTCCCATACTCGGGAGAAACCAAATAAAACTGATCTAGGTATTTCGTTATGCACAAAAGCATAATCAATTTCATTGCTTAAGCCTCCCTTATTGCAATTACTACTACGAGTGAATTAAATTCGTCGCAAAACGTAGCCGATTCCATTCTTAAATCTTGTGTTCCTAAATGTAATGTAATCTTTAATTTTCAGTATATAGACACTGAAACAATACTTAAAACATTTAAACAATTAAATATAAAAAAGACTGAAGATCTCTGGGGCATTTCAACCAATATAATAAATTCAATAATGCCCACTATTGCGCCCTACCTTGCATTCATATTCAATAAATGTATAGATGAAAAACAATTTCCAAATCTTATGAAGTACAGTAAAATCATTCCGTTATTCAAAGCAGGGGACAAAAGTGACCCATCCAATTTTCGTCCCATCTCTATATTACCAGCGCTAAGTAAAATTTTTGAAAAAATAATATTTAATCAACTGCTTTCACATTTTGCAGCCAATGATTTACTTCATAAAAAACAGTTTGGTTTTACTAAAGGCAAAAATACAACAGATGCAGGAGTCGCACTAGTTAAACATATATTTGATGCATGGGAGGAGAAGCAGGATGCCATTGGTATTTTTTGTGACTTATCAAAGGCTTTCGATTGTGTTGATCATGAGACCTTGTTATTAAAGTTAGATTATTATGGTGTCTCGAATAGCTCACTTAGCTTACTTAGGTCTTACCTCACTGGCAGAGTACAAAAAGTAAACGTTAATGGCACCGATTCTTCTGGCGCCCCGCTAGTCATGGGAGTACCCCAAGGCTCGATATTAGGACCCCTTTTGTTCCTGATATATGTAAACGACCTTCCATACTTCATTGAAAATCTTTGTGAAATAGTATTATTTGCTGATGACACTTCATTAATTTTTAAAACTGACAGACAAAAAGTAATACTTGACGATGTGAATAATACCCTTTCTGTAATATTGCATTGGTTCACGAGTAATAACCTGCTACTTAATGCCAAAAAAACAAAATGTGTAAAATTTACGATGCCAAATGTAAGACATATAGACTCAAACATTATAATGAATAATGAAACTGTGGAAATAGTCAATACCACAGTTTTTCTTGGCATCACACTAGATAATAAACTACAATGGGGTTCTCATATCACAGCCTTAGCAGGAAGACTTAGCTCAGCTGCCTATGCGGTTAGAAAGATAAGGTCACTAACTGACGAGAAAACGGCACGATTAGTTTATTTCAGTTACTTTCATAGCGTTATGTCATATGGTCTGCTGCTGTGGGGCTCAGCTGCCGATATTGCAACTATATTTATATTACAGAAACGAGCTATACGAGCAATCTATTGCCTCGGACCCCGTGACTCGCTGAAAGAACTGTTTAAAGAAATTAATATTTTAACAGTTGCCTCACAATATATTTACGACAACGCCTTATATGTAAGGAAGAACCTAGACCTCTTCCAAAAAAAATCAGACTTTCACAACTTGAATACGCGAAATAAAAATAAACTGGCGATACCGAAACTAAGGCTTCATAAAGTCAGTAATTCGTTTGTGGGCAAATGTATAAAAATATATAATAAAATTCCTCAGGATTTGGCTGACCTGCCACTTGATAAGTTTAAAATAGAATTGAAAAAATTTTTAACTAAAAAAAGCTATTATAAAGTAGACGAATATCTTGATGATAAAAATGCGTGGGCATAATAATCTCTTGCTCTTGCACCCAGTTATTATAAATAAACAACTAAATATTAAAAAGAATAACGATAATCTACCTGAGTTTCTTGCTGGTCTCTTCTCAGGAGATTTAACTACCGAACCAGCGAAAGAATCATTTTCTAATGATTTATTTACTAAGTATCCTAATTTATTATGAATTATAATATTTTTGACAAATGTAGGTACATAATTATTGTAAAACTTTGACATTCATAAGTGCTCTTTATGTGCCTAAACTGAATAAATGAAATTGATTCTTTGATTCTTTGATTCCCAACATTTGGACAATAATAGATACAGCATTAGACTGAAACAGGCTAATTAATTGAGTTTCTCATACACTTAATTTATTAGTGTACGAATACATAAAAAGCGTGAATCAATTTTAAATTAATTTCCCGGAGATTACAAGTCTGCGGGTAATTCATACAAGTCGTCTCATGAATACCGACTTCACTTGTACTTGCATTCAGAGAGAGACAAGTAATCAATATGCATGGAATCATAGATTATGTACGGATGTATTAATATTGATTAGGAGATAATTAGAAATAAATAAGTACTTATGCCATGCTCGGCGGCTGTTGATTGATGGAGTTTGAGGTGTGCGTTTCCATTGAATTACGTGTAATGGTAATTTTGTAACTGTCTGGCTATGGTACCCACACCGGGTCTAGATAAGAGGCATAGAGGAAAGTGCTGGTTTTACGTCTGGGAAGGTGAAATGCGTGCTTATTTTCCCGGTATTATGGGAATCGGAGGTTGATAAGTCGGAAGGCGAACTCCGGGACGGGTCCCAGCCGGCGGGTGAAGGCCTCAGATTCATTCGGAATACAAAACTATTATGATGAACTTAAATAATTAGGCGTTAAAATAATTAACAATTCAAACTTCAGAACTGAATATATGAATGTGCAAATTTAAACGATTTTTTGGCAACTAGAAGCGGTATCATTCTAGTTAGTTAGCAAAAAATATTTTTATATTTATAATCGCTTTTTTTACCATTCATATACATTTATATTACTAAAATACATGTATATTGTCATGATAAGCTTTTTAGCAAGCAATTAACGGATTATATACTTAGTCACTTTCTCACAACGACGTTTTGTGTAAAGAGATATATGGCACTCGCATACTTTATTCCTCTAAGTATTACCAGTAACTTTATGATTTATATCACTGACGATATTCCCGTGTCGTCGCTAACCAACGCAAACGCACACCGTCTGATTGTAGATGTACACAAGTTCTATTGAAATTGAACATATTTTTTTGTACAGAAATCAATTTAGTATTGGCTATTAAAGGAAATTGAAGTAATAAGCAGTTGCCTCCATGTTTGTACATAAATACTTCCTCGGCACTCGGAGGTCTCGGCACTCTGGGCAGCTAATAATTTCTCTTTACAAATTTAACACCGTAATATTTTAATGACAGTGTTACCTATTGTGTTTACGATAATTACATTTCTGTGTACGTACTTGTGCTGGATAAAATATCTAATTGTAAACAATATACCTACGTAAGTTTTTTTAGTGCACTGCATCGCCGCGAAAAAGCCGCGGTAGCCTAATGGTATGGGTAATGGACTGCTGAGACGAGGTCTCGGGTTCGATACCAGGTTTTACCATGGCACACACCAATGACTTTTCGATGCTTTTCGAAGTTATGTGTGTGTTTATCGCAATTTTATAAGTGCTCGGTCAATGGCAATAGGCTTGCCACCTATTACATTGGAACCTAAATATAAACTGGTGAAATGTGGGTGCTAGCACCTCTGGCTACCCCTTCGGGGACATAGGCGTAAGTTTATGTATGTATGTATGTATGTATGTATGTATGTATGTATGTATGTATGTATGTATGTATGTATGTATGTATGTATGTATGTATGTATGTATGTATGTATGTATGTATGTATGTATGTATGTATGTATGTATGTATGTATGTATGTATGTATGTATGTATGTATGTATGTATGTATGTATGTATGTATGTATGTATGTATGTATGTATGTATGTATGTATGTATGTATGTATGTATGTATGTATGTATGTATGTATGTATGTATGTATGTATGTATGTATGTATGTATGTATGTATGTATGTATGTATGTATGTATGTATGTATGTATGTATGTATGTATGTATGTATGTATGTATGTATGTATGTATGTATGTATGTATGTATGTATGTATGTATGTATGTATGTATGTATGTATGTATGTATGTATGTATGTATGTATGTATGTATGTATGTATGTATGTATGTATGTATGTATGTATGTATGTATGTATGTATGTATGTATGTATGTATGTATGTATGTATGTATGTATGTATGTATGTATGTATGTATGTATGTATGTATGTATGTATGTATGTATGTATGTATGTATGTATGTATGTATGTATGTATGTATGTATGTATGTATGTATGTATGTATGTATGTATGTATGTATGTATGTATGTATGTATGTATGTATGTATGTATGTATGTATGTATGTATGTATGTATGTATGTATGTATGTATGTATGTATGTATGTATGTATGTATGTATGTATGTATGTATGTATGTATGTATGTATGTATGTATGTATGTATGTATGTATGTATGTATGTATGTATGTATGTATGTATGTATGTATGTATGTATGTATGTATGTATGTATGTATGTATGTATGTATGTATGTATGTATGTATGTATGTATGTATGTATGTATGTATGTATGTATGTATGTATGTATGTATGTATGTATGTATGTATGTATGTATGTATGTATGTATGTATGTATGTATGTATGTATGTATGTATGTATGTATGTATGTATGTATGTATGTATGTATGTATGTATGTATGTATGTATGTATGTATGTATGTATGTATGTATGTATGTATGTATGTATGTATGTATGTATGTATGTATGTATGTATGTATGTATGTATGTATGTATGTATGTATGTATGTATGTATGTATGTATGTATGTATGTATGTATGTATGTATGTATGTATGTATGTATGTATGTATGTATGTATGTATGTATGTATGTATGTATGTATGTATGTATGTATGTATGTATGTATGTATGTATGTATGTATGTATGTATGTATGTATGTATGTATGTATGTATGTATGTATGTATGTATGTATGTATGTATGTATGTATGTATGTATGTATGTATGTATGTATGTATGTATGTATGTATGTATGTATGTATGTATGTATGTATGTATGTATGTATGTATGTATGTATGTATGTATGTATGTATGTATGTATGTATGTATGTATGTATGTATGTATGTATGTATGTATGTATGTATGTATGTATGTATGTATGTATGTATGTATGTATGTATGTATGTATGTATGTATGTATGTATGTATGTATGTATGTATGTATGTATGTATGTATGTATGTATGTATGTATGTATGTATGTATGTATGTATGTATGTATGTATGTATGTATGTATGTATGTATGTATGTATGTATGTATGTATGTATGTATGTATGTATGTATGTATGTATGTATGTATGTATGTATGTATGTATGTATGTATGTATGTATGTATGTATGTATGTATGTATGTATGTATGTATGTATGTATGTATGTATGTATGTATGTATGTATGTATGTATGTATGTATGTATGTATGTATGTATGTATGTATGTATGTATGTATGTATGTATGTATGTATGTATGTATGTATGTATGTATGTATGTATGTATGTATGTATGTATGTATGTATGTATGTATGTATGTATGTATGTATGTATGTATGTATGTATGTATGTATGTATGTATGTATGTATGTATGTATGTATGTATGTATGTATGTATGTATGTATGTATGTATGTATGTATGTATGTATGTATGTATGTATGTATGTATGTATGTATGTATGTATGTATGTATGTATGTATGTATGTATGTATGTATGTATGTATGTATGTATGTATGTATGTATGTATGTATGTATGTATGTATGTATGTATGTATGTATGTATGTATGTATGTATGTATGTATGTATGTATGTATGTATGTATGTATGTATGTATGTATGTATGTATGTATGTATGTATGTATGTATGTATGTATGTATGTATGTATGTATGTATGTATGTATGTATGTATGTATGTATGTATGTATGTATGTATGTATGTATGTATGTATGTATGTATGTATGTATGTATGTATGTATGTATGTATGTATGTATGTATGTATGTATGTATGTATGTATGTATGTATGTATGTATGTATGTATGTATGTATGTATGTATGTATGTATGTATGTATGTATGTATGTATGTATGTATGTATGTATGTATGTATGTATGTATGTATGTATGTATGTATGTATGTATGTATGTATGTATGTATGTATGTATGTATGTATGTATGTATGTATGTATGTATGTATGTATGTATGTATGTATGTATGTATGTATGTATGTATGTATGTATGTATGTATGTATGTATGTATGTATGTATGTATGTATGTATGTATGTATGTATGTATGTATGTATGTATGTATGTATGTATGTATGTATGTATGTATGTATGTATGTATGTATGTATGTATGTATGTATGTATGTATGTATGTATGTATGTATGTATGTATGTATGTATGTATGTATGTATGTATGTATGTATGTATGTATGTATGTATGTATGTATGTATGTATGTATGTATGTATGTATGTATGTATGTATGTATGTATGTATGTATGTATGTATGTATGTATGTATGTATGTATGTATGTATGTATGTATGTATGTATGTATGTATGTATGTATGTATGTATGTATGTATGTATGTATGTATGTATGTATGTATGTATGTATGTATGTATGTATGTATGTATGTATGTATGTATGTATGTATGTATGTATGTATGTATGTATGTATGTATGTATGTATGTATGTATGTATGTATGTATGTATGTATGTATGTATGTATGTATGTATGTATGTATGTATGTATGTATGTATGTATGTATGTATGTATGTATGTATGTATGTATGTATGTATGTATGTATGTATGTATGTATGTATGTATGTATGTATGTATGTATGTATGTATGTATGTATGTATGTATGTATGTATGTATGTATGTATGTATGTATGTATGTATGTATGTATGTATGTATGTATGTATGTATGTATGTATGTATGTATGTATGTATGTATGTATGTATGTATGTATGTATGTATGTATGTATGTATGTATGTATGTATGTATGTATGTATGTATGTATGTATGTATGTATGTATGTATGTATGTATGTATGTATGTATGTAATGTATGTATGTATGTATGTATGTATGTATGTATGTATGTATGTATGTATGTACCACACCTGATGGTATGCAGAGGCGCAGTTCAGAACATGATCCCCACCCTGAACGCATCGAAAGTTGTTTTTGATATCTGTCGCATACTATAAGGGTCCCGTGCTCCAATTGATGGTAAGTACTACAACTTCACATCTTATAACTACGGTAAAGTCCATGAAAATCGGGCTAACCGTTTCGGAGAGTGCCCTTTTAACTGTAAATTGATATGGCGACAAAAACCGACCCAAGCGAATAAAATATGTGGTTCTTCAAGAATGGCATCAGAAGGTTATCACATGGCCACCAGTTCCTATCAAGTAGGCCGTGTGCTTGTTTGCCACTTCACCATCTCCCTGATCTTGTTCCAATTAATTGGATTGGACGCAATATATTATTCTCCTCCACACATTCCTGTCAGTTGTCATTTCATCAGTCCCTTCCTTCTTTTTCAAATCTTCTTTCACACAATCCATCTTTTTTTGGGCAGTCCTCTGCTTCTAAAACCATGTTGGCCACGTAAATATTAAAAAAACTAACTAATCAGAAACCTAGACAATAGTATATTTATCTCATTTACAAATTTCGTAATTATTTTAACTGTATATTGTGGATTTGAGTGATCTCCACTTTGTGGGGAGCGCAGCCGGCCATATTTTCTTGAGTTATAGACTTTTGTTCAGGTGAAACTTGAATGATTTTTCTGTAAATATGACTTTTATTAGTAAATAACTTACGTTGCTTGTAAGCTAGCGGTATTATGGTAAGTTTATGGACGTATTGTACGCTATACTCTACCACTTGTAGTGTTCAAAATGATATATGATTAAAACATAAATTTACAGACGTGTAAAGGTGTTTTCTCTGTCCTAATTAGGCAAATAAGAAATGTCTTTCCATTTGCTTCGATCCCGGTACACGGATTTCGCTTCCTATACCTACTTTAATGGTTCAATCGGTTAGCCTATAGCAGTTCACTGCTGGACATAGGCCTCTTCCAACGTTGATAAACTTTGGTCTACTATTTTCACACTGCCCAGATGGGTTTATACAGGGTTTTATTTCGAGTTTTCCTTGTAACGTACAAACATATGGTCACGCCCGTAATCCCTGAAGGGGTAGACAGAGGTGTATCAAACACCTACATTTCGCCAACTATTAATTTAGGTCTCACGTAATAGAGGGCGAGCCTATTGCCGCCAGTCGTTTCGTACAAAAATGGGTATGACGAAAATAAATTCCTAACCGAAATATCACCTTCATTCTCTGAGCCTATTCCTAACTCTGTTGGGGTTGCAAGTCTAACTAAGATGCGGCTGAACTGTGGTATTTTCCATGAATCACATCCATAACACTGCCATCGCACCTCCACAGTCAAATTAGCGATATCGAAGTTCTGTAGTTAGGCTAGTCGAACTTTTGGGAGCTCCAACTACCCGTAACGACTGCCATAGATGTTCGTTTAGCAACCGGGGCCGAGTTAACGTGCTCTTTAAGGCACGACCAGACCAGTGCAAATAGCCATAATCATGCATACAAATATTCGTACTGACTGGGGATCGAACCCGCGTCTTCTACGTAGCAGTCGCGTTTACTACCGCCATGCCACAGAGACGTAATATTACCTATTTATTACAAAACTGTCAGTTCATAAATAAATTTTAACTAGTTGTCAAATGGGTGGTCCAAATGTAACCGTAGTTAATTACATGTTCAGCTTCGAAAAAGTATCTACTTAATAAAAAAAACACATTTAACTTTTATGGATGTAGGCCGGCAGGTTAATTAGCATTTCTTATGTCATAGTTTAATCGTGTTACTGGACACTAAATGTCTTAGGTTTAAGCAGAAGAAGTATGAAGGTTAAGAGAGTTTCTGTGATGTCAGGACAGAAGACAAAGCAGGATTTTATACTATCGCAGAGCATTGTCAACTGAATCCCTCAGCCTTCCCGCTGACAATAGAAAACCTCTCCAGTGAGCTCTGGAGCTACCCTACTCATCGTTGGAAACACAACAGACAGTTATCATTATCAGCAGATATTCTACAATCGGTACTTCCCCGTCGGATGCACAATTAGGACGGAAGATACCGTCCTGTCTTACCTCTTTTTTTCAAACGGTAAAGATATAACGACACGATTAGCATCACTTCGTCGGCGGTTTGTTTGTCTAACAATACCTTTTTCTCAAGAACACTTAGTCAGGTCTAGGTTAGGTACCGACTCATATCTACAACGCGTTCAAAGTCGCTATAATCATGTATTTCTAAATCAACGCAATCAAAAGTATAGTCATTAAATGATACTGCATTTAGACAATCACAAGATTGTCAGAATCATAGACATTAATATTACTAGCATAAATAGATCCACAGACTCTTTTATTACTACATAACCGAATTTAAAATGTCAGTGGCAGTGACTTGTGACTTTAGTGTAGAAACATTGACGTCACTGTAATATCTATTTTTGTCAAAGTTGATAATGGTTTATAAAAACGTTTCATGGTTTGTAAATTCTATCACTATCTCGCGTCTAGGTTTTGTGTAATAATAGGGATGTCTCTCGCACACTTTATTTCTCAAAAGAACTTCTCGATGAGTTAGAGTAATGAAATTTAGTAAGAAACTAATTCTATCATAAATCAAAGGAAAGTCAGTTGTCCACGTCTCTATAAAACTATATATAAATTAGGTTTAGTTAATAAGCTTGTCAGAAACATACTCATCAGACATTCTCAAGATCAAGCAGCCATTCCCTTTCACCAACTAAAGCAACACAATAAAAAATCAAACCAATCTAATCAAACAAGTCTACGGGAGCTGCGCACACGCAGGGCCGGTGTCACGCGATGGTGTACCCACACTCTTCATCATACACACGAGATGCTTATAAATCTCTCAACGAATGGATACACCTGCATATTTTTATTTAGTGCACCTCGATTTGGCTTCACATCGCCTGATGATAAGCCGATGGCATAAGTCTCAGGAATGAGGATCTCCATTACAAACAAGTATATTACACATACATTAATAAAATAATACATACATAAATAAAATAGATATATATTTTAGGAGTCACCTAGAGCCACCTAGATTCATAGGTAACATTATGGGTTCTAGAGCGCGTATAGTCATGCTTTAAATACTTTTATTTAGTAAATACATACACATCCAGGCCAATGCAATCATTCATATTCATGCATATGCCTTCATGCATTTTCATATTCATCATATTTCCACCGAGCGGAAATCGAATAAGACAAATAAAAATAATTACGTATCGTGATTTTTATGCCAATATACAGTGTACTAGGAGTACTATCAGGGGCCTTCGGCTTCGGGAGTGTTTCCCTCACACCCTGTATAGTCTGCATAATATATGCATATTGCACGAATACATCGTGCAATATGCATACAAATATTTGTACCGTGCAAAATCACACCAGGGATCGCTACTTATGTAGTCATTCCTCTATATAATTATTAACATCCCACTCAATTCCACATTTATAACCAAATGTATATCTCTTGTGGGTAACTAATTACAGGTCCTGACAACTGATAAGAGACCTCTGTAGCCCGGAGCTACGGAGGAGCTTAAGATGAGCAGTAATTACGTAACGAATGTGGGCATATTCTCACAAAGATGCCCAGATAATAATCAGGTCTACCTGTGTGGGTGTTTATCTTGAAAGAATTACTTTGTCGTTGAAAAAAAATAGCAGATATGAAATATGCAAAGGCATAGAATAAATTGGAAAGAATTATTATTTTTTATATAATGAATTAATAATCCTTAAATAAACATCTTTAGAGTAAACTAGACCCATTCTCTGAGCCAACCAAACCAACTCAGTTGGGGTCAACTTTCTAGTCTAACTAAGATGCGGTTGAACTTCACTATTATCCGTGAAGCGACTACCATCGGACCTTCACAATCAAATTGGCAATATATAGTTAGGCTAGTCGGCATTTTGAGGGCTCCAACTACCCGTAACGACTACCATAGATGTTCGGATGTCAACCAAGACCGACGGCTTAACGTGCTCTCCGAGGCACGACCACACCAGCGCAATATTTGCTCTGAGCGGGGATCGAACCCGCGCTTCTGCGCAGCAGTTGCGTTTACTACCGCCACGGTACACACTATAAAATATTTAGTTGCATCTTTCATAGTTAGTCTAAGATGAAATCTATCAATATCAGTGCCATGTACCTTGATCAGTGACCGGTTCTGAAAAGGATGCCTGTATAGACTGAATGGAGAAGTCAGAGTCTGGTGCTAGAGGTCTATGTCCAACTGCGCACTGCAATAGGCTAGTTTAATTTCAAGGAATGTAAGGCAAAAGCAGTTGTAATTATTTTGCATCTTGTAATTAAAATGGGACCTGTATATGTATATGGCTGTCTAGGTCTATAAATTAGGAACTTTATTAATGACTATGGCGGCTATCTGTACTTATAAACTAACATCGTCAAAGAATGCTGTTTGAAAAGGAAAAATATGGTGCAGAATTATGTATAAAATTTATTTCTGTTTTAAATACGGACGGCCTCTGTGGCGTGGTGGTACTGAACGCGACTGCTACGCAAGAGACGCGGGTTCGTGGGTACAGGGTCGGACCCAATGTCTTTTTTGTCTTTTAATAATCTCACCTCTGGTAATTAAGGACCCATGGACGGCGTGCGTTTTAGTCGATTCAATGCTGACATAATCATCTCCACCGATTTTAGTGGAGGTAGTATAAATAAAATGGTCAACTAAATTCTGTACTTATTTTCTGTCTAGCGAAACTTTGGACTAGTTTGTTTTAATAACAATCATCAAATATTTGAAAAATAAGCCTGTTAGTAAAAGTAATTATTTAAGAAATTCTACTGACCATTTTATCTCTATCCACCCCTAGATCCCTATCCACCCCGTTTTACGGTACCTACAGAAGTTAGGATCGATTTCGTATACTTGAGACCTCTTTTTACTTTCTCTTTTTTTTCGTCTCAGAACCAAGGTAACCAGATGTCATTTTTAGACAAGGCTGACGATAATCTTTCTTAAATCTTACTTAAATGGTTTTTAATTTTATTGTCGACATGGCCGGCAAATCCTATAATGGGCTGACACAGATAAAGATATAAAATTATAACAGTTGACATGTGCTGCGCCATTAGCGCCACATATTGTTTTATTAACTTTTGACATCTGTCAGTGGAGATTGTATCTATGTATCTATTTTTCTTTTTTTTAATTGCCAAAAGGAAACACCAATAAGACATTAGGGTCAGCAGTAGTAGAATGCTTTTACCAACATAATCGGAATCGTTGATTTACTTATTCAAAAACGTACAATTCCATATTGAATACACCAAGTACCCCAGCGATTTCATATTGGACCGCAATGGGGGCATGACTCAGTACTGTCAAAAATATATACGTAGGTACAGAGCACTCCAAAAGTTCCTACACAATTTGAAACTAAAATTGTATGAAGTAATGCCACTACACAACGGGTTTTTTCCGTTTTGACAGAATTTAGTTCCGTCAGAATTCGGTTTCGTCAGATTTAGTCTTAGAAACTACTAGGACAAAAGGTCTACTTATTAATGTAATTAAGTTTAGGCTAATACTTGCATGATTTAACTTATTTTCTTATAAAGAAACAAGATATGGATGTAATTTATTTTATTAACGTTATCTGTTATTTTTGGTTAAATTAGACTTAAGTTGTCATAGGATTACAGATCTTAAGGTGTCCTGGAATTTTTGTAGCCCACTGTACAAAGAGCAGGCTTCACAACATTCCGTTAAATGAAATAAAATCTTTAAAGGTCTTGTAAAAGGTACATGGCGGTGATGCGATGCAGTCGTAAACTCTTGGAGGGAAGCTTAAAGAAACCGGACTACCAGTAAAAATGTGTTTATGTCGCAAAATTGATATCACAAGTGCAGTCGGGTGATCGCTGCAATATTGTCCTTCGATTGTATACCTGTGTTTGTTAAGTATTTTTTCTGTATAGATCATTAAACGGCACCTGCAAAACGTCAATATCAACAATCACTACATAGTATAAAACAGAGTCGCGTTCTCTGTCCCTATTTTTCATATCCTTATGTCCCTTTGTATGTTTAAATCTTTAAAACTACGCAACGGATTTCGATGCGGTACTACAGTAGGGGAAACTGAGGACACTTGATCCCTATGGGAGACAAGGTACACCAATATTTGTTGAATTACTAAGTGTATTAGACTATTTTTAATGTGGTAATACTAAGGGTAATAATGTTTATTTAGTGTTGCCACACTAAAAAATACTCTAATACACTTAGTAATTCAAAAAATATTGGTGTACCTTGTCTCCCCTAGGGATCAAGTGTCCCCAGTTTCCTATACAGTTAGTATTCAAACCCCT
The DNA here is from genome assembly GCA_963691645.1 of Pelosia muscerda. Taxonomy (NCBI): domain Eukaryota; kingdom Metazoa; phylum Arthropoda; class Insecta; order Lepidoptera; family Erebidae; genus Pelosia; species Pelosia muscerda. The sequence continues at coordinate 564,971 of OY829115.1, forward strand.
CCCTTATCCTGTTATCGCCAACCCTATGCACATATGATATAAGATACCTTATAGTTATAAAGATTTAATCCATCCCATTAGCTCTCTCTCATCGGCTGAAGCCGTTGACAGAAGCGAGCCGATCGGCTTATAGAATAAAGGACATGCAATACATGCATGAATTACTTTGTCATTTGAGATCCTGCGCACGATTTTATTGAGAATTTGCATAAAAAATTATCTACGAAACTGGTTCGGTAGGTCCTGGTTCGTAAGCTTTAATACTTTGAACATTATATTATTGAAAACTTAAGCGTTTTATATCTGTTCGCGATGCCCTATCGGCATCAAAATAAAATGCTTGATTTTTAGAGATGAGTATCTTTTTTATCCCGTAATATAAAGCCAACATACTTTTACGCTTCTTACGGTCCTTTAATTGGGTCTTCAAAGAGCATCTGATGAGGCCGTCATGCTGAGCGTCACCATACACTGTACGTGTTTGTAATGGTGAGACTTTGCCTTCAGCTTACCTTAAGTATTTGAGAGTAAAAGCAGCAAAGGTACTTTCTCCGTTACGCGATCTAATTCTGTTACATCAATTCAACATCGGTACGTGTAAACATATATTTACACGTGTCTATCTTCACAGATTACATCTACTACAGTTCATACAATTTGTCAGAAATGTTGTTTAGATTAGTATCTCCAAAAACAAGGCGATCAAAAACCCGTTGTTATAAAAAGTAGCTGAACTGTCTTGGGGCGCTCGGGGCAATTTTGTAAAAAATATTCCCAAGCCTCGATAGATCTCATAATTTGTTAACAACCGACGTGCAACTTTGTCTGTTCCACAAAAAAAGTATCCAGTTTTTGCAACTTTTTCCAGTTCAGCTCCGCACCTGCAGGTCTACCATAAACTCTTGAAGCAGGTCAATAACTGAAGGGCTATTAGTTAACAGCCTCTGATGTGGCGGTAGTGAACGTGACTGCATTTATATCAAAAATATCACTTTCGAAGCTGTCTATAGTTTTCGAATATCACAACTTTAAATACCATTTCCTTTAAAATCAAACCATATCTCGTCAAATTCCATTTAATCGACAAAGCCATACACAAAAAGAACTACTGCTATAATCGAATCAGGGCATTCGTGCGACATATTGATCGCCGGCGACAGATAGTCGCTGCTGTGGAAGTAGCCTAAACGATCCGATGGTATCGTTCTGAATTCCGTTCGACGCAAGTTTCCGATGAACTTAAGTGGTTTTGTTGTTCCAGTCAAATTAATGGGTTCATTCACGCGTTTTCTGTTACTTCCTTAAACGGTAAGATTTATTATTTTTTAATCGATTTTTACGTAATGTTACGGATATCCCATTTAGATTGTACAGAAATGAACTGTTTTTTATTAATCTTTCACGTATTGGGTAGGCGAAGGGACTGCATTAAGTTTTTTAAATTACGACATCTAAGTAAAAGCAAAAATCAGGAAGAGTAGATGATGAGGAACAATGATATTCTTATTATACGGAGGAACTACTGCAGTCCTTCAGTTTAGTTATAATATTGCCAATGCACTTGTATTTTGTCAGCAGTATAATTATTTTAATTAAATATGACTTGTACTGGCAAAATGCTTTAATATCGCCATTGGGTTGTAGAGTCAGTCAAATTTATTATGCCCCAGGTAGGAGGCGGAGCGAGAGTCACCAGTTCTATCCATCAACTTACGCCCCAATTAGCTCACTCTTGCCATCAGTACCCTCAACTACCCATCGTCACAACCACAAAGGAAGCGATCAACAATTTGTTAAATTTGCGAAACGATATATTAAATCGACACTCACGTGTTGCGTAGGCGGGCTGCTCACGTCGCGACTATCTGTCGCACGGAATCGCGACACGGCTGTAGGGTACTTGATGAATGTGCACGATCCGTCGCTGCAGCTTTACGGGGGAGTCAGACTGAAGTGCTGATAGTTCGAGATTTATTGCATTTGTTGTGTTATGAAAACTGGTTAGGTTTATTTATTATAGTGTAAAACAAGAAATGGTAGGAACTACTCTTTAAATAACTCAGTTATGGTAAGTGAGTTTAAAAATATGGATCGGATATGTGCGGGTATTTAAATTGTTTCAGCTGGCTTAGCACGATATTAAGACGCCTAACATTATCAGAAACAGATAAACAAATTAAAGTATATAGAGTATATTTCTCAAAAATAGCACGGAAACGACCACAGAAATAAAGGGGTGGACTCTATTTTCGGACATAAAACCTTCCAGGCTCTCCGTCGTACTCTAGCAGATCTTCAGTGTAGATGGTTATTCAAGAGCAACAACTGCTCCAACAACGGCCTCCACCCACAGTGACCACCGCCACACATTTTGTCTAAGAAGTATTGAGAGTATCGGGTAAACCTAAAATGAAGATGATTCTAGAGGTTGAGGAAAATAAACTATGATGACGTTTGTTTAGTCACTTCGATCTAATTCTAACAACAGAGAAGCCGCTACGCATTGTAATAATGATTATTTAAAATTTAAAATTGATAACACTAAGTACTTCTTCAATGTATTTATTAATGTACTTAATCGGTTTCGCCTTGCGGAATTCTCAAAGGTTTACACTGACGGGAAGGGTAAACCTTTGAGAATGCCACCAGTGAGCTCCACCATGTGCCAACAATCATCAGTATAAATAATGAAACTTCTTTGTACAAAACCAATTACTTCCATATAGGTACTGTATCGATCCGATGTTTACCGAGAAACAGACTTTCCACTTAGTAAAGTACCAATCGTCTAATAGCTTCCATCACTCTAATCACAACTAATATGCGATGCGTTAGACGCACGACATCGCACTACATTGTACCGCTTGTGGTGGACCTTATGTCAAAGTGAATGTATGGCGATTTTAGCTGTGTTTTAGTCGTCTGAGACTGAGATTGTCAAAGTTTATTAGAACAAAATGTATTTGATGCGAGATTTGCGAGATGGACGGACGACATAGTCAAAGTTGTGGGTATCCGTTGAATCCGCCTCTAACTGGTTTGATTGGAATCGATGGGGGAGGCCTATGTTTGGCATTGGACATCCTATGACTGGAATGATGATGCATTTGATATAGACCGTCGAGATAAGCTGAGTTGGATGTTTTAGAATGTAACAATAGAAATAGTTCTAGATAAAATGCCATAAATGACGTGCCATAAATAAAAAAAAAATCTTTCACAAACCCACCAACGAACGAAATCATATCTATTAGATAAGTTTTTGCGAGTAATGTGTTTTCTATTAGGAATTTATTCTAGACGATCTAAAGCCCTAGCCTAAACATCTACATATCGGTTTGTAGAGGTCGAGGGCGATAGCTAGATCGAAGAGCCTTTTAAAGAGATCATAGGACTATTAAATAGCAACAAGCTGGAGATCAAGTAGCTTTTCCTCCCTTACATCAAATCACACAAAACTATTATAGCGTCGCGTACCTACTACAGACTGACTAGCCACCAGCCAAACTACATATCAGAATGTCTGGTTTGCTACTCAGACTATTGAACAACATCCCCTTGCTCCCTCTCCCATTAAATCTTTTTGAACAATTTTCTCCTGGTATCCATAATACCGAAAACTTTGAGTGCCGCAGGCCTAAGTCGAGCCATACACCAGACGATGGTGCGATAACGGTATAGTTCGCCGCAACAAATGTGACAGTACTCGCGGAATGAATGGCCCTCTTTAGACGATATCGACGACAAATAACTACAGTACCACACACTGTTTACTGAAGTTACGCTTGCATATTAGTCGGTTCTGCTAACTAGTTAACTAACTAACTAATTCTATGTAAGAGGGGCTACCGTTAACCGTTAGTATGCCAATAATAAGTACTAAGAAATAGTAGCTTTTATTTATTTCGATATGAATATATGAAGAAAGTCGATCACTTAATTGTGAAGAAAACAAGTCTTTTCGTATTTTATTGGTTTTATTAATGACCCTAATTAAAACTATTGAGTTATTTAGATTCTTAGATTATATAATTCATTCACTTATTACCTACTCTGACGTAGGTAATTCTGTCTTCTTTCGTAGAAATTAACACTTTTTTATTTAGGCTACACCAATTTGACTTCACCTCGTCTGATGGTAAGTCAACAAAGTCTCAGGAAAGAGGATAGGTACAAACACGTATAGTGGATACAGTGTTACAACGTTTGGACTCAGCTTGACCACATATTGGCCTCATGAGATGCTTAAAAAATCTTGAATGATGATAATTTAAAAATTTTTGAATGAATTAATATTTTTCAAATAAGTGAATTATACCTATTGAGTTCAAAGAAATATAAATGTGTAAAAGGAAATGCTTCTAACTGCCTGCCTGCTGCATCAAACATGTCACCAGAATTGATTACTTGTTTATATATTGCCTTGTTGCCAGTACATAAATTAATTTACATAAGTACGCAATGGCCGCCCGCGCTCCCACGCGAATTTGACACCGCCCGACTGACAGATAGCTGTCAAATAAAAAATCTGACATCTACATTATGAATAGACAAAACTTTATAAGGGATTTTATGACATGGTAACTAGGACCTTTATGTCAAGTCTTATTTTATTTTATAACACTTTATTCACTAATCTAGTTGGAATGAGAGATTGGAGACAAAATGCACATGAACTCAAAAAAGGCACCAGACAACCTGATTCTTAAAATTACCTACGTTCGGTATCGAAATTTTTGCAATGATTTACTAAAAAAATTAAAAATCTCGTATGAGCAGAGCGAACTAGAAAAAGCTAGTAAGAACCCGAAAAAATTATGGAAAACAATAAAACAAATAACTAACACATGCAAAACGCATGTCAGTCCTTCTGAGCTGTTGGAAATACGGGATAATCCGAAATCCTCCGTTAACGAAATATGTCACTTTTTTAGTACGATGGGGGAAAACCTGGCAGCGAACATTATTACACAGAATCTAGTTCCGTCGTCCACAGCTAAGTAAGGCCCTCCTTATCGGGAGCACCTCTCAACACTCCCCATTAAATTCTCCTGCCATCCTGGACGTCGACGAAGCCGAGGTAGAATCAATTATCCTTCAATTACGAAATGACTGTGCAGTGGGTTGGGATGGAATACCTTCTTCTATTCTAAAAAGCTGCCGGCATGTATTGCTTCAACCACTAACTTACCTGTGCAACCGTTGCCTACAGACTGGAGTTTTTCCCAATGCCCTGAAAAGGGCAATCGTTCACCCTATTTACAAGGGAGGGAGTAGAAACTGCATCAATAATTACAGACCAATATCTGTTCTGCCAGCGCTATCGAAAATTCTCGAGAAAATTGTCAATAAGTGCCTATGGAGCTTTCTTAACAAAAACCAGATCATTGCTTCTAACCAGTATGGGTTCCGAACTGGGCTGTCTACAGAGGATGCTGTACTGGATCTCACGCAAACTGTTGCTAAATGTTTGGATCAAAAGATAAAATGCCTAGGTATTTTTCTAGACCTTTCTAAGGCATTTGACACAGTTTCTATTCCCTTACTTACCTCTAAATTGGAGCTTCTCGGTGTACGTGGCATATTACTAGATATTTTTAAAGATTACCTTAGAAATCGCACTCAATGCGTCAAAATTGATGCGTACCTTAGCGACGAGAAATCGGTGTCATATGGTGTTCCCCAAGGGAGTATCCTGGGTCCAACATTGTTCCTTATTTACGTCAACGATCTGTGCAGAATGAGTCACCCAGACTGTAATATATATGCGTATGCAGATGACACTGCTATTCTCGTGCAGGGACTTACGTGGGATATAGTCAAGACAAAAGCGGAAACTGTTCTGGATGTAGTAATGAAATGGCTCAACTCAAATCTACTTACACTTAACCTACAAAAAACCACCTACATTCCTTTTGCAATACGTCGTAACACCGCACCGTCTTATACTTTTAATTTAACTGCTCACACATGCTCAAACACCATAGGACCATGTACATGCCCTGTACTCACTAGAACTGACAGCGTAAAGTATTTGGGAGTGCAGATAGACGACGGTTTACGGTGGGACAAACAAATCGATGCCCTCACTACCAGAACGTTGCGCCTGATACACATTTTCAAGTCTCTTAGACAGTCGGCTAATGCTGACACTCTGAAAACCGTGTATTACGCTCTATGCCAATCGGTCATTGGCTACTGTATCGCTGTTTGGGGCGGTGCAGCAAAGACAATCCTCCTGAGAGTTGAGAGAGCACAGAGAGCGATTCTAAAGGTCATGATGAAAAAGCCCTATAGATACCCAACTACAGAACTCTACTCTGATTGCAAAGTCCTTTCTGTTCGTCAACTCTTTGTGCTTAAATCGATTCTTAGAAAACACACCAGTCTTCCTAAGTCCAACCCAAACAAGCGAAAATGTTTTATCCCGGGTACTCAGCACAAAACTTCCTTCGCAAAACGACAGTTTTATACCCTAAGTGGACACATTTACAAAAAAGTTCACAAACATCTAAAAATCATAGATTTAAACTCACACACATTAAAACAAACAGTGACAGAATGGCTACTACAGAAAGACTACACATACACGGAATCTTTACTCACTTACATCGCCTAAATGTAAAACGCACACTTATAAATATATTCACACATACACCCGCGCACATTCACCCTCATATTCACACACACATTCACCCTCCTATTTTCCCACACACAAACCCACAACAAACACAACCACATCACACCACTACACATTCCCTCCACACTACTCGTACACGCACAACTATTATTATTGCCATCAAGTTTAAACGGTAGATCGACATTGTCCACTGTTGTATATAAATAGTGAATTTATAAGCTGGACACTGTCTCTTAAAATACAGGTCAGCCTAGTTTAAGAGGCAGGGTAATATAATTGTGCACTACTATAATTGTGTAAATTTGAAACATATATTGTAATGTCTAGTTAACCGAAACTACTTGTACTTAGATATAAATATCACTGTATATACGAGTATGTATGTGGCTGCGCCACAGTGTACCTATACTTTATCATCGGCGCCACATTAGAATTAAACTGCGTAGTGTTTTCTTTGTTTCAATAAAGATTATTATTATTATTATTATTTATTAATGATTCTTGATGATGGTGATGACGATGACGGATGATAGTTGCCCTAGTAAAGTAGTGGAGACTTTACTAGAAGCTTTCCTAAGGGAGATTTGACTCCAACACGAAAAATCACAATTCACTACAATATTCCACTTTCGTACACTTGTGCACTTTGTCTAAGCCGTTATGTCTAAAACTCCACCATTTTTACACATAAAAACTCGAATTTACACCAATATTAGAAAATGAAACACAGGAGCGTTGTGATACTTTTCGCGTTCCCGCCAAAACTCAATAGACAAAACTGTTTAGTGGATTTTTTTTTCTAAGAGACAGCATACTGCCTATTATACATACATACATAATCTACGTATATAGTACAATACATATGTAATTTAGCCGTAGCCAGAGGTGTAACATGTAAACACCATCATTTCGCCAATCATGATTTTCGGTCCCACATAATAGGGAGCGAGCGATTATACAGTAGCTTCTACTAGAAGTTGTGTAGTGACATCATTTTATACAACATTTTTTTATCCTGAATGAACCGACAGAAGGTGCAGTTTTGGGCTGGGCGTATCTAATTTTGATTTTATTGTTGCCACTGTCACGAAGAAGAAGAAGAAGAAGTATTAAAATATTGGTGAAACCGAAACTTAAGGGCCTATATTTGGGCCTTATACCGCTGCCAAAATTTGAGAAGAGAATAAGAATGAGATGGAATGGAATTATAACAATCACAATCGCAATATGAATATCGCAGCTGGTGCCATTTACAGTTTTAAAAATTCGCAATAATTGGAAGCCATCACAGATTTCTCCGGAAATAATATTATAATTAAACCTGTAATAATTTAAAGCCGGTTGGTTGTACACATTGACCCCCAATGCCGGCCAACGTCCGCAGGTAAAAATCACTAAGTTATTAGTAATACTTAGAGTGACACAGTATATTAGTGATATACCTACAAAAGGATATAAGTATATAAAATAATGTTTTAAGAGCTGTGCTATTAGTGCAGAAGACAAAGCAGGGATTCAAGTCAACCTAAGCACTCTGTCTTCCCACTAATCCTACTGACAACACAAAACCTCTCCATTGAGCTCTGGCTACCCTACTCGCTGAAAAGGCAACACAAGGTTATTAGAAGTCGCGCTACGCGGGCGGAGGTACTTCCCCAGTCGGACCTGCTCATTTAGCAAAATTGACTGAAATGATTTCTACAAACACTACCTAATAATTTACAACATCCACTTGCGCAGATACGAGATCATATAATGGCTGAAAGTGCTTGTTCGAACCGCTGCTTTTTTATTAAAAAGGTCATTAAGTAGGTGATTAACATTTGCTTTTATAGGAAATGATAACACGATCTCAATTAGGAATGTAATGCGGCTAGTGTTATGGGTTTCCGACATTTATCTTGCAGTTAAACTAGCCGGTTAAATAATACTGCGAAGAATGTATAATACAGTTAGTATTTATATGAACACAGAAACAGTAGTATCACGGTCTCCGGTTGCTTGACTGTAACGCCATACAAATCACAATATATAAAAGCCGATGACTTCTATTACAATATAAAAGCGACGAACATGACATGACAGGCAACTCGCAAGCGTTAAATCAAAACATCACACTGAATAAACATGCGCCTTGTGCCCGCTCAACACAATAGACAGCCTTATTAAATACCCAATAAAACAAATACCTGTCTATAAAAATATACAAAGATTACACAGTGCGGTAACATTTGACATGTTACCTAATTCGTTTGCATGTAAGTTCACCCGTGTGTACCCCCGCACGGCGGGGTGCACACTGGCGATTGAAGTGGCGTGGCGTGAAACGTGAGGTACACGACACGGGAAGACGTGACATGACGTGTTACAAGAGATCAACGTGCTGAGGTGAGAGGTGTTAGAGATTGATACAAAATGCGTGAATGAAATCGGAGATGATGATACATTTCATAATTGACAACACAACTTGATTAACTCGGGATATGTGTTCTAAAATACGGATAAATATATTTAGATACAATATGCTTCGTAAATACATTCAATATTTTTATATAGAGAGACAAATACAATCACCATGCTTAGAGTTATTTCTTCTCTATATCTTATAACCTCTAACTCCGAGAACGCCAGAACCTAGTCCATCAATCAGCAAACAGGATCATCGGTCACTTCTGTCAGTATAAAACGAGGTCCTAGCGCGCGCGGTTTGGTTTGATATAATCTAAATTTCTTGAATTTGAGATTCTCCACGCCGTAGCACACCGTGAATATCCTCAAGACACCCACAATAATCGCCGACCTATACGGTGCAAATTAAATTTGTTCTAATAGAACGCAACGACGCGATCATCGTGCGAGTTAGCGATGCGACCAGCGACCACCGCGTGTTTGCGCGAGGCAAAAAATAGGTATCACAATAGAACTCGAATCCGCGATCACCGTGCGGCTAAAACTAAGTTCGCGCTGACCTATTTCAATTTTCGTAACGTGAATGTCAATTATGTACATATATTCTAAATTCACGCCTTAAAATCTAACCACACGTCCATCGACTACCTGCTCTAAGGGGGGGCTGACACACGGAAAATTTACTGGCATGTCTGTAACGTAGCCCTGGTGGACTTTCTTGAAAAGCTAATTAAATGCCATCTTAAAAAAAATTGAAGTTGAAATAAGTTCAAAAAATCAAAATTCATAATCGCAAGTTCGTGCGAATAATTTTCAAATAATTTTGTACATGTCACGTTTAGCCCACAACAAAACGTGAACTAGTGCGCAACCAGACGGACACACAGACGGACAGCGAGGCGTGAAGCGTGAAAGTTGGCGCATCGAATTACTTGCGTATACACGGTGTCCGCAGTCCACAGAGTGGTCTCGGGTTGGGTGTCACTATTGTTGCGGCTTTGTTTCCAATTACACCGTATAATTGATATCTGTGTCTCGTTTTAATTGGACGAATATTTTTAACTAGAGTTTTTAGGAAGTACCTGCTAATTATAAAGTATAAAATTACATTTTTTCGCTTGAAAACATCTGTAGAGATATTGAACGATTGCATCTAAGTTGGGTTGATGACTCAGAGAAGATGACAATGCGTGGTATGATATGATATAGTACCTATCTATTTTTCACATCTCCACATCACAAACCCCCTCCAACTCTTCGAAGAACACCAGCAAGTTGTTCACATTTATTCATTGTTCCGTCCGTGCAATTAGAACAAAACTAGAAATATAATACTATATCCAGAGGTAAATCATTATATAACAAAAATTCTAAGCACAAAGACAGTATAATCACACCAATAAAGAGAAAAAGTGTTGTGTTGTGTTTTCGATTATGTCACCTAAATCACCGGTAGATGGCGTTATTCACAGTTATAGCATCAGCAAAAACTAATAGATTGTTAATCTACCATTTCCTATCAACTGTACTTGCATTTTCTGCGACCATCAACCAATAGTAACAACCTACCCATACACCTTATCGCGTACAGATTTAGGAACAGTTTCCAATGATCAGGGGTCTTTTGTAATGGCGATTGCAGTCATTAGGCGCTATTAAAGGTGAAATGTGTAATAGTTGATGCATACGTTAGTCACTTTCGTTACAGGTCTTCTGTAGTTGGGTAATATGGTAGCAGTACTTACTAGACTAGACGACCTCCATGGCGTAGCGGTAGTGAACGCGACTGCTACGCAGAAGGCGCGGGTTCTTTTCCCGCTCAGTGCAAATATTTGTGTGCTTGAATTTGAATATCTGCATTGGTGTTTCTGTATATAATATGTATGTATTTACAAAACTATGGGTCTAGGTAACGTTGTGTAGATTGTCCTAGAATATTTATTTATTTAAAATATATTAGCATAATGACGTAACGATGTCACCTTACCGATAAGGGATTTCTCATTGTATCCAATATTTATATGCTTTGGAGGTTTTATTGTTATTTTTGTTTGGTGTTTTGACTATTACGCGAACGACTGCTGTCTGACCTGCAAGTTTTAATAAGAAAGCCTTCGTAAGAACATCGTCTGTCACTTCGACTAGGGTTTTAAAGGTGTTGGTAGGGTCTTGTACGTATTAGGTAATAATTTATTGTAGTCACTAGCGTAAAAGCCAGAAGTAGACAAACTTTTCCGTTTACTTTTTTTATACCACTAAAGTGTCTCACTTCCGGCAATCAAGGACCCATGGATGGCGTGCGTTTTGGTCGGTACGAGTCCGACATAATCTCCTCCACCGATTTTGGTAGAGGTGGTATCCGTGGGGATTTAGCGCACGATAAAAAAAAGATAACCATATGGCCCACCTGAAGGAAAGTGGTTACCGTGGCCTATGGACGTGGTCAATACTAAGGGCATCACACTCGTGCTGTCCACCGTATAGAGTGGAGGGAGAGGGTTGAAGGTTAAGCGAGTTTCTATGCTGCCAGTGCAGGGTTTCTCGGTCTTCCCACTGACAATACAAAATCTCTCCTGTGAGCTCTGACTACCCTACTCACCGCCGGAAACTCAATACAAGGTTATTATTAGCCGCGGCATTCTGTGGGGCAAAGGTAGTCCCCAGTTGTTTCAAATGGGATGAAGCATACACTGTCCTGCCTACGCCAATAAGTTTAAGAAAGCAGGCCCCGGCTCTGAGTTGAAGACCTCGAATTGGATCTAGAATCACATGAAGATGATGATGACCATCAAGCCGTCATGGCACAAGCTTAACTGCTAGAGCGCGGCAATAGATCACATGAAATATACCTTCAAATAACGAAGTCTTTACTAAATGATGTATGTAATATAGAATTACCTGCCTTATAATCTTCGTTATTCAGCGTCCAGTGTTCATTGACACACATTCCTTCACAGTATTACCTGCAGGAAGTCTCCACTTACAGTGGCAATTATTGCCATTTATGTCAGCCCTGAATACCAGAGTTAACATAACCCCGCGAGCGTTCAACTTAGACTGGATACTCATAAAAGTGACCAGTTTAATTAGATATATGTCTGCCTATTCACGGTGAGCCATTAGGTGTCATATTAAACTGGTGGTTTTAAATACGGTCAATGTGTATTGGCTTCGTTAGCGCAATTCATTTTGGTCGGCAATAAACGTCCAATTTACTACAAGAGGACTATAATATATACTGGGTGTAATTATGTTGAGGTTTTATTAGGGTCTGCTTTAATTAGATTCCATCATATAAGGGGAATAACCTAGAAAATATTGTGTAAGTTAATTGTGACTAATTTTCTCAGAAATTTTTGATTATAATAACGTTTACTGTATCTCCAAAAACACCGATGCTAGTTTTTGTTGTATACATGCTATAGTGGGAAAGAGAAGGCATTTTCAAATCATCGGCGTATGCGCAGGTGTCAAATTTAATATTATTTATTCTATTACCTATGGTGTAATGGTAGCAAGTGCGGGGTGTGAGGTTCAATACTTGAGGAATGTGTTTAATATTCGTCGTCCGAAATAATAAAAATCCAACTTCGTTTAACTAAATGGCCGAACTTCAATACTTCCGGTAAAGTGACTGCCTCCACAGTCGCTGACCTCCACATCCTGCTGACGATATTGAATTTCTATTGTAAGAGGATCTAGAGTAGATCATCTACAAACTAGTACTTCTGCGAAGAGTAGAACTCATAAGCACCCATTTTTAGGGTATTTTTTATCGAAAACACAACAAACGTCCTTAAGCTACGGTGACCGTTTCCTTCAGGGGGGCCGAGTGCTTATCTGCCACCTAAGTGGTATAAAAAAAATATTGTTTTTTCTTTTCTTCTGTCGCGCGTAAGCGCCATCTAGTAATAATTTAGTAACTAAAAATTAAAATAATCACATTTCATATTATCTATTTTTACTACAAAAAACTGTTCTTCCATGCCCATGTCCTTCAATTCGTGTCTATAAAAAACAGCAAAAGTAAAGAAATGTAAATAGCATATTAACCTAAATTTAACTGTTAACTACAACAATAACACAATGACATGCAACGCTCACAGCACACAATGGCGGACAGCATGGCCGGAATAACTTTTGTCTTGTAAATGGCTTTCGACTAGTTACTATAATTAACTCTAGTGAAAAATCACTTGTGCACAAAAATGAAAGAAGCGAGTCATATTTTATATTGTTTACTCTGCTACGTACATCTTCTTAATTACCTATAGTTCTTGCTTCAATATGTATCAATTATTTATTAAAAACAAATAGTGCATAATAATAATCATTTATCGAAGACAAAGCACAGCAAAATTTTCTCGTCATCATATTACATTAATTGATGCCTCTTTTCGTCAGATAACATGCGGTGAAGAACTTATGCATCCGAAAGCATCCCAAAGCTTCGCTTACACTACGCGATAGAAGTACAGACTCTTCGGATGCAACTTAAGATAATGATGATTGAAAAATATCATTATCGCTTGATTTTCTAATAACCATTATCATCAAATCATTAACGATGAAACAGTATCGTGCAACAGTAATAAAAACATAATATATTATGAGAATTTGTTTATAATTTTTAATTTCCGCTCTACGTTATATCTTCAAAACGAACCGCTATTTATAAAGTGATATGAGAGGGAATAGCAGTTTAATTATTATTACCTCAAAATGCGTTAATAACGGTTAATAGTTATTGTACAAAGATAGCTTATGTAAAATAATAATATAATACCCGCACGAAAGCACCCGGCAGACCCGGGGCCCTCTCTTTAGAGATTTCCCCCTTCGGATGTAGCGACCACGGTGTCCCGATTTAGCCCCTGGGTGTGGGGTGACGCTCTTTGCGCTGCCACCGGCGTGGAGAGCCTCTTACTGCTACGAGGACATGCGTGTTTGATCCCCGCTCAGTGCAAATATTTGTATGCATGAATATGGGTATTGGCACTGGTCTGGTCGTCCCAGTTGTCATACAAACATTCGGCAGTCGTTACAAGTAGTTGTAGCCCTATAAAGTTAATTCAACAACTGATCTAGCTGCAATTCCTCTATACTTACAAGTATTTTGTGGAGGCTAGATGGCAATCGCTTTACAGAAAATATCTAGGTTTCATCGCAACACAGTTAGACTGGAAGCGGACACCGGACTCCGGGATTAATGAAGATGATGAATACGTTATTTTTAACTTATTTCGCTCGTTGAGAAAAGCCTTTTTCTGTACGTAAACATACCGTTTGAGCTTGCACGCGATCATTTCTGTTGAAATACTATAGCTCCTCGTATCCTCTGATCATGTACATAGCCTTACTCTCCACGGTCAGATAGTCAGACCGTTAAGAATCTTAATGTCGATAAAATGCCTCCCGTTTTAGCACCGAGATGATTGATTCGTCTCGGTTAATGTCAGGTGCGAATATGAATGGACAACGAAAATAAAACAAGAAATGTAGAGTTATACTGTAATTAGAAAATATAAATGACACCTATTTACCCCAATATATTTTCTTACAATGGATTCCTGCTATGTAACGCTTACTTCAAGCTGTTATTGTTAATTACTTGAATGATGCTATTGAATGTAGTTTATTGACTTGTTGTAGATGTGGAATGTTGGCTTCCAAAATCTATAATAATACAATCAAATTAAGTGAAATGTTGAAGAACAGCTTTTGAATTTATTGTATTATAGATAGAATTATACCTATATTTACTACTTTTTTAAATTATTTTTTGGCCCGGGATTTTTTAATTTTTAAATTAATTTTTATTTTGTCGGTGGTTAATTAAAACGAAGAATACCAGATTGCAATCATATCGATTTTTTTACGGTACTAAAATACTAAATCTAATATGAAAGGGCTTTGGTGAATGTGACAAAAGAACACATATTTCCCCAATTCCTGTGTAAGCAATAGATGAGGCCCAAAAATACCCAGTAGGTGGCAATTAGAACAACACAAGATGAAATTAAAAGGTTTGATTTATTCAAAGAATTCGTAATGAGGACAGGGTCACAATTACCTCCCAATCAAGACACATACACCAAATTACACTTAATTAAGGAAAAAGCTTGAATTTTGTGTAATTAAGATATAGGTACAGTCCGCAAGAAAAGTAGATGATTGTACAGATTTCAATTAATTTAAAAAAATATGATTGAAAATTTGTTAAATTTAAAACTGTACATATTACTACAATAGAGTCAAATATTTAGCTGGTTTAATGCTGGTGGCATTTAAAACTGAAAGAATACTAGTTTTTGTACATTATTTATTAGTAACAGAATATACTAGTTAAACAATACATATTGATGGCGATGTACCTACTTCTCCATGATTATTATTGAACTACCTACTAACTAAATAATATTCATCAATACGTTTACAATACATATACATATTAAGCAGCCTGTCCCTAATCGCTCCCGGTGGTAAAGTGCCCATCACACTCAGGGCGTTTCTGCGCTGCTTTGCGCTGGCCAGCCTTTGCACCAGGAACAAGCCTAACGACTTATTAACTCACGAAAAGAAATAAAAAATATACTATATAGTATTCTGAGTTGAAAACTCTATAAACTATCATCTATTTTTTCAGATTATCGAACCCGCTTTTTGCCTATATAACACTATTTTAATCCCAACTACTTTTCTCTATCCTACTTTTCTCGCAGACTGTACTTTAGGAATACGTTTTGAACAAAATCTACGCAATAATATAAAGATTTGGATGACTGTACACTACCATTCTAGCGAAGATCGAAGGTTTCCGGTCTGCTGCTCGAGGTCGTTGGCTCCCGAACTCATAATTAGTGGAAGCATAGCATCACAATCTGATTGGCGATGGTTCTGATGAGAAATATTCTCCAACATGCGTGAAGATTGAACTCAATATGACGATCGAGGTGGAAATTATGAGTTCAATGGTCTAATTGCATAGTATTTACCATAGAGTTATTAGTAATAGGTACTTATAGGGACAAAGCGTGCACTATTAGTTACGTACACTACACAATCTTTACATAGAACATTGGTGTTAGAAAGTGACAGAGTATACGACCCGTGAAACGTTTTGTATAAACCTATCAACTTTTTAGTTATAGCCGGTTGTAATAAGAAGTTCATATTCAAATTCATTTGAGATTTTAAATTCGGTAACGCGTTAATAAGGAGAATGTTACTCTATTTACGCTAGCAGTAATAACTTTATAATCTTTACCCACATTTACCATTATGGTAACGGGAATTAATGCGATTATGGTTTAGGCAGGCATGCCTTATACTGATGTATAATCGTCGTGTATGTCTGCACATTGGACTGGATTACTTAAAAATAATGGTGGGATAATGGAGGGGACGCAGGAAACCTTGCGAAACCTATGCCCGGGCGCTCTCCGTGAGCAGCGGCGCTACCGTGAAACTAATTACTACACCACGATGGCAATTCAAAAATGCCGTCGATACCACAGAAGAACAAAAAGTATATAATATAATTAAATTATGGACAGCAAATGTCAGAAATAAATATATCTGAAACTAAAACAATATGCATATAAGAACATAAATCTAAACAATTATACAGTTATAAATAGACTTATAATCTAACCAAAGTTGATGGCAATCGATTTAGTAGTTTTGTAGTTATGACCAAAAGTACTGTCGGACATAGGCTAGTTTTTTTTTTATTTATAATATCACGCCCATATCCCCGAAGGGATAGGCAGAGGTGCTAGCACCCACATTTCGCCCGTTTATGTTTAGGTCCCAATGTAATAGGTAGTGAGCCTATTGCCATTAACCGGGCACTTATAAACCTGCGATAAATACACACATAACTCCGAAAAGCATCGAAAAGTCATTGGTGTGTGCCATGGTAAACCTGGTATCGAACCCGAGACCTTATCTCAGCAGTTCATTACCCATACCACTAGGGTACCGCGTACATAGGCTAGTTCTATATAAACATAAAAATCTTACAACAATAATCTCGTTGACAATTTCATCACGTAGTTACAATGGTCTGTGGATAGCAGTGTGTAACAAGTGTCCTTTATATTCGTCGCAGGCGCATCCAACATGCGTGAGAATGTACAATTGTGCGCAGAAGCCAGTTACACATAATAACTAAACATTTATATTGACCACTTTACATCCTTGTAGGTATAGTATAACCTATTTCTCTACATCCTTATGAGAGTTGTGCAATGAATTCAAAAATCTAGAAGACATTTGCTTAAGGATACCACATACTTTAGATCAGCAGTGCAATTCTCTAAGTATACATCGTTGGGCTCGTCGATGAACTCGACGTAGAGTACAACCTATAACTGACGATTAGAGAACTGTACTGCTGTTTCTAGGCTGTGCCTACATCGAGTTCAGCGTAGAACTCAACGCAGAATGGTTAGAGAATTGCGTTACTGCAGTTCTAGGTTGGTAACGTCAGTTTTAGGCTGTGCTCGTTGTTGAGTTCGTCGACGAGCTCAACGATGTATGCTTAGAGAATTGCAGCACTGATCTGGCGAATCTTAGGGGTTCAAACCTCACATACTAGCTGGTACACCTGCAGATTGGCCAGGGCTCCACCCTTCAACCCCAGGCTCATAGACGGTTGTACGGGCCTTGACTCTTGAGTCTTCGCCAGCATTACTTGCCAGCCAAGCGCATGCGCATCGTACCTGTGAGCAAGGCGGCGAGCAAGAGAACTCCCACATCTAGGGTAGCCACAAATTAATGATACATACATACATTCACGCCTGTATCCCCGAAAGGGTAGGCAGAGGTGCTAGCACCCACATATTAATAATCTCTTTTAAATTTTCGCGTTGAATGATATGGTTACCGAAACCCGGGTTTTAATTCAATCATATGGGCAATACGATAATTTACCTTTTGATTTGCTTGACGTGCTAGTTAGCTTGAGACCACGATTAGTGCAACCGGGCCAAAGACAAAAGGTAAAATTATTGTATTTACCATATGATCGCGTTTATACCCGGGTCTCGCTAACCATATATTAGTGATAGCAATTTTAAAACGGTGATCTTCAGCTTAATTGCCTCTATAAGTAGATGCTTTGTCACACCGTCTAGGGCCCGACATTGCTAAGACAAAGCTAATCTTCCAAAATGGTATAACATAACCCCAAATAACCCAGTCAAGAGACTCACACAAGTCCCTGTGAACCGTTAAGGGCCCAGATTGCCCAGACGCAACATCGATTTCGCGCGACCGCAGCGCTACTGTTTACTGAAACAACCGACCGGGGCGGGTGAATGACCCAGAGAGAGCCACCTTTTTGTATTCTACTTACCTAAAATTCCAACTATGTATTTATTTGTAATTTTACTACCACAGTTTATTCTTATTTCGTAAAATATTCATTCAATAACATAATTGCAAATTCAGTAGCAAGTACGGTCGAAATAACATCGAGCCTTTCCTCGCTACTGTTTATCTATACGCAAGGATATGTGCCTATTGGATAAACTCAAATAATTACTTACTATTTGTTTACGATCACCTTGATATCTTAAAAATCTCCTAGGGTTTTACAAAAAAATATCAATAAATGAAACACAAGTATAAAAATGATTCATATAATTTAAAAGTAGGTAAACAATAACAAATATGAGTCGCCAAGCGTGCTAGGGTTGTGCAAAAATTTGTAAAACAAGTTTATAAATTATTAATATACAAATTAAAAGTAAGTAAACAATAACAAAATTTGAGTTCAAAATTCTAATGTTTAAAGTTGTTTAAATAAATTACTGAATAAATTCTGATTTCTGCTAATTTGATTATAAAATCAATTGCTATTGCAAAACCTATCAGAATGAAAATGTTACCAGATGCCCGATTCACGTAATAAAAACCGTAGCGTGGTGACTTCAAAATGTCACTTTGTTTTTTTGCAAACAAACCCTTTTAACCGACTTAAAAAAAGAGGAAGATTCTCAATTCGCTGTATTTTTAAACCGATTTTGATGATTCTTTACACCAGGTAACTCTTCAAAATTGTATAAGAATTGTACAGTAATTGATTTATGACAATCCAAGACTAGATAAGTAAGTGCGTTTAAAACAGAAAACCATAAGGCGATTTCTAAGTTAAAACAACTTTTGGATGCACGTGTTCATCTCCATTTGCTCCTTCCAAAATTTGACACTGACACTGCTTACTCTGCTTCTTCCTTGACAGCTTCTGCCATGGATTGTGCTCCTGTCTTTTCCCATCAATCGCAAACCGTATTATAAATTTCATTATATAATGAAGGTGACATAATTGGTAGGGCAGTTAATGTTTTTAACTGAAAGTAGCTCCCACCAGATGATATGATACCAGATACAATTTGATGATTCACTTCCATGCTATCTTCTTCCTTTCAACCAAACACACAGTAAATTTCATATTACACATACTAATTACACATACATTTCATGATGAGTTTTGAGTCCCGACCAACTTTTACTTCACCTATTATACTGAGGATACAATCCATTGGACCGCGGTCCCCTATGGCCTGAACAGCTTTAAAAAAAAAAGAAATATCTGCTACTCTACGCCCAACTTCCACTTCAACCACCTTTCCTTCTTGACGGTTTTCAATTACTAGTTCCTGTAAAGAAAGATAATGGCTTGATTGTTTTTTTATAAAAAATAATAAATAAAGAATGGGCCAAATTTCTTCAAACATAGCTAAGAAGTCCCTTAGAATACATCTTTGAAACATATAGATCAAAAACATAAACGTTTTGTATAAAATGTAAAGTCGGTTTAGGATAATAATTTTACGGGATAACATTATAATATTATTCTCCATCGCTTGTTCCATGCTCTTGCTTGACCCTAACGTGACATAATGTGACACTTTTTCGTGCATGTTGCCTTTGTTCATCGATTTATAAGACATTATCACGTCAAAAAATAAATAAATCTGACTACATATATTATAAATTTCCTTTACGCTATAGGTGTTGGTTTTTTATGACGTCACCTACTCTATGTCACTCGGGCTTAGAAGACAATTCTAATGATTCTAAAATCATCAAAATCGGTTAAATAAATATTATTTATTATACCTACATACATAAAATATGGGATTTTAACGAGAATTTTCTTTTGAGAAAGCAATTGAGAACTATTTAGGTACTAATGTGTTTGTCACCCAATGAAAATAATAAATATTGCAAGAAAAAAATCTATAGGTACTGGGATTTTGTCTTCGCCCATCACTAACTAGGTAGTTCGTTTGTGTCTCCCAATGAAAATAGTAAATATTGCAAGAAAAAAATCTATAGGTACTGAGATTTTGTCTTCGCCCATCACTAACTAGGTAGTTCGTTTGTGTCTCCCAATGAAAATAGTAAATATTGCAAGAAAAAAATCTATAGGTACTGAGATTTTGTCTTCGCCCATCACTAACTAGGTAGTTCGTTTGTGTCTCCCAATGAAAATAATAAATATTGCAAGAAAAAAATCTATAGGTACTGAGATTTTGTCTTCGCCCATCACTAACTAGGTAGTTCGTTTGTGTCTCCCAATGAAAATAATAAATATTGCAAGAAAAAAATCTATAGGTACTGAGATTTTGTCTTCGCCCATCACTAACTAGGTAGTTCGTTTGTGTCTCCCAATGAAAATAATAAATATTGCAAGAAAAAAATCTATAGGTACTGAGATTTTGTCTTCGCCCATCACTAACTAGGTAGTTCGTTTGTGTCTCCCAATGAAAATAATAAATATTGCAAGAAAAAAATCTATAGGTACTGAGATTTTGTCTTCGCCCATCACTAACTAGGTAGTTCGTTTGTGTCTCCCAATGAAAATAATAAATATTGCAAGAAAAAAATCTATAGGTACTGAGATTTTGTCTTCGCCCATCACTAACTAAGTAGTTGGTTTGTTTGTTTATGTAACAAGTCTAATTACGTATAACAACTTACCTCTATACAGCGCGTAGCAGTGTTGCTCGGAGTCTCGGCCTGAAGGTTTTCTTTATTTTCAATACTGGAAATATTAATCATCAATAGTATCCACTTTTATTTATTTTGTAATTTTTGTACAACCCTAACCCTAACCAGACTCTAGACGCGGTGCGCCGCGCGCGTCTTTGACGGCAGCGAAGTATGTACGCCCATGCTATTTCAGATAGGAAACATACCTACTTCCACAATCTGATATTTAGACAATATGATGAACATGAAAACGAATATTTAACTATATTATGTAATAAAATTAATTATTATGAGAATATTCCTATAGAAATCGACTTTATTACTTATAATACAAACCAATATTTACATGCAACAACAACAACAAATGCGAATATATTATTATTAGTACTTAGACATGATAAAGCACTCAAATAAAACTAGAATTTTTACATGACACTTTCACACAAATCTCGTAATTTTTTTCCTCGGTATTTATACCTACTTTACAAGGTTCATAAAATAACCTCCTCAACAAACTACGTACCTATCTAAATAATTTTGTATTTTTTACGATTTATATCTAGTTCCATCATGGTTTTCTTCCAGACATTCATTATATCGGTACTTCCTACTTACTAAAAGTGAATTAGTTATAAAAATGTTATACTTACAGTTTTTCACAAAAAACACAAATTCACAACACGTAATATTGCTAGCGCATCCGACACGCGTGGTGTCACCTTGAACCATAAAAGCGTACTGCCGATCAGTAGCGATGCGGGTTACTAAATCATAATATCGGGATGCGCGTGATTTTTCATACATTTTTCTATGGAGAATTTACGTAGAACATATCTAGATTTTAGGGCTTTAAAAGAGGAAGTCTTTGTTTGTAAAGGTACAAAAAAAAGTACATAGGTTTAAGTATTGGTTTCTTCAGTGTTCAAAAAGTGTTTCTTTTTATCAATTTGTGTTGATTTATTGGGTAATATTTGAAAAATACGAAGGCATGTTTTTGCATTTTTGTCAAATTTTGTGCGTTTGTTGACGTTTATTATATAGCAATTATTAGGTTTTAAGGATTTAATATAAGACTAACATATATTTTGGTCTTTGATTGTAATATATACAAATTATCATTGATATCAATCATATCTAAATAAGTTAAATATGAAAAATCGTAACACTCTTTTCGGTGATTTTCACGATCTGGGCCCTTAACCTGTCCGGCGCCGAGGGTCATAAATACCCCAACGTTTCATTATACGTCCGATTTCTTACTTTCTACATAATAAATAATATATATTAAAATTACTTTTGTACGACTATAACCCTTATTCATTGAAGGTGAAAGTGTATTATCGTATGTTCTGAGATGGTAATGGCCGATCTCTGGGAAACATGATAATTATGTAAAATAGATTACTTGGTAACGTTTGATTCTTAACCTTTGAAATTTGTAATTTAAACATGTTAATTTTTTATAAGACATCCTCTATGACGTGGCAGTTGTGAACGCGACTGCTGTGTCGGGGTTTGATTACCTCTCAGTGCAAACATTTGCATGCATGAATATGAGTATTTACACTGGTTGTGTTTTGGAGACCACGTTCAGCCATCGGTGCTAGTTGTCATATAAACATCTATGGCAGTTGTAACGGGTAGTTGGACCCCAAAAATGCCCAATTCGTCTGTGTGGTATTCCGTAACTGCGAATAACAAACCTCGACACGTGCTTCCCCTCTACGCGAGGCATCTCAGGAACTGACCACAAAATAGGCGTACCTACCTAGCTAGCCATCAAGTTATGAAATACTCGTAGTTAAATCATTGAGAAAACTGAGTGGAGAGAACCCTGTGTCCCGGACAAGTTTTTTTTTTTTTTATACTACGTGGGTGGCAGACAAGCACACGTCCCACCTGATGGAAAGCGGCCACCGTGGCCTATGAACGTGTGCAACACTAAGGGTGTCACACACGCGCTGCCCACCCTGAAAGGGGGAGCTGGGAAGGGGTGGGGAGGCTAGGAAGGGGAGGCGAAGGAGGGGTATAGTGCTCTCTGGCTACCCTACTTACCGGCGGGAACACAACACGATGGTTATTATGACCGCGGTCTTCTGTAGGGCGGAGGTACTTCCCCAGTTGGACAGCTCATTTCGGACGGGAGATACCTACCTCCGTCAGAAAGTACGTGTGCCCGGGCCCGGACAAACCTTCGGAGTAAGGCGCCGCTGACGCTTAATCTCATTGATAGGGAGACAGGCATATATTGTTGAGCTCTGAGTGAATTCACAAGTACAGCATTATTTGTAATTTGTTATAGTAATCTGTATTTTTGTCCTTTTCATTTCAGTTTCATTATGATGTCTTAAAATGTACAAACTATCGCATTAGTAGTAAGTGTGAAGATAGTAAATAAATAAATAAAAGTCTATCTAAATAAATAACATCTAGTCTCTAGTTATATCGGGATAGCTGCAAAAAAATCCGACTACTCTTGAATTAATGGCACATCAAATATCAGTGAAAACCCTTCTATTAAGTGCGAGTACCTTACACTGCATACAACATTGTTTAATACAGTTCTACGACCAGAAGGACCTCATTCCTTTTATTAATATCATCGGCTTCTACTGAGCAATTACTGGCACTTTGATATATCGATTCGATTCTCGATATGCGATAGTATCGAGTATTGAAATAGTTGAGATCGATTCGATAGCGGTCGGCAAGACTGCGGAGCGGCATCAAAGGCCAATTTGACGGATGACAGTTGCTTGGTTTGATTCCGTTTAGAGACAGGTCTATGTTGATCTTATGACAGGTATAATTATGAATATAATGTTTAGATTATTTGCGAGGGTATTCTAGGATTCTTTTAAATTCATTTCGTTCTGAACAGATCATACATCCCTCGTGATTTGAGACTCACTATGCATGCTTAGGATGCAACTTAGAAGTCTTGTCAGTGACAAAAAGGCTTGAGCTCTCTCTTATGAGTTCAGTCTCCAAAAATCGAGTCTAGTCCCTAAATTAGGACTTAAAGAACTCGAGTCCTGTCCATCACTAATGCAACTACTAATGGCGTTTTCATCTATCAATTAATTAGCCTATTGCAGACCACTGCTGGACATAGGCCTCTCACAATGTGCGCCATTTCACCCGACCTTCTGCTGCCTGTCTATCCCAGTTACCCTTTTCAAGTCGTCAGTCCATCTGGCTAGGGTGTCTTGGCTCTGTTTGCTCTTTTCGCGGTCTCCACTATGGGCTCGTCTGCTTCATTGACCATCGCTCCTTCGACAGATGCGGCCAGCCCAACTGCAACTTGCTTACTCTACAAGCTATGTCAGTACCTTTAGTTCTTTGTCGGATGACCTCGTTACGAATCATCCTACAAAAAGAGACTTCAAACATACCTCTCTCCATAACCCGCTACGCGACTTTTCATTCTAGGAAACTATTTTTTTATTTATTTCCATAATTTGTTACATGTTTCTTAAGTCTAAGTACCTACTCGCCAAGCTTTTACGCTATTACTAACTACTATTCTAACTAGTAGTGTTCACGTTTCGGCAACATAGGTTATAACTGGTAGAACTCCTACTGGTCAAAAAATCTTCGTTTTAAGGCATTGCGGTACACTGGTGAGGAGAAAACCTGATTGGTGCTTGAACTTCTATATTTTTCATGGTCATTTATTATTGTTTCAAAAACTACAAATGCTTAGAAATTAGCAAAATTAAAAGCTAAATTTCTTGTGGGAAGGACGATCACTTAGGATCATATAGAGGACTAGAGTCTTCACAAAACATAACAATAATTTTGAATCAATATGCGTAACTAACTTTAGTTTTAAGTATTTTTTAACAAAATGGATCACTGTAATCTGAAAATAAATGATTTGAATATGAATTAGAAAGAAAAAACAATTGAAATTCTATATTTTATTAGACGCAAATTAAACAGTACAATTGCCTTTATGAGCTCATGTCCTGCAATACGTTAAACACACTGAAATTGTACCAGTTTTATATCCAAACTTTGTTGTACTAAGCTTTGTATATTGATGACAGTTTATATTGATCATAAAGACCGTTTTATGGCGGCTTTCCGATGTTATCTACTTAGTGTAAGTGCCGCTTATTATAGAAGATTGGAACGGAATCGTAGAGTATTTATAATATGTAAGTACTTGGGTATAAAGTTTTGAAGGGTGTATGGGGCTTGATAATATCATTATCCACTTCACCTGCTGTACACCTGCCAATCAACAAAAGAAACTTTCGGGGTCTGAAGGTCAGAGGTTGGTAGTACAGCCAAAGAGTGGAACGCCCGGCCCGAATCTGTGTTTCCTGATAGCTATGAAATTGTCAAGACTATGAATATGTTACTTCAAGGCAGGCGTGCTCCACTGTCGACCACATCAGAACTTACCACCAAGTGAGATAGTGGTCAAACGCGAGTCTATCGAACATAAAAAAGTTGCTCCCGTAAAAGTCAAGTTTTTGTTTCCATGAGAAGCCAGCCAGCCATCTTTTGATATTGAGTCTAAAAAACGGATATTTATACTTAGATACATTTGTAAACACATAAACATTATAGGTACATAGTAAAATCCAGACTAATGCAAATATACATTTATTTGCACTGAGCGGCAATCTAACCCGCACCTTCCACGTAGCACCCGTGTTCATTACCGCCACGGCACAGACTTTTTTCCAATCACACCGGAGCCAGTTACCGCACTCCGACCTTCGGGTGTGGGGACCGCAGTGTCCCATCTAGCCCCCGGGTATGGGGAGGTGCGAATTACGAGCCGCCGCCGCCGCGGCCTGCTTCTGCTAGGCTAACAGGCTCCACCCGTCGCCCCCAGGCCCACGTTCATGGAGGACGGAGGTCATTCTGCGATCTCCGACACCCAAGTCGCCTACTCTCATCGCGGGTTAGTGCGAGTCACGGCACAGATGATGAGTGAAAAAATAAACATTATTATTGCCGGTCCCGGTGGTTCAGTCGCATCACAGTTAGACTGGAAAGCCGACCCCAACTGAGTTGGGAAAAGGTTCAGAGAATGATGATTGTCGATTCATTATGTGAATGACAGCGTCGTCTAATATCGTTAGCTGCTGTTCCTTTACTTAACTATTATTTAATTTATATATTATCTATATATTAAAAGGCATGGCATGTTATAAAACTATAAAAATTAAGTCATAAAGGTTTTAAGATAGCAATTTTTTTCTTCTTAATAATCTATAGGTAATGTAGTAGTTATAAAAGTTTTGAGGGATCCGTAGGTACCTACTTCGAGAAATAGAAATAAAATAAAAGTGGATTTCCCCCTTGCGTGTTTGACTGTTTGACAGTCTCTGTGGCGTGGCGGTAGTGAACGCGTCTAATACGCAGGAGGTGCGGGTTCGACTCCCGCTCAGGGCAAATATTTGTATGCATAAATATGGGTCGTGCCTCGGAGGACACATTAAGCCGTCTCGGTCCCGGTTGTCATACGAACATCTATGGCAGTCGTTACGGGTAGTAGGAGCCCTCAAAAGTCCGACTGGCCTAACTACAGAACTTGGATATGGCCAATTTAGTTGTGAAGGTTCGATGGCATTCACTTCACGGAAAAAAAAATGTAGTTCAGCCGCATCTTAGTTAGACTAGAAAGCCGACTCCAACTGAGTTGGGAATAATATAATAATAATAATAATAGTTTATTTCGGAACATTATTCCATATAAGTTGATTTACATGTAGGTACTTACAGACTATGTTAGTAGGTAGTAGGTTCACATGCAAAAAAAAAATTGTTGAATAGGTACAATAATAATAATAACAATATCAACGGAATACGAGAATAAATTAAACTGAATGTCAAACTGAATAAAATTGTATTAAATGAATGAAATTGAATTTTAGGAATTACATTATCTATATATATTGTAACGCAAAATTGTTAGTGGCGTTAAAATTTGATTTCGGTAAACAATACGTTGTACCTATGACGACATCTGTAGGGTTTGGGGGGAACTTTTCATCGATCACCAATTCGGTATTGATGAATGGTTTCCCAATCTGACAACAGATGTCGCTAGTATGTTTACCTATTTCAAATAGAATTATAATATCTTGATAGGTTAAATTATTTGTGATATTTTATTCAATCATATAACTTAATGTCTTTAATTTAAAATTGTCATAATCTAAATTCCTACTTGCCCAAATTAATTTAGTCACGGCGAGAATGTCTTTGGTTTCGTATTATCTGTGGATCTGTGTTTTATTGTTCCGCGATTCGATCAGATGAACGAATAACTCGTGATATCGGATTCATTTTACTAGAATATTCCATGAAAAAGGATATAAATACACCCCTCCCGGTGGATGCGAACACCTCTGATAATTACTCTGAAGATTAAGCACGAAACTCTGTTCGTATTTCATTGATTTTTCTGATAAGTTGGAACTCTGAATTATATGTACCTACCTACATATAAATTAAGTATCTTAGATTCTGTGCATCCTTCCCGGACTTCTCTGGGTCCCAAGGTTTAGCGGACAATATTAGTGACCTATCTACAGCGAGTTGAGATTCCGTTGTTTGAGTCCCTGTTCGGAACAGCTGTCCCTTCGTTTGGCTCGCGGCAGTGCGGGTGGTTGCAGCAGCAGGCAGGTGCCTACGCAAGCCGATAACCGACGCCAGGGGTTTCTGAAGAGGAGTTCCGAAAAGGTCACGTAATTTTAACTTGTACAATAACTGTAACCTCATATACCCGCTACCTTGAATTGTAATTACGAGATCAGCTGTGTGCTACGAGGGAGGCGCACAAGCATCTCATACTATATTTATATTTCTATATCTCTGTGCCTGTGATAATTCTACTGTATGTACAACTGTGTACCCTATTGAATATATGCATGTATAAAATCTTAGTGTTGTTTCATTAGG
Source organism: Pelosia muscerda (assembly GCA_963691645.1). Lineage (NCBI taxonomy): Eukaryota > Metazoa > Arthropoda > Insecta > Lepidoptera > Erebidae > Pelosia > Pelosia muscerda. Next base: position 592,953 of record OY829115.1, read on the forward strand.
GGTATCTGGAGCACGCACCCACTATCTCCACTCTGAGATAAAAGGCGCCCAAGAGTCTCTTTCGTAAGCTCTTGCCTGGGTTAGCCGGTGGAGTAGCTGGGGACATTTCCCGGGTTACACAGTGGCGCCCAACGTGGGGCAGTTCAAGAATTCCAGTACCCACTGGATTTCTCTTGGTTCTGTGTGTGTGTGTGAAAGACGCCTTTAATGATTTCAAACCTACTATCCGTCTGATACTCTCCAAGACGTTAATTGGTTGTGCTTGTGCGGCTAAGCACGTAATTAATTTCCTTGCAATTTACACCGAATAGCAAGGAAACGGGTCAAAATTTTTTTTCTAAATTATAAATAGCTGCTACATTTTCGGTAAAATTCATATTTCGGCATACCTTCGTACTTTTTCTTTTTTTTTCTTTTTTCTTTTTTTTACTGGTTGCTGGTTGGGTTGGATATATATCATCTCAGTAGTTTGTCCCGAATTTTAAATAAAATTAATATACATGCATATATTTAACTTTGTGTTTTTTCTGAATTTAACTTTTAATTGTTATCGACATTTTCTATAAGTGCCGATATATGTAACTCTGTATAAGGTGGTTTCCATTCGGAATTACCATTTTTTTTCTTTTTAACCTTGGATCAGTATAGTAGCCGGTACTTATACTTGCTACCGTACATTTTGCTCTTAGCCTTTTAACTGTTTTTTAATTTTATATAATTTCATTTGTACCTATACGTACGGTACAATTTTTTTTGTGTATATTTTTTCAATATTTTAGTAATTGTCTGCAGGGCGGTACATCTCGGGTACCTACCCGCTATTGGAGAATTATTCTCAATTGGAAATTTTTAAATAATTATATTATTAGGAATTGTCTGCAGGGCGGTACATTTTAGTTACCTACCCGCTAATGAAAATTGTTTTATGCTGAATTTTTTTATACCTATATTATTAACATAGAAGGCAGTACATTTACATACTGTCCGTTCAATTGAATACCCTCTTGGATTTATATCCATTTAAACTTTCGTTAAATAACGGAATTGTTAGTTAAATTTTATTTTTATATTCTATTCACTTAAAGTTCATTTCTTATAAGATGGCAAAAATGCACCAGTATGTAAACTATTTAAGAAAAGATGAGCTGTCTAATGAGTTGTCTTACATGGGCATTTCAGCGGATCCTGAGGCTACGGTTGTCAGCTTGCGTAACGAATTGAGGACGGCATATCGGCTAGTTCGCCGTGGAAGTCTGAAGCCTAACACCACGAAGTCCACTGATGCTGCAACTGAACGCACTGTCTGCGAGCCAAAAGTGAAGGAACTCGAGGATTTGCTATCGTCAGGTGACTTTGATGCCGATAAAAATAGTCGCACTAGGGCTGCTGTTAGGGCTAATTATCTTTTGACTAGGCTAGCTCGTTGTGGGTTAGATTGTTCTGAACTTGTTAGTATTCGCAACAGATTAGTTAAGATTGTGTCAGTAGCTGAATCGAATAGTGACTCAGAATCTGAGGTGTCAGATAATGATGATCGCGCTTCTCGTGTCCGAGTTGAATATACTTCACCTGCGATGAGAAATGAACGCTCGATGCGGGGTAGCTCGCAAAACATTTACTTAAGCAATGATAATTTTATTTATAGGGAACGTCCTATTAATCTAAATAGTTTTAATTTAAAATATGATGGATCTACTTGTGTACGTGTTTTCATTGAGAGACTGGAAGAACTCCGGTGTGCTAGGGAAGTCTCCAAATCAAAGGTTCTCATGGCTTTCTCTGACCTATTGGACGGACCAGCTTTGTCTTGGTTCCGCACCAATAAAGCTAACTTTATGTCTTATGAAGACTTACTAATCGAATTAAGAGACACCTTTGATATTCCCGATTACGATTATCGTTTACGGAATGAGATTAGGCAACGTACCCAAGCCCGTACCGAGTCCTTGGTGAACTACATATCCACAATGCAGGCCATGTTCTCTAGACTAACTTGTAAAATGCCCAGTGAAGAACAACTGGACATTCTTATGCATAACATTAGACCTGACTACATGAAGGAACTAGCCCTTCATGAAGTCAACACTATTGATGATCTAAGAAGGTTAGGAAAGCGTTTGGAACTTGCGCGTGCTAGGGCTGAGGCGTTCCACGAGCCAGTCTTGGACAAATTTGAGATCTCCTCTGACTTACATTCACAGAAAGCAAAGTGCACACCAAAAGCTACCAAGCAGGTCTCTGCGGTGGACAGCTCGGCAGCCTCGCACGAACGCAAATGCTTTCGTTGCGGCGGCAGCGATCACACTGCGTATAACTGCTCACAATCAAGGGAGTTGGTGTGTTTCCGATGTGGTCTCAAAGGAGTCAAGTCACCTGACTGCCCCAAATGTACGTCGAAGTCAAAAAACGCGTAGGCCAGGGCCTTATTAAGACATTCTCAAGCTCTGTGTCTGAGTCTTCTTCTGATAAGGTCCTGTTTACTAAACGGGATGACGATGTTAGACCGTACTTAGTTGTTAGGGTTTTAAATTTAAATGTTCTTGGTCTTCTTGATTCCGGTGCCTCCTGCTCCGTGCTAGGAAAAGGTGCGCACCGTAGCTTCTTAGATTTAGGGTTTAAACTAGAAAGTGTCAACCCAAATTTTAAAATTACAACTGCAGACAGTTCACATTTGAAATGTCTGGGTTCTATGTCCTTACCCTTAGAATACAACTCTGTTATCAGGGTACTTAAGTTTTATGTTGTACCAGAAATAACTACCTCAATGATATTTGGAGTAGACTTCTGGCAACAATTTCAATTAGGTGATAGATTAATTTCTCAAAAAATTAATATGAATAATTTTAGTGATAGCTGTCCTATTGAATCTTTGTCTCTTCACAGTGGTCTCGAGGATTACAACAACCTGACCGAGGATCAGCGGTGTGTAATGAACGGGATCATTGAAAAATTTGATTCAATTAATACGGATAAGGTGGGCTTAGGTCGAACCACGCTTGTGCATCACGTCATAGACACGGGTGACAGCAAGCCGATCAAGCAGCGGTATTACCCTCTCTCACCTCTCAAACAGAAGGCTCTGGAGACGGAGTTGGACCGGATGTTGGAGATGGGAGTGGTGTCACCATCACAATCCGCGTGGAACTCACCCGTGGTTATGGTGGAAAAGGCGAACGGTGATCTAAGGCTGTGCTTAGATTCACGTAAGCTTAATGCTGTTTCCAAAAGTGATGCTTATCCCTTACCGTACATCAATCAAATTTTAGACCATCTTAATAATGCTAAATATTTGTCCTCTATTGATTTAAGTGCAGCGTATTGGCAAATCCCGTTCGACTCTGCCCAGTCTGCTGAGAAGACTGCGTTCACGGTGCCGAGGCGGGGTTTGTTCCAGTATAATGTAATGTGTTTTGGTCTTGTCGGAGCTTCAAGTACGATGCAACGACTGATGGACCGCTTATTCGGCCCGGAATTCGACAACAGAGTGTTTTGCTTCCAAGACGACATAATCTGTGTGGCCAACACCTTCGAGGAGCATGTGGATCTCTTAAATAGAATCTATCAGCGACTCAAGGATGCGGGCCTAACGATTAATATGAAGAAATCACACTTTTGTCGAAGTGAATTAAAGTACCTTGGTTACTATGTGGATAGGCATGGACTACGTACTGACCCCGGTAAAGTCGAGGTCATCCTCAACTATCCCACACCTTCTAACTCGAAGGATGTCAAACGTTTCCTAGGTATGGCCGGCTGGTATCGTCGTTTCATTAATAACTTTTCTAAAATTAGTAAACCTCTTTGTAAACTCACCTCTAAAAATGTAAATTTTATTTGGACATCTGAAGCTGAGGAGGCTTTTAACCTTCTCAAGTCAGCTTTGGTCTCTGCTCCTATATTGAAAATGCCTAACTACTCTTTACCGTTCCGTATACTAAGTGACGCGTCAGCTTACTCAGTTGCTGCTGTTCTGACCCAAACACACGATGGTGTGGAACACCCCATCGCATATTGCAGTCGTTCTCTTAATAAGAACGAGGTGAACTACAGCACAACCGAGCGAGAGCTTCTGGCCGTGATTTTTGCGCTGGAACAGTTCAGACAGTATGTGGAGGGACAGAAGTGCACTGTTGTCACTGATCATGCCTCACTACTGTGGTTTCACAAGCTCAAAAATCCTACAGGTCGTTTAGCACGTTGGAGTATGCGACTCAGTCAGTTTGACTTCGACATAGAGCACCGTAAGGGAAAAGATCATGTAGTACCTGACGCTCTATCTCGCATAAAGATTGACTCCATCGATGCGAGCTCCACCAATGACCCGTGGTATCTTCACACCATGGAGTGCGTGCGTAGGAACCCAAGGCATTACCCTAACTTTAATATTCGTGAAAATTTGTTATATCGGTTTTCTAAAAATAAATATTCTTTGACTTCAGATTTTGATTGGAAGTTAGTAGTACCTCAAGAGGACAGGCTAGCACTCCTCACCAAATACCACGATGACACGCTTAGTGCCCATGGTGGTGTTTGGAAAACACATAAGAGGTTGTCTTTGAATTACTACTGGCCAAAGATGTACAATAGTGTCAAAGACTACGTGGGAAATTGTGAGGTTTGTAAGATGTATAAACCCGTAAACACTTCGCGTCCTGGTCTAATGGGAAGTGCGAAGCGTGTATCTAAACCTTTTGAAGCTATTTCGTGTGATTTACTTGGACCTTTTCCAGTGTCAAGCAACAGAAATATTCATCTGATCGTTGTTTCGGACTACTTTAGCAAGTATGTCATGCTGTGTCCTATAAGGATTGCAACAGGCGCTGCAGTAGCGAGATTCATCGAGAAGAATGTGTTTCTAGTTCATGGAGTTTGCAAGACTATCTATATTGATAACGGTCCTCAGTATGTGAGCAAGCAATTTAAAGATATGTTAGCTAAATATAATGTTCCAAACGTATACTATAGCCCGCGTTACCACGCTCAAACTAATCAAGCTGAACGAGCGATTCGAAATGTTGTTCAAGCCATCTCATGTTATGTGAAGACTCAGCACAAAAAGTGGGATGAACATCTTGTTGAGCTGCAGTGCGCTCTAAACACTGCAGTAAACGAGGCCACTCGATTCTCTCCCTATTTCTTGGTACACGGTAGGGAATTTATAGGTGATGGAGTTCTATATAGACAGTCTGACATAACCTGTCATCCGGACTTAGTCTCCATTGATGAGCCCTCAGCCTTCGGTGCCAAACTGAAAGAAATGCAACACATTTACGATCAGGTGAGGAAACATTTGATTTCGGCTCACCAGCGTAATGAGAAGTATTATAATTTCAGGAAAAGGCATGTCGAGCTGAAAGTTGGTCAAATTGTTTACAAACGGACTCATTATTTATCTAATAAAGCTAAACATTTTACCTCTAAACTCGCTCCTAAGTTTACTAAGTGTGTAGTGTCTGCTAAACGTTCCTCTTTAGTGTATAGGTTAGCAGATTTGGATGGTAAGGACTTAGGCGAGTATCACATCAAGGACATTTTAAAATACACTGATGAGAATCAATCTGCGGTACCTTCTCTGCCTAGCGTCAGCGCTATTTCAGTTCCGTAGCACTGTCGATTTATACTTACTTTACCGCGACTCGATGAAGTATGACCTTGTTGCTGTAGCTTGGGTGTCCTCGTATGGGACATATTATTTGTTAGGTACACCTCATCGAGTTTTCGTTTCTCATCCTCCTTTTCTCTGTAGTTGTGTTGCATATGCAACCATTTGACTATAGCGGTTAGGGAGAGCTTTCTTTCTAGTGGTTTAGGGCATTTAGACTTAAAGTAAAAGAGTCTGTGTCAATATTTGCCTCTAGTTAGTTCTTAGTAGTTCTGTTTTGTTCTTTGATATTGTTCTCTTTTTTATTCGTTCTATATTTAACTTGTTAGACTTTTGACTTGTTTTATTCTGTTGTGTATTCCTTGCGTTACTTGTCTGTCCACACAAGTAATACTTTCAAGGGGGGGGATTGTGTAACGCAAAATTGTTAGTGGCGTTAAAATTTGATTTCGGTAAACAATACGTTGTACCTATGACGACATCTGTAGGGTTTGGGGGGAACTTTTCATCGATCACCAATTCGGTATTGATGAATGGTTTCCCAATCTGACAACAGATGTCGCTAGTATGTTTACCTATTTCAAATAGAATTATAATATCTTGATAGGTTAAATTATTTGTGATATTTTATTCAATCATATAACTTAATGTCTTTAATTTAAAATTGTCATAATCTAAATTCCTACTTGCCCAAATTAATTTAGTCACGGCGAGAATGTCTTTGGTTTCGTATTATCTGTGGATCTGTGTTTTATTGTTCCGCGATTCGATCAGATGAACGAATAACTCGTGATATCGGATTCATTTTACTAGAATATTCCATGAAAAAGGATATAAATACACCCCTCCCGGTGGATGCGAACACCTCTGATAATTACTCTGAAGATTAAGCACGAAACTCTGTTCGTATTTCATTGATTTTTCTGATAAGTTGGAACTCTGAATTATATGTACCTACCTACATATAAATTAAGTATCTTAGATTCTGTGCATCCTTCCCGGACTTCTCTGGGTCCCAAGGTTTAGCGGACAATATTAGTGACCTATCTACAGCGAGTTGAGATTCCGTTGTTTGAGTCCCTGTTCGGAACAGCTGTCCCTTCGTTTGGCTCGCGGCAGTGCGGGTGGTTGCAGCAGCAGGCAGGTGCCTACGCAAGCCGATAACCGACGCCAGGGGTTTCTGAAGAGGAGTTCCGAAAAGGTCACGTAATTTTAACTTGTACAATAACTGTAACCTCATATACCCGCTACCTTGAATTGTAATTACGAGATCAGCTGTGTGCTACGAGGGAGGCGCACAAGCATCTCATACTATATTTATATTTCTATATCTCTGTGCCTGTGATAATTCTACTGTATGTACAACTGTGTACCCTATTGAATATATGCATGTATAAAATCTTAGTGTTGTTTCATTAGGGGTATCTGGAGCACGCACCCACTATCTCCACTCTGAGATAAAAGGCGCCCAAGAGTCTCTTTCGTAAGCTCTTGCCTGGGTTAGCCGGTGGAGTAGCTGGGGACATTTCCCGGGTTACACAGTGGCGCGGCCAACGTACGGGCAGTTCAAGAATTCCAGTACCCACTGGATTTCTCTTGGTTCTGTGTGTGTGTGTGAAAGACGCCTTTAATGATTTCAAACCTACTATCCGTCTGATACTCTCCAAGACGTTAATTGGTTGTGCTTGTGCGGCTAAGCACGTAATTAATTTCCTTGCAATTTACACCGAATAGCAAGGAAACGGGTCAAAATTTTTTTTCTAAATTATAAATAGCTGCTACATTTTCGGTAAAATTCATATTTCGGCATACCTTCGTACTTTTTCTTTTTTTTTCTTTTTTCTTTTTTTTACTGGTTGCTGGTTGGGTTGGATATATATCATCTCAGTAGTTTGTCCCGAATTTTAAATAAAATTAATATACATGCATATATTTAACTTTGTGTTTTTTCTGAATTTAACTTTTAATTGTTATCGACATTTTCTATAAGTGCCGATATATGTAACTCTGTATAAGGTGGTTTCCATTCGGAATTACCATTTTTTTTCTTTTTAACCTTGGATCAGTATAGTAGCCGGTACTTATACTTGCTACCGTACATTTTGCTCTTAGCCTTTTAACTGTTTTTTAATTTTATATAATTTCATTTGTACCTATACGTACGGTACAATTTTTTTTGTGTATATTTTTTCAATATTTTAGTAATTGTCTGCAGGGCGGTACATCTCGGGTACCTACCCGCTATTGGAGAATTATTCTCAATTGGAAATTTTTAAATAATTATATTATTAGGAATTGTCTGCAGGGCGGTACATTTTAGTTACCTACCCGCTAATGAAAATTGTTTTATGCTGAATTTTTTTATACCTATATTATTAACATAGAAGGCAGTACATTTACATATATGAAATTTACTACAAAGAATTATATTAATTTAAATTTTTATGTTAATTATAGGTAATTATTGCACTAGTTTAGGTAGCCTGGTTTGTCTGGTCGATATGTATGCAAACGCTCCCAGTATCGAGCAATGGGACAGTCAGGTCGGTCAACGATAACTTTTATGATGCCGTTGCTCGCCCTCAATCTCTGCAACAGCGATGTGACGCGCTTTCTTAAAATAGTTTGGAAACTGTCTATGTTTTCTTCGGTAAACATACCTGACGCGCTGCAGAAACGAGGGTACCCAACAGCACCCTAAAAGCATTGTTATATTGTATGCGAAGAGCGTTATAGGCCTTCTGCGTGTATCTAACCCACAGGCTGCATGTGTACATCGACTGACAGAACGCTTTGAAAAGCGTTCTTTTTACATCTAGTGTACTTCGAGCAAACCTGCGTGTAGCGGCGTTGCGTCGTAGACGCGACGTCAGCAAATTCCTTGTCGGGCAGCGACGGAGCGCCCGCGCTCTGTAAAGCCAGTTCATACGGTAGGCTCGCTACAGTCGGCCACATATAAACTCGCTCCACTTATAGATGTTCTAGGTTAATATCAAGTGTTCTAGTTACTAGATTATAAGTCCTACATATTGTGAGACATATCGTGTGATCAGTAATAAACGTTATAAGTGTATGCCACCTTTTATTGAAGTGCTCCCACGTGACCCATAGACATAGCCTTTAAAGTGGTGACCCCGAACGTGAACGTGGGAGTTTGTAGGTTATATAACCTATAACCTCGTGATTTTTTTGTGAACTTTTGAATGTTAGGCACTCGTGTGTAAACATTAGCGTAACGAAATGGCAAATGACGGCAGTGCGCCCATAGTGAAATCCGAAGAGCAGGTGATCACGAGCATCGCGGTTACAACGCGTATTCCAGACTTCTGGTGCGACGAGCCCGAGCTGTGGTTTATCCAGGCTGAAGCAGTATTGAACCCGCAAAAGGCGTCGGATGAATCAAGGTACCAGATAATCGTATCGAAATTAGGCAAAGATGTTCTGACGCAGGTCACAGACATTCTCAGAGACCCCCCGCAAACAGACAAGTACTCTACGCTAAAAAAGCGATTGTGCGAAATCTATGCGAGGACCAAGGAGCAACAGGTACACAGACTCATGAACGAGATGGAATTAGGAGACCAGAGGCCATCGCAATTACTAAGGAAAATGCGTGATATTGCACGTGGCAAGATTGAGGACGAAACCCTCCTCATACTGTGGCTTAACCAGTTGCCAAGCACAGTAAGAGGGATTTTGGCAGCTACGGAGACGAAGGACCTTAGTAGCTTAGGAAACATAGCGGACAAGGTCATAGAATCCGTATCACAGAGAGAGACAGTCAGCAAAATAGATGTAGCTTCAGGAAGCGAAGCCACAACCATAATAGCAGAAATCAAGAACCTGACAGAGAGGATAAGAGGACTAGAAAGCAGGCAGCCCAGACCCAGTTTCACCGGCAGAGGTAGAGGCAGGTTCGGACGCTTTGGAGCCAGATCAACGAGTCGCAGCCCATCCCGCAGGCTAACCCCAGCAGACCGTGATTGGTTATGCGAGTACCACTACCGGTTCCGGCATCGGGCGAACAAATGTGCGGAACCGTGCAACTGGAATAAGAATAAGCCGGAAAACTAACAGCGGTGCATGAAATGGGCGAGTCATGCAGGCCGCAAGTAAACCATCGTCTCAGCATCATGGACCAGCACACAGGTACCTCTTATCTCATAGACAGTGGCGCAAACATATCGGTCTATCCGCGTAATCTTGTGAGTGATAAGCACATATCAAAGCATAGTGAAAATTGTGAATACAACTTGTTCGCGGCAAACGGCACTAAAATTAAGAGCTATGGACAAATAACAAAAGAATTAGACTTTAAATTAAGGCGAAATTATAGGTGGATATTTGTCATAGCTGATGTTAAGCAACCAATAATAGGCGCTGATTTTTTAGCTAAGCACAAACTGTTAATAGACCTTAGTGGCCGGAAATTAATAGACACAGAAACAAGCATAATGGCGATTGGTTCATTCTCCGATTCTGACCAATCCACAATAAAAACCACACCCGACGATCACCCCTTCATAGAAATTCTATCAAAATACCCCGATATAACGAAACCCTTCTCTTTCAAAGGCATCCCTAAACATAGCGTGCGCCACCACATAGAAACTACTGGGGCACCGGTGCATGCTCGTGCACGCCCGCTGCCTCCAGATAGGTATAAAAAAGTTAAAACTGAATTTCAACTTATGATGGACCTAGGAATATGTAGACCCAGCAAAAGTGCGTGGGCCAGTCCATTACATGTAGTACCCAAAAAGGATGGTAACATTAGGCCCTGCGGGGATTATAGGAAGTTAAATTCGATAACAAAACCGGACAGGTACCCGGTACCGCGACTACAAGACTTCACATACCTGCTAGCGAACAAGAACATCTTTTCGAGCCTGGACATCAACAGGGCCTACAACTGCATACCAGTACACGAGGACGACATCGAGAAGACAGCTGTAATCACGCCAATGGGTTTGTATGAGTTCCCAGCAATGCCGTACGGCCTGAAAGGGGCCAGCCAGACGTTCCAGAGGTTCATGGACCACAGCGTCCTGCAAGGGCTGGATTTTTTGTTTTGTTTTGCAGACGACATAATCGTCGCCAGTGCCGACGTAGAGTCCCACAAACATCACCTAGAGGAAGTCTTTAAGCGTTTTAACGAATTCGGCATCACCATCAACATATCAAAGTGTTGTCTGGGCCGACAAAGACTAAAATTCCTAGGCTACGAAGTATCAGCAGAGGGCATAAAACCTCTGCATGATAAAGTTGAGGCCATAAAAAACTACCCAAGGCCTAAAACAGTAGAGGACCTGCGTAGGTATCTAGGCATGCTAAATTTCTACAGGGCACACATCCCAAAAGCAGCTCAAGGGCAGGCCGAAATGAATAAATACCTTCACAACTCAAAGCGTAAGGACAAGACAATCATACAATGGACAGACGCAGCAACACATGAGTTCGAAGAAAGCAAGGTAAGTCTACAGAACGCGACGTTACTAGCACACCCATTAGCAGACTCCCCGTTAGCCTTGATGACTGACGCATCAGACAGCAGCGTGGGAGCAGTTCTGCAGCAGCGAGTAAGTAACAGATGGCAACCCTTAGGTTTTTTCTCCAAACGTCTGACTGAAGCCCAGAGGAAGTATAGTACCTATGACAGGGAATTATTAGGCATTTATCTATCAATCATTCACTTTAGGAAACTCGTCGAGGGCCGAGAGTTTGTGGTCTATACCGACCATAAACCGCTAGAGTATTTATTTAGCAAAGTAGGTAGCGAAAAAGAAACTCCCAGGAGAACAAGACAAATAATGCTCATCAGTGAATTCACGAACAAAATAGTACATGTCCAAGGTAAAGAAAATGTCGTGGCGGATACGCTATCGCGTATTGAAACAATAACATGCCCAACGAGCATCAATTTAACAGAACTCGCCCAGGCACAGGAAACAGATAGGGAACTCTCAGAATTTTTAGTTAACCATAACAATAAGAGCTTGTGTTTCAAAAAGGTACAACTAAGCGGTACGGGGCCAGAGAATAACATCCTCTGTGAGACCTCAACTGATAAGGCACGCCCCTACCTACCCATAGAATTTCGCAAGGCAGCATTCGAATCAATACACAACCTTAGCCATCCGGGTATTAGAACGTCTAGGCGCATGGTTGCAGATAGATTTTTCTGGGCAGGCATGAACAAAGACATCGGCAGGTGGGCACGCTCATGCGTTAGGTGCCAAAAAGCTAAAGTCCACCGCCACACAACATCGACTCTGGGAGAATTTCCCGAGTGCGATCGCTTTGAGCATATTCACATAGACCTGGTAGGACCGCTCCCCAGCTCAAAGGAAGGCCACAGATTCTTGTTAACTATGATAGACAGGGCCACCGCCTGGCCTGAATGTATTCCAATTACAGACATATCAGCTAAATCAGTAGCCCAGGCAGTTTTCGAACACTGGATCACACGTTTCGGTTGTCCCCTAAGGTTAACAAGTGACCAGGGTAGGCAGTTTGAAAGCGAAATATTTAAGCACCTCATGAAATTCTTAGGCATAGAAAAGATTCGCACTACTGCTTACCATCCACAAGCAAACGGCGCGTGCGAAAGAATGCATAGATCATTAAAGGCCGCACTAAGAGCTAAATTAGATAGCGAAAATTGGTTGGGGGAATTACCGACCGTATTGTTGGGATTGCGAGCAGCACCGAGGTGCAACACTAATGTAAGCGCAGCGCAGCTAGTTTATGGCTGCACCATTAGATTACCCGGGGAATTCTATGACAACACGGACAGAAAGTTTTACGATTCACAAGAGTACGTACAACACCTAAAAGAAGTAATTAGTAGAATTAAACCAAAACCAGCCTCTCAGAGATCATCTAGACCTATTTTTGTCCATCCAGAACTAAAAAAATGTACTCACATATTTATTAGAAAAGAAGTAAAAAAACAGTCACTACAGCCCCCTTATGAAGGTCCATTTAAGGTAATTACTCGTACGGACAAAACCCTCACAGTCCAGTTACCAGACAGAATTAGTAACGTATCCATTGATAGAGTAAAACCAGCGTTCTTATTAAGTACGGATAGTCAGGAAAATAGCAAAGCAATTAGCCCCCAATCAAACAAGCCTAACACACCGTCAGAGTCAGAACCGGAGAGAGAGACCACACAGAAAGGTATTTTAATCAAAGAATCCGCCTATGAAAACGCTAACACTCGCACCTCGCGCAGCGGTCGTGCCATCAGGCGGCCAGTAAGGTTTAACATACAGCATGTGTGCAAATGTAATTCAACTTAGCTGTTACGAAACAATATTGTAATTGGATAGTGGAATTGCCTAATTTGCTGACACTTTAGTTCAAAGGCACTCATTCGCATTCCGTCACTGTTAAAAGATAGATGTATATAATCATGGGTAAAAATCAAAGTAAAGAACAGGTCATCATTGCCCAAGAAGGAGCAAATAACTCTGATATACAGTACCAGATATCAAAGTTCAACATAGTGCTGTTCGTAATATTAGCAATAATGGGTGTACTCATAGCCTACTTTGCGTTCAAGAAGTGTAATAAGAGAACAAAAAACTGGATAGGAAAACAGATGACGTTAGCAGCAGCAGTCACCGCCGATCGAACCCCCAACGAACCCAGAACAATTCCACTCTCCAAAGTAGTCGTCACCTAGTATATATATGTAAGTTAAAATCACAGGAATGCTAGCGCGAGGTATGATGAGTAGTGACGAATGGATGGAGTGGCAGGCGCTGTCGTGATGGACGCTGAGGATCCCCCAGGGATGTAATTAAATATAGCAGAGCGGGTCATCACGGCAGCTACCAATAAATAGGCATGAATGTGTATAGAATAAGTATATAAAGTAGCATAGGAAGTCTCTGCTGACCCATATTGGCATGCACGGTATGATAATATATAATAATTGTTACAACAGGGCGCAGTATTGCGACACCGGACGCGCTATGTAAACACAGGTGCGGCGTCCGAGCGTGCGAGTCAGCAAAAAAAAATCGCACGGAGACCGTATGCGATGTATAGTTTAAGAACTTTGTAATGATGTACTGTTTTGATGAAACTTTTTGTTAGTTATAGATAACTTTTCCCTAAAAAAATTTTTTTTATAAAAAATTTTTTTTTCAAATAAAGGGGGAATACTGTAGCGGCGTTGCGTCGTAGACGCGACGTCAGCAAATTCCTTGTCGGGCAGCGACGGAGCGCCCGCGCTCTGTAAAGCCAGTTCATACGGTAGGCTCGCTACAGTCGGCCACATATAAACTCGCTCCACTTATAGATGTTCTAGGTTAATATCAAGTGTTCTAGTTACTAGATTATAAGTCCTACATATTGTGAGACATATCGTGTGATCAGTAATAAACGTTATAAGTGTATGCCACCTTTTATTGAAGTGCTCCCACGTGACCCATAGACATAGCCTTTAAACTGCGAACCAGCATATTGCATCTGACCGCCAACGCTCTCCGCTCCCTTTCTATATCTCTATCTCTATCTCTATCTCTATCTCTATATATATCTCTATATAGACTCAGAGAATGAAACAATGGTGATAGTCTTGACTGTTCGTTTAGACATCTTTGTCAATCAATCAGCCTATCACAGTCCAGTGCTAGACATAGGTTTCTTCAATAAATTGCACAAGGTAGACGTACACGTAGATATTTTTGTGGAATTATTAAAAATACATTTCTGTCAAAGCAATCTTCGGTGGTTCCGTATTTTTTGACAACAGTTATAGTAAATTGAATTGAATCTCGATTGAAATATGTACGGAGCCCCGTGCCCGAGTCTGCCTCGCACTTATCGATAGCGTCATCTAAAAAAACTTGTAACGCCATCTTTTGATATAACCAAGTAATAAAATGTTAACGGCTACTAAACTCTTCAATTTGATTTATTTTTTATCATTAAATATATTGTTTTAGCAATTAAAATAACATTCCTCCCGCTTACTCGTGTATTGCGTGTAATTAATGATCCGAGATCATTATCGTTAAGATTAATGATTAGGTGTGTAATAGATCAATCGAAACAATGTTAGTGTAGTCACGGTAAGTTATAAATGGAATCAAACCTTGGTCAAGACAGGAATAAATTCCTTTTGAATGTTTTATTTGGCTGTAGTGGCGCAGCTGCAACTAATCGTACAAAGTCCAAGCGTAGAACTCTCCCAGGTGTAAGTTTTGGGCCCAATGTTGTCTTATATTAAGCTAATAATATATAAATATATATGAAAACTATATTATAGCTTCTTGGATAACTTAACTACAAACACGTACACAACCTTATTTAAAAACCCCTCTAGACTAGACCTTCAAAATATCATAAAAAATTTCTTCTTTTTTATGTAACTTTTGACCTCAAAAATCAGAACCTCATTTTCAATCAATAACTTTTGATACTCCAAAAAACATGTGTTCATTTAGTGTTTGTTTGATGTTATTTGTGTTGTCCATTATTTTAACATATTGTTCTCTTCTTTTTCCAGACCCGTTTGCAGAAACTGCGTGGTATCACCAACGGGATCTTCGCCACCACCCATTCACGAGCAAACGTCCTCCCCGCCGCCGCCAGCACCAGCGTCTCCAATCACATCACCGAGGCTCCTCCCATCTCTCCCATCGCCACAGCCGTCCCACAGCGGTTCTTCAGCCCCCAGCCAATCAAACTCCCCACACCCGTACTCTTATCCAAATTTTAGAAGAAGTCAACCGGCTCAAGGGCAGAATAACCCAGAATTTGGGCTCCTTCATAGTCATTCTGTCTCTCAGTTGAATAACCCTGGGCAAAGTTACCAGTCTCCCCAATCTCCTCAGTCTGCTATGTCTTTATCTCCTCATCCGGTGCCTCAGGGGAAGCTTCGGGGGCTGTTGGAACATGCTGAGAGGCTAATGAAGCCTGGAGACCCTCACAGACACTCGCAATCGGATGATGACTCAGGATGTGCCCTTGAGGAGTATACGTGGGTGCCACCTGGATTGCGGCCTGAACAGGTAATTGTTTTGATTGATTTATTAACTTCTTGAAACACGCATATACATTTGCTCAATGCTGATTGGACCTCGGAAGGTGTCTAAAGCCCGTTTCGTATTCTGCGGATGGTAGATATAATAGATCTTTATTAACTGGTCGTATTCGTGGTTCATATTGTCAGTGGGAAGACCGAGTAAATTTACTTTGTCTTCAGCACTGACAGCACAGTGACTCTCTTAACATTCACCCTTCCTCCTTCCCTCCTCCCCTCAAAAGGGTCGGCAGCACGAGTGTGACGCCTCTGGTGTTGCTAACGTCCACGGTAACCACTTTTAGTAGTAAAACTATCCGCTCTCTATAAAATAATCAAATTTCAATACTCCTGGTAAACGCTTCACTGAACACCAGACAAATTCTTTATCAGCTCACGGTGTTTCCTTCTTCCTACAGTCCCGGGTCCTTTAAGCGGGGCGTTTAAAAGCTTCTGATGAGGCCGTCACACAGATCGCCACCATTGTAGTACTGTACGTGTTTGTAATGGTAACCCTCTTTCCTGAGACTTTGCCTTCAGCTTACCATCAGACGAGGTGAAGTGAAAAAGACGTGGTCAAGAAAAAAGTCTTCGGACCTCAAAGTCTGTCGCTCCTTCTAAACCTCCGGTTACCTTTCTACTGCCTTTTTGATGAGCATCATCGACTTGTTATCAAGGGTTCCCGCACTCTTGTCAGCCAGCAGATATCTCCAGGCTTCTCGCTTAAATTGACGTGCCATAAATAAATAAAAAAATGTACTTAGGTATACAACATAAATGTCTTTAATCAACATCTAAATGTCTCTATAGACACACCATAAGCTAAAACAAGACCAGAGTCCCATCAGAAGACAATGCAGTACTTCACTAGCTAAAATATTGCCTATATGCTATAGAATATTTGCTTTCAAAGTTATGACGAAAATGCACATACAGATTGGCAGGGAAATTTTTACTGCCGTCTGCCGGGACGACAAAAGTGGTCGTCTGGTCGCCTGGTCGCCATTGTGGTTGTTTCACTCACCACAATAGTGCCTTTGTGCAACGAGCTATTGTTTCGCGAAATTTGCTCTTTTTTGGCACGTCGCGTCGCTGGCGGGAACTGGTATGAAAGTGTTTTTGGAAAGGGGACTAGGGGACTTGTTTTACAACTATTTAAAGATGAAAAGTATTGATTTTTTCCACAATTAATTCTAAGTACCACTTATTTTTTATAGGTGGTAGACAAGCACACGGTTCACTTGATGGAAAGTGGTTACCGTGGCCTATGGACATGCAATATCATCGTTATACTCATAGTAGGTTTGTATATAGTCGGGAGCACAAGTGTAATTCTGGTGCTGCAAACGTCTATAAGCCACGGTAACCACTTTCCATTAGGTGGGCTGTGTGGTTATCTGCCACCTAAGAGGGAAGAAACTAATATGGTCTTAAAATGTGTTAATGTTTCACTCGTTTTACCCTCTCCTATATGCTCTTTGTAAGTGAAAAGCCCCTCTCATGACACATACGTTTATAACCGCTTGTAAGCGCTTACCATCACGTAGACTGCAACCCATTTCTCGTTCCACCTTCAGAACTATTTTTCTTTTAATGAACTTCTTAAATAGATATTAATATATTACTAGCCGATGTATGAAATCAATCGTATCGATATAATATATTGATCCGTAATAATTTAAAAATATTGTAATTATGTACCCGAGCGTGCCCCGGGAGGTCCACAATGTGTAGGGTGACCACACAATAAATACAATGGCGTATACTTTCATGAGATTTATACAAATGTGTATTTATGTTTCCTAACAATCATAATTGGTGTCATTGTATTATTTACTTATAATAAACGAATTTTTGAAATAAAATGAAAAACTAAAATGAAAAATAAAAAAAGACAAAAAATACTTAAATTAAAAAGCGTCGTGGAATTCCTCCGCATCGCATGCCTCTTGTGGTATGTGTATTTGTTTAAATCTCATGAAAGTATACACCATTGCCATTTTAAAATACTGTTGCATTATTTTAAGTGACCAATAGTCATTATCTAGTGTTGAAAATTCAATTTTCATTCCTGTAGTAATTTATTTCTTTCTATGTCTATTCATCATAAATATAAATATAAGCGTCGGCAACTTTGTGGTTATGGAGTTGGTTTTACGATCTAGAGGTCCCGGGTTCGCATCCTGGCCGTTACACTATCGACGTGAACCCACTCATAACAAAAGCAATTTAGCTTAGTCGGAGAGGTTAGTGGAAATATTAGTAACAAATAAATAAAAAGGATATCAAAAATATTGTGTGTCCTTAAGAAATAATAATGTATAGTTTTCTAGATATTATATTAGCGAGTAGAAATCAAGCTATTATGTGACTGATATCAGGTATCGATTAACGAAAGGAATACCAATACCAAGGAGTATGACTAATAAACTATATTGATTACGGTTTAATGCATGACCAATAATAATGATCCTTTCAAAATTAGCTATGCTGTACCTACTACGGCTATACTAAAAAAAATGGTTTAATTCTAAATCTCCCCATTCTTGTATCGTATAACCACTAAACCTTCCACTACCTAGTAAATTGTTTATTCTTACCTCCTTCCTCCGTCTTTATTTACTTGTATTGCCTTTGAATTATACTATATTGAGTAAATCCCAAATTATAATTGAAAACACGTCTTACTAAAAAAATCAAAAAGAAAATCAACTAGTGTATAATCCCCACTTTTACTCAAAACATAGTCACCCCAGTATCTGTAATGACACCGCACTTTGAATACCAAAATCCGAATCTTCACTGTTTATAATTACAGTAAAAATAAAGTAGGTATTAACTCGAACGCAACGAAGCAAAAAATTAAAATTACTCTCCAGAGTTGTCCCCCTGCGCTTGCGACCCTTACCTCTCGTAAACTACCCAAGCAACAACGGAATGAATTTTAAGTTTGACTTGGAATTAAAAGCTACGTTTTGTTTCAAGATAACTTTACCATGATTGTAAAATATTTCCTTGGAATGTAATGGATCTTTATGTTCTGTCTGAAAATATAAATGATAATAACCGCGGTAGCCTAGTGGTATGGGTAATGGACTGCTGAGACGAGGTCTCGGCTTCGATCCCAGGTTTTACCATGGCACATACTAATGACTTTTCAATGCTTTTCGAATTTATGTGTGTATTTATCGCAGGTTTATAAGTGCCCGGTTAGTAGCAATAGGCTCGCCACCTATTACATTGGGAACTAAACATAAACTGGCAAATTGTGGGTGCTAGCACCTCTACCTCTCTTTATGCCTGCTTTCTTGCTCTGATATAGGCGTGAGTTTATGTTATGTTGTGTTAATTATCGCTACCTTCCATTAAGAAGACACCCAGTCATTTCAACTTCTTATTTTCGCTAAAGAATCTCACTATAGCATTCACTAGTCAAGATAAACCTTAATTATCTATCTTTGGCATACACACACCCTCTCCTAATAACTTCTTTAATATAGTACTGTCACATATAACACATTATTTCGACATCTAATCTTGCAGTAGCTCATAAACGGTGAACTGAATCAATGGCGTCCATTTAAGACGGCAATATATCTGCGTACTTAATCCTATTAGGCCGGTATCAGGCCCCCACACTGTCCGACATAATATTTCTCATTTCATCCACGTACTTTTAATAGCCAAGTATTATCACTACATAGTACAAAACAAAGTCGCGTTCTCTGTCCCTATTTTTCATGTCCTTATGTCCCTTTGTATGCTTAAATCTTTTAAACTCCGCAATTTGATGCGGTATTTTTTAATAGATAGAGTGATTGAAGAGGAAGGTTTATATTTATTTATTTATTTTAATTTTTTATTTATTTATTCAATTAACCAACTTATACTGACAGCTAACTAGTCATAATTACATAAAAATATGAATAGCAATAAATCATTAAATATTACATTATATATTATAAATTCGGATGTCAAAATAAGATAAAAATATATATAACATCATACTGCAACCAACTGGTGCGGAGTAGGAATGAAAAATGTTGTAGAAACGGGGTGACGCAGACGAAGTCGCGCGGGTCAGCTATAATAAATATACGGAAAGATAGTTTTGTTTGCGACGTGTATCTTTACGCAACTGTTTAAAAAAAGTGGTGTTTTCAGAGTAGATATGTGAGTTTTTCTAGTTCGTCGTAACTTTTAAATAACTGAACAGATTTGAGATGTCATTAGAATAATACTATGAAAGTCTTTGGGGACAAAACCAACGTCACCGGTAAGCCAGTGACTAACGGAAGAGTCTCTAACGCTAGGTTTGTCTCAATTAAAGATTTAATTTCTCTAGGGGTTAGTGGGGCAGACTGCAATCTTTCTCTTTAACTTCGAGACAAATGCGACGATAGTGCTATTCTGTATTAAAAGTCTCTTTACCACCAAGATGTATTAGAACACGCTAAATTGACGACAATAGGCCCTTTATATGACACCAAAGCACAACTGTCGAAATCTCTGATAATATTTTGGAAGAATATAACAAGTCTAATAGTTATCCCATCTTACATTGTCTCTGATAAAGATAATTCTTCTTGTATTCCAGGTCCACCTGTACTTCTCGGCGCTGCCAGAAGACAAGGTGCCTTACGTCAACAGCGTGGGCGAGAGGTACAGGCTGAAACAGTTGCTCCAGCAACTGCCACCGCAAGATAACGAGGTAAATGTTGCAACTTTCATTTACATAATACTTTTGCACTTAGCCTAGCTTATTAATCGGAAGGGGAGAAGAGAAGAAGAAGTTTGATCTTCGCACTTGTGGAATATTGCCAAATACGAAATCATTTCTAAAACTTTTTCATATTTTACCGATTAGAACTAGCTTTCTTCCAAGAAATCTAGCTCAGATAAGCATTAGATAGCTTATTAACTAAGGAATTGACCTTCCGATCGCTGTTGCCCGGGTTCGAATACCGGCCATTACACTACCAGCGTGAATCCACTCCAATTCAAAGGATGTCGTAAGAGACGACTAACGTACCGACCCGTCCATTATGTCCAACAGTGGGCTACAATAGGCTGATTGATGATAGTAATTTAGTATGTAGTGGTTTTCCCAAGCGACTACCATATGGGGTTCTTCGGGAATGGCATTAGAGGGTTTCTACAGGGTAGGCAGCACGTGTATGACGCCTTTGGTGTTGCAAACGTCCATAGGTGACCACTTCCCATCAGGTGGGCCGTGTGCTTATCTGCCATCTAAGTGGTATAAAATAAAATTCTTATTCATTCTTTTTTTTTCATAGTAGTATAGAACCATCTCCATAACAGTTTTGACTGCTCTTTTCCAGGTGCGCTACTGCCACGCGCTGTCAGACGAGGAACGGAAGGAGCTGAGGCTGTTCAGCGCGCAGAGGAAACGAGACGCGCTGGGCAGGGGGCAGGCGAGGCAGCTGCATGCGCCCGCGCCGTGTGACCGGGTACGTACCTTTAAGATATAGTTGGCAGCACATATGAGGAACCACAAGTCGCGAGAGAAATGAGACATTGGTTCGCGCAGATTGGTCTGATATATAAAGATATCATTAGAGGAGCAGAGTGTGCGAGTGACATATCTTTACTCAAAACCTAGGAGTGAGAAAGTGACAGAGTAAATGAACTGTGAAACGGTTTTTAATAAACAATTTATCAACTTTAACAGAATAGATATTGCACTTAAAGTCTGTTATGCGGTGATGAAAGAGTCTGGGGGTCTAAGGTAAGATCCGGGTCCTTTAAGCCGGGCGTGAAAAAGCATCTGATGAGTCCATCAAGCTGAGTGCCACCATTGTAACACTTTACGAGTTTGTGATGTTGACCCTCTTTACTGAGACTTTGCCTTCAGTTTACCATCAGGCAGGGTGAAATCAAATTGACGTATTCCAAATAAAAAAAATTCGCTAGTAATATTAATGTCTATTGTTTATTAATATTGTTTAAACCCTTAAAATAGTATTATTGCCTGAATAACGCTAATTAAAGGGTTTAAAAATCATGGCACATAACAAAAAAAAGTAGCCCATTTCTATTAAACTGGTCAGAAGTAGGTAATCCCTATTTTTGTTTTCCCCTAACATCCGGTATACCATAATCATTATAAATATGTATATGAGTAATATAATAAGTTCTTCTTAACAATTTCCTTGGCGATATTCAATTAGTTCTCGGTACGTGTTCATTACAGTTCTGCTCAGTACCCTGTGCACGTCGCGTTCTAATAACTTCATCCCTATGGCAGGGGACTAATTAATATTGTGCAGACGGAATATTTTCATTACTGTTGTGCAACAGTGTTGAAATTATATTGTAGTAATATTTTATTGATGATGGAAGATAATTAAATAGAATATATTGTTAAATGTAATTTTCTTTACGATAAAATCGAAATATTGTTCGGTAGATTAGTTTTTGTTTTATATAGAAGACATAACATAACATAAACTAACGCCTTTATCCCCGAAAGGGTAGGCAGAGATGCTAGGACCCACATTTCGCCAGTTTAGGTTTTAGGTCTCAATGTAGGTAATAGGTGGCGAGCCTATTGCCATTAACCAGGCACTTATAAACCTGCGACAAATACACACATAACTTCAAAAAGCATCGAAAAGTCATTGGTGTGTGCCATGGTAAAACCTGAGAGCTCGTCTCAGCAGTCCATTACCCATACCACTAGGTTACCGCGGTCAATAATGATCAAACACGCCAATATGATTTTATCTCACCTGATAGTGGAGCTGAAGTCTTAGGAAAGACCAGTCTGAAAAAGCCATCATTGCAGACGTCAACAATGTTACAATTATGACCCTCAACTTCACGGCCACATCAGATGCTTTTTCACGCCCCGCTTAAAGGACCCGGGACTGTAGGAAGAAGGAAATATGCGTGCTGGTAAAGAGTTCCAGGACTTAATACCGCGGCTGTGTGGTTAACGAAGTTCTGGATAAGAATCCTGGCCAAACCAACTGTTCATACAGGGAATTTGAGAAAATAGTAGTAAATTTACTTAATACCTAATGAAACTTAATACCTATACTCCATTTGTTTAGGTAATAAAGGTAATCAATCTTGTAACAACTTTTTATGAAAACACATCATGTTAAACAAATAAACTAGGCTAATTAACTGAGTAACTAGTAGTTTGATAGCGGTTATTAGTGTTTAACACGCGTTTTAAAGCAGAAAACTATTTATATCAGAATATAAATACTTTTCTGCTTCGAAACGCTTCATAACTCAGAATTTTTTTTTTAAATAAAAAGACACATTAAGAATATTTACGTTTATGTAAACAAATGGAACCGCGGTAGCCTAGTGGTATGGGTGATGGACTGCTAAGACGAGGTCTCGGGTTCGATCCCAGGTTTACCATGGCGCACACCAATGACTGCGATGCTTTTCGAAGTTATGTGTGTATTTATCGCAGGTTTATAAGTGCCCGGTAAATGGCAATAGGCTCGCCACCTATTACATTGGGACCTAAATATAAAACTGGCGAAATGTGGGTGCTAGCACCTCTGCCTACCCCTTCGGGGATATAGGTGTGATATTAAAAATACGTTTAAAATAATAATAGCCCGCATGCACATAAAGAAAAATTCCACCCGTAAAGTGTAAGGTGATCTCAAATACTGTTGACACACCATAAAACAAATGTACGATATTTTTGATGGCGTAGAATCCTTTTACCCGGGCAAAGTAAATCCTCCCAATTTATTCATACACAGCTGGGTATTAGCCGGGACTTGTCTCGAATCATTCGGGTGCGGACTGAGTAGGTACTAAATTATGCGATTTTTAAATATTATTTTAGTTCTAAAGCTCAGATTTTATTCCGTTATTCTTCTTTACAAAAATAAATTATCACTAGTTTTACGTATTAGTATGTTTCAAGTGTGACTTAGAACTGCAAAGCAAGGCGTTAGATGCTACTAGAATTAACACAAGAATAGTAATGATTGACAAAAACTGTACTACGGACACAATTAGTGATTTAATAATTACCTTTACACCTAAATCACCTTACTGTTAAATCATTGTGAGAAGATTTTACTAATCAAAGTAAGAGCGTATAAGTGTATGGAAGTCCGCCAAGACTTCAAAGCTTAAGACAACCTGCAAGTTACACACACTACTGCAAGGTACACTACTGTTTAACGGACGAAACTCTAGCGTTTTCATCTCGAACTTGAGGGAACCAGACGGCATTTGCTCCTGTAAAAGCTCTTAGAAAACCATATCACTAAGAGAAAGTGGAGGAAAGTGTACCGCAGTCCCAAAAATGCAAGCTTTGGTTTCAATCGAGATTAACAATAAGTAATCGCAATCAATTCGAAGTCAACTAAACTAGGTTATCACATTTTACCTGAAGAAAATAATTCAGGAACATTTAGTAAATGTTTAGGCAGTGACAAACTAATTTATTCAACTTTACCTCAGTCATTGTCACTGTTAAATTTCAAGCTATTCACAAACCTTCACAACATATTCCACAGTTAATAAATTACCAGTGACGACACTATTATGTCCTCGTGAACCCAATTTCAACAAAATAATCGAACAGTATATTAATCACGGCCCCGCTGCTGGGCGCACTCAGTCCCCTGCCAGGCTACAATTTAATTCCCCTGCTATAAATCATGTGCCCCTGTTGCAATTGATACACGTTTTTTTTTGTATAGGGGTGGCCAGTCTGTTTAGTTGTATGGCGATATATTATGTTAACCCTGCAGATGTTCAGACTGAAAAATCCGGACTTTTATGTCGACTACACGATACGTACACTGTCCAAATAGGTATTGAAGAAAGGCAGGTAGGAAGCACTCGAAATACATACATTACATTAATCCACGAAGGGAAGAGGTGTATTAAGCACCCACATTTCGCCAACTATGATATTCGGTTCCACGTAATAGAGGCGAGCCTATTGCCACCAAACGGGCGGCATACGTTGTGTTCACCTCGTCTGATGGTAAGCTGAAGAATTACAAACACGTATAATTGTTACAATGCCATCATTGTGCTCAGCTTGACGGCTACATCAGATGCTTTTTGACGCCCCACTTAAAGGACCCGGCGCTGTAGGAAGAAGGAAACACGTGCGCTCGCAGAGAAAAGACTTACCGAACCGCTTGGTTAAAATAAAATAATCTAGGTTTTTTATAGTAAACAAAACTCCAAATAACTTAATTCTAAATCTTAATTATCCCGTCTGTAATTTGATCTCCAAGCGACCGTAAAATGAATTTACCTTCAAATATTTTAAATTACTTACAATTTGCTAAGACAGTAGAACTTTTAATTTTCACCCCCTAAACGAGCGCCCGTAATTAAACAGTGCAGTAACAATTACCGGTAGGTCCTCGGTTCGACTCCCAGACGTCTCAATTTCTTTAATCACACAACTTTTAAATTGGATTTTCTTATGGCTTCGACTTTTTCAGTTATAATTTGAAGTCGTTATAATTCTGAAAGTGCAATTTTAGTTTTAATGTTTGAGTTTGATATTTTTAAACAGCTTGCATTTATTTTATGGTGGGACTGTTTTTGTAGTACTAAGGTAGCTAACAAGCATACAGTGACATATGCGGTCCCACTTAAACTCATAAGGTTAAGGTTTATCTGATATAGGTAAGCTAGCAGTCTCATGTAAGCACACGTACTGATGTTAAGCGGTTACCGTGGTCAATTAGAGGTGTCATGAACAAAGACAGATGGAGTAATAGGAAAAAGAGGAGGAGGGAGTAAAATATCCCACTCTCACAGACGGAATAAAAATGAAGTAAGGGTCACTTCGTAATCGAGAGTTGAAACTTTAATTCACAGGATGCAGGATTATTTTTCTGAATAATTAATTTACACCGCATAGTAAGGAATCTAGTCAAAAAAATTTTTTTTACACATTTATTTAGCTACAACATTTTCGGTTAGGAATAAATTTTCGGCATATATATTTTTTTACAAAGCGCCCGATTAGCGGCTATAGGCTCGCCCCCTACTACTGGCACCGAAAATTATAGTTGTCGAAAGATGGATGTTTAATACGTATATATGTATGTTAACTTATTATTATATTAGAAATAATTATCATTGCTAAAATTTATAAAGACGCAATAGATGTCTACTAAGTTTTAAAATAAACAAAACAAAGCTGTTCTGTTAGTTGTTAGTTGTTTATGAATTCAGACAGTGTCAATTGGGAATTGAACTCCAGACTGATACGCCTAACTGATTTAAGTGCTGCTCTCTTCACTCAACGAGTAGGGATGAGCCAGAACTTCAATACAATATATTTTAAATTAATATTTTGGGTGTCAAAAATGTAATATATATTACGTTTAGTTTAATTTATCCTCTTAAGTCTCGGTAAACTTTGCCGAATTTTACGAAACCTCTTGATTGTGGTGAGGAGAACCTAATAATAGCCACATAACCCAATTTGAGAATCAAATCCGGCATCATTGACATCGCACTTGCTACCACTGCGTCACCGTATACCTACCGATTTTTAGACGTAATTTACGTCGTACGTCGTACGTACACACATAACTTCGAAAAGAATTAAGAAGGTAAAACCTGGGATCGAAACCGAGACCTCGTTTCAGCAGTGCATAACCCATACCACAAGGCTACCGAAGTATGCAGTTAAACAATAACTTAAACAGAAATCGCAACTTATTACAAAGTTATCTATAATAATATATTTAATTCGCAATAAAAATTTCTACAACATTTTTAAAACATCGCGACATTAAACCACCCATCCCTATTAACCGAATCTTCTTAGCAGACGGTCTGGGCCTCAGGGCGGGGCGGGACAAATAAAATCAAGAACCGCGACTGCCCCGCAGCAGATAGCACGTTTAACCCCTACGAAAGGGGAAACAGCTTACGTTTTATTTTTATTAGTTTTCTTAATGAGAGGGACCAAGATATTGTATTGTGTTAATATCTTTGTGTTTAGGGAGATGAAAGATAGGTAGATTGATATTATATTTTATTGGTATCAACTCAGTTGAGGTTGGCTTTCTAGTCTAACTATGATGTGGGTGAACTTCGATATTTTCCGTGAATATTGCCATCGGACCTCTACAACCAAATTGGAGATATCCAATTTAGTAGTTGGGCCTGTAGTTAGGCTAATCGAACTCTTGAGGGCTCCAACTACCCGTAACGACTGCCATAGAAGTTCGTATGACAACCGAGACCGACGGCTTAACGTGACCAGACCAGTGCAAATAGCCATATTCATGTATACAAATATTTGCACTGAACAGGCATCAAACACGCGCCTCCTGCGTAACAATCGTGTTCACGACCGCCACGTTATTGGTGTAATATGTGGATTTTATTGTTTGCATTCATTTAATCGCCAATGGTAGTTGTATAGTTGTGTTTAAGGTTTGTAGTACTACCACCTTTTAAAAATAATAATAAACCAAAGTATTAACTTGATTACCATAATGAGATTCAGACCGTCAGCGTCTGTTTAGATACACAAGATACTCGTACCAATAACACTATTATATGGTGCAATGGCTTGCCGCGGTCCACCTGGACATAGGTCTCTCCTAAGTCCTAATTTAGGAGGCTTTGACTTCTGTGCTGTGCTTTGGCCTACTATTTCAACGCTCGGTCAGGTTGGTACAGGCTTTTATCACGAGATTTCCTTCTCTTGCAATAATATCTTTGCGTATTTTTCCGTTCGCCTGGTACGACAGTTTTCTGATGAGTTGGGGTGGAGATACCTACTTGGATTCTTTTTTTTTTCTTTTTATTTTCTTTTTTTTCTTGTCCAAATATATTATCACGTGTATTGGATGATACTTGTACAAATTTCCTTAACGTGAACGTAAATTACAATGCAAATGAAGGAGTCAAATGTTGTTTTAAAATTATCTTAACAACGAATATACAATTTTTTCCTTCATCTTCATATATTTAGGTATATAATAGTCACCATCCCTATTCACATCAACTTTTTCCTTTAAGTTCAGTGGCGCATAAAACAATCGCAATTACGAAAGAGCACCGATCATAGCCGCAATGTCTGTGCAACCAGCGAGTGCGCGACTCCGTGAAATCATCATCATCATCCCCTTGCCACCCCCGCCGCCGACAATTAGCGGTTAATGCAGTGGAAACACTCGAGGTTATGGAAAGCACTCTTTCATTTTCTTAGTGTGCTTGTTTCCATTGCTCATCACGATACGGTTTTTTATTATAAACGATTCACGTATGCAGTATTTTTTCGGATCGGTAAAGGAGTTTATACACTTCGCGAACTGTTTTTTCTTGGGTTAAAGGTTTCGTATTCTAGACCATAATTTCGGAGCTTTTTCATGTAAAAATCTTCTGGCGAAAGTGTAACCGAAATCATTCTTTACTGGTTTTTTGAAGAAGAATTGTGGATATTAGACAAATTATGGACGTACTCGCGTCTTTTAAGTGTTATCTACACTATAATATTATAAAGACGAAAAAAATGTATTTTTGTGGAAGCTTTGGTCTACTGTTTCCACGCTGACCGGACGGGTTCCGGGATCTTTTGAATTTTCTTCCTCTTGCAGTGATATCGTCAGCGTATTTTTCCGTTATTCGCGACTTCCGACTCCCTTCGAATGAGATGGGATGGTGATATTCTTTCTCCGTCACGACTCAGCTGATGCTTTATATAATGTATTTACTACTATCCCTTAACAATGGAAACGCACTAAACTACTTAAACTTCCGTTGAGTGGTGCGTCTCGCTCAGATTTTATGACGTCAATCGCAAGCAACGCCGCGAGACGACTTTATATAGCTGGTAAGTTAATGTTTGTTGTATTTAGTTAATTGTGTGACGTTGCTTCTAATGTATTATTTATTTGCATTGTATTGTTACACGAATGAAAATTCAAAGCTTACTTGTAATACTTTCTAATAATAACCTTGTGTTCTGTTTTGTGAGTAGGGTAGCCGTAGCTTACTAAACGTTTTGTGTTGTCAGTGAGAAGACCGAGAAACCGAGAATATCTTAGCCTTCTTCCCTCTCCCCTGCCCCCACTTCTCTGTGTGCCATATGGTCGGCAGTACAACCACTTTCCATTAGGTGGGTCACGTGCTTGCCTGCCACCTAAATGGTATAAAAAAACCGGAGTCTTTCCTAGGTCTTAATTCAGTTACAAAATAGCACGTAACACGTTTTCAATTCAAATAAACAGAAACATGAAAAGCCTGTAAAACAGATTTAGAACCTATATTTTCGTAAGGTTCCTAATCTTCAGAATAAATTAGAGTCTTGGCATATAGAAACTTGTCACAACATCCCTACCATGATGTTTAAATGTTATTACAAAATTAGCAAAACATACACATGTCTTAAAGTTTCTCAAAACCATAATTTAGGCGCCAAAATTTGCCGCCTGTTTGCCAAATCACCTATGTTATTGAGGAAGATACGAAACAGGTATTACAATCATGTAATGTGTACAGCGCCATCTGGTTCTTGTTCATAGAAATTATGAATGCAGTATTACTTTCGAAGTAAGAAGGTACATGTTTAGAATAATATTATGCATTAAATAATTATATCATTGTTAGTGATTGCAATAGGTCTGTTTAGGGTTGTTCGTGATATATTTTAACTACTGTTGTATTTTATTAGGGCATGTGGTTGATTTGAATTGATCGTCTATTTATTGATTGCACGATTCAGTGTTTTACCGCCACGACAAATGATGAAAAGATATGTCTGTGTAATATGTGTATGTGTGTACTGAGACCCGACTTTTATGTTTGCGGATTTTTGCAATATATTTATATTTGTAATATTGTTAATTGGGTTAGGAAGGGTAACCCATCACTCACCCACGGTTTAACAATCCCAACAATGGCAATAACAAAACATTATTATTTAAAGTTAAAAAAAAACTTCTTTCCTGTTGTCGCAAGTGGGAAGAACAAACCTCGACACATGTTTCGCTTCTTCACGATGCATCTTCAGGAGCGCTATCGAGCGAATATTTTCTTGTAATGGATTTCCGAAATGTAACGCCTAATTCTTTATCTTAACGATAAATAAAGTGAACTAACTAAATAAATAGGAAACAAGTTAAATATTCTAGGATATTCTACCCAGCGCTGTGAATGAAAATATACCTATATCCATGCACGCAAATGTTTGCATTAAGCAGTAACCTAACTCACGACCTCTTACTTGGCATAAATCTCGCCGCTCACCGCCATCTCGCCGCAAGCCCATACATTATAAGTTACAAAGACACACGCCACGTGTGGCGGCTAAATTGCCCATTAAATGATATGTGCCATGTACACTACACAGCAGGAGACAAGTGGATTAGCTTTATCTTGAATGGTGTATTGTGCGCTGTAGTGCCTGGGAAAATATAAACTTAATTTGGTGGGCTCGATTAGGCTCTGTTCTAAAGTGTTCTTATACGACAAGGAATGAGAAAAGAAATCGTGCTGGTTACTGCTGAACTGAGTTGAAATTTAAGCGTGTCCGAACTTTAATTGGCTTTATGGGTGCGACACTTTTGTGTCACGACTTCACAAGATTACTACTAGATGAAAATGTCAAAATTATTTATTATTAAATGCGAATTGACAATTTTTATAAATCTGCTGGTTACCTATAGAGTTTTTACCAATTCGCGGTCACCAAATAAATTTACATAATTAATTCCCAAAATTTGTGAATGTCAATTGTATTTTTAAAGACAACAAACATCGAAATACAACCCTTGCCTTCATATTATTATCAATTGTGATTACAATAGAAGTTAAGAAAAAACTTCTAACATTCCTCAGGCGCACCTGGCCCAACCCGCGCTCATAAACACAATCTTTCCCAGTTTCGCAACTTTCGACAAAAGATAAATTACACAACTTGCAGCGCCCTCTGTTATGATATTCTTGATTTATAGCTCCAAGTAATGAGCACGTGTCGCGGACAGATGGCGCCACGGAGTTGTTTATTAGACTCCCGCCGATTTATTGCAGAGGGGTTGCAGAGTTGTATAGCACATAACTGCTGATTAAACATGCGATTATCGTTTTCCTTGAGTGCAAATGTGTGTTGGTTCAATATTTGAGACTTATTTCGTTGGTTATTAGCAAAATAATGGTTGTTTGCATAAGGAGTTTGTATATTGCGATACTTTTTGTAAGGGAGATATTAAAAAAAAAAATAATAAATTACTACTCTAAAACTAGAAGTGAAAACTTACAGGCTTACAGTGATGCTTATCCTGTTATTTTTCCATGGTTAAGTTAAATATTAGAAAAAATAATGTACCTTTCGCACATTTAAAGAAAATAGTTTAAATAAATTGAGTTTTAAATCGACTCCTATAACTTTCTCTTCTCTTTAAAGGATACTCTCTAAAAGGGGCGGAAATATACTTACTTTACTACCTACTACCATCTACTACCCTAGTAATTACTACGCCTACGTAGTGTACCAAAATTTATAGGGATTATCATCGTAATCGTGATGCATAAATATGACTTTCATGTTGAGAAAGTATCATTTTGTAAGTTGTAATCTGTACCTACATATTTTCACTTTCCCTTTTAGTACTTAGTTAAAATAGGTACTAACCGCTGAAGAAAACCAAAATTACACGTTATAACAAGTGAAATTTTCTTCTCGTTGTAATCCCTTGGCGATTGAATCACTGTGTTGTGGGATGTTGCTGAGGTAACATCGTCGTTATTTGATATAAAAATTTTGAAAATGAATTATAACAGTATTGTGATACAAGAAATAGTCCAGGTACGTATGTCATCGTGTAATATCAGCTATATTTATTTTTGACAGCGCCCTCTTTCGGCTTCGCTGTGCACTAGTTATACTTTTAGCGTTCTGTGTAGTTTTAATGCTTGATGGTTTAGTAATAGTAGGTGTAAAAGATAGATGGCGCTATACTCAACGTTATGTTACTTAAAACAACGGTTGTTATATTAGAGAATACTATTTTCTTTTAGTATTACTTTATATTTTAGCTTCACTTATGCAATTTATATTTATTTTTATATCTGGTAAACAAATGCTAGTAAATTCTTACAATAACTGTTTTTGTCATAATTATTCATTAAACTGCTAGATGGCGCTGTACTCAAAGTACTATTAACACAAACTAGATGTCACTACAATTCACTTTCACATAAGTTTACTAACACAAAAGTTAAACCAAGGAAAGTTATGCATCTATTATTATTTTACATTCGTAATAAAACCATCTTAAAACCTTTCCGCGAAGGTGTGAAAATCATTTTTGTTCTTCTTCTTATATTTTTTTTGTTTTGTATGGCCGTGGGAACGCCGGGGGACGTCGGCCAGGTAGTGTGTATTCGTAGATTATGAAGCGTTGTAAAAGCTGCATAGCATGGCAATGGCGTTATTGTTGTTTATTGTGTTCACCAAGTCGTTGCATCACGTCTGCGGACAGCGACGTGGCATTTCGAATCGTCTCACTATTTTCCGATTAGACAAGTTTTAGATTTGATTGAGAACACAAAGGATTGCTTGATACAATTTCTGTTTTACGCACTTCTACGAGAAGAAGAATGTAAATTCTTAGTTATGTTGTTATTTTATTATATAGTTAGACACCTATCTGCATTTTCATTTAATGAATGAACAGGTAAAATGTTTTAATTCCAGTACAGTTACAAGCGATGTTTAGGTACATAGAAAATATACATATACCTACAAATAAATGATTTGATTTGATTTGAAATAAGTAAATTAAATACCTATATTAATAATCTTCGAAGGACAAACAATGTTAAGAACAGTTACCTATAATGTATACCTGCCTAGGTAAAGCTTATTTTAATACGAAATCGTCGTAAGATACCTACAGCTGATTTTCAAAGGGCAACAGACAGAGCGACTGTCTTATTTATTATATTAAAGTAAGTATGGATTCATTGAACAGCTCAATACACTCGTGGGCATATCATAAAATAAATAAAAGTAATCACTAACAAACAAGTCCGTCCTCTTTTACCAAAACGTAACACTACATGATTACCTAACCTAAATACGTAACAGTATTGAACAGTAAAACACTGCTTTTTTATCTAAAAATACTTATTCATTCATAGACAACAACCTACTCCTAAAACCAACCTTATTGCTTAGAAACAAGTGAAACTAGACAATAACAAAACTTTTTTTTGTTGAATAGTTGAATGAACAGGTTACTTTATGTACGGAATCGAGTCCTTTGTGTACGGGTGTGTCGATGGTCATTAAAAACTAGCCAGGGATCAATGAAAGGGTGTAAAATCGTAAACTGTTACGTTTTCATTATTTTGTTTAAATTAACATTTAACTGTAACATCTATAGTTACATTTTAAACAAAGCTTTCTACCTTCTCTTTGAAAATAAGTTCAAGGAAGTAATATTCATAATTACGATGGTCCAACTGTATTCATATTATATCTTTTGATTAGGTATTTCTAATCATAAACCTTCGATATTTTCCGTGAAGCAACTGCCATCGGAGCTTCACAACCAAATTATTGGCGATATCAACCACTGATACTGAATTACCGCGGTAGACTAGTGTTATGGGTAATGGACTGCTGAGACGAGGTCTCGGGTTCGGTCCCAGGTTTTACCATGGCACACACCAATAACTTTTCGATGCTAAATGTAAAAATGTATCTGAGGACTTTACCTCGTAGTCAGTGTTCCGCTGTCCAGCTTTTTCTGAACGTCGTGTGATCATCAGCATTTCCAACATAAGGCGGTACATATTTTGGAAATCAAAAGTCGTTATCCCAAGTCGCGGGAGAAATGAGACACTTATTTTTTTTTTATCGTGTGCAAAATCCCCATGGATACCACCTCCCGCCGAAACTGATGGAGGATATAAAGCGGGGCGTGAAAAAGCATCTGATGAGGCCGTCAAGCGGAGCACCACCATTGTAGCACTGAACGTGTTTGCAAT
Organism: Pelosia muscerda; assembly: GCA_963691645.1. Taxonomy (NCBI): domain Eukaryota; kingdom Metazoa; phylum Arthropoda; class Insecta; order Lepidoptera; family Erebidae; genus Pelosia; species Pelosia muscerda. The sequence continues at coordinate 626,588 of OY829115.1, forward strand.
GATGACCCTTTCCATGAGACTTTGCCTTCAGCTTAACATCAGGCGAGATGAAGTCAAATTGACGTGCTATAAAGTAAAAAAAAAAAATATCTCTCGCACCCTCGACCTCCTTCCTGCAATAATGTGAACCATCTAGCTCTCGGATTGGGGATACGCAGGTCCGCGCTCATGGAGGTCGGAGGTCATTTAGCGACCGGGAAAAACGAGACCCTGGATTGGATTAATATAATCCATTATTTGGGGATTAGAACCCTAACACCCCGTGCTATCCTCCAAAGACACCAAAAAAACACATACTGCGTTTAAAAAGTACATTTTGTTACAAGATTTAAATCCATTAAAAAAAATATAAAGCCATAAATAAAACCGTAACTATATTTCAGTTAGGTACAACTAGCAAGACGTATGCTTTAATTCTCATAAATTCCAACACTCGGAACGCGTAACTTCAAAAGCTTGTAAAGAGAAATGTGTTGAAACGTTCAGAAACAACAAATCAGTCCAAGTCCGCTACTATTGCGGATTTCTACACGAAATGTCTGCTTGTCAGGCATCCATTGAGGCGACGGGCATCGCGCCGACACGGCCGGCGTTATGAATGGGTTACGGAGGCTATCTTTAGCCCGTTCACTGCGCTAATAAATCAGGAATTCGCTGACGATTCACACTATTGTGGATATAGGGCTCATATTCATGCAACATATTCTGAGTTAATAGTTATTAATAACATAAGAATTTTATCTGGTTATTTTTTCGAAAATTTTCACTGATAGCGTCGATTTCTTCGTATCGTACCCTAATGTAGGCCACCCTCTAGCCAGATAGACTGGCGACTAGAAAAAGGCGGTTGGGACAGACTGGATGCGGAGGACGGAGGATAGGGAGCAGTAGCACACATTGGGAGAGGCTATGTTCAGTAGTGGACTGCAATACTCTACTCTTGTTCATCCGAACGATAATTCGCTGGTATCCAAAGCTACCACTTTTGAGCTCAGAGTCCAAGTTCCTCTACAAGCTCGTATATCTTATTTTCATTCCCAAGGTCTAAACCAGGGGTACCTAATTTCCTTAACCGTTTACACCCGAGAGCTGAAGTATCGTGTTTAAATGTTATTCCGTAACTTCTATTATGCTCAAAAATTGGGAAAAAAAGTATTGATAATAATGCTGAATACCAGCAATCAGACCCTCACGATCGTGAGTTTCAGGAAATAATTGCAAGTCGCATGATCGTGAGTTTGATATTTTAAATCAATAAATCCTACCTATTCCCGGGGTATAGTCTATGTTTCATATTCTATCTCTGTGTCAAATTTCATCCCGATCCGATTAGCTGTTTTGCATGTTACAAAAATTCGTGCTCACAAACTTTCGCATTGTGTAATATATACGCTATATAGAAATAAATGATAGCCCGTCCTCCTTCCTATAATAGGCAAGTGTAACTTAACACAATATAAAATGAAGGAATCAACAAAAAATAACAGTGACTAGTAATAAAATATCAATAAAAGAACACACGCTTTTTATGAAAAAAAAAACGTATCTACACTCTGGCGCTTCACGTATTTTTTTTATGAAAATCGTAGGTATTCAAATCGTGAGGGAGGCTTTTTGCCCTCCGACACACCTGCCATCTCGCGGCTGACGGCCGCAACTGGGCACATAAAGAGTTTTTAAGTAATTTAATAATACTACCGTTTAGGCTCGGTGTGTACACATACAAGAAATTTAAAATTAATAGGGCTCATTTTTTAAACTGTATCTCTATAACATATTTTATGCCCTAAGAGGGTTTTTATCTCGATAAATAGCGTTGCAGATGCGACAATCTACTTTATTTTCTTCATTTTTAAATGGTTTATAGAACAGAGCATGTAAAAATGAAAACATACGAATAATATCTCGGCAGCCATCAGAGCTTATTTATTACCACTGAAAAAAAACATGATTTGTAAAGAATAATGGACTTAATTCAGTCTTACCATTGTCTCTATCACATAGTAATTAAATTGTTTCTTCATTTAGGTCTTTACAGATTTTGCGCCATTACGCCCACAATGTTACCAACAGAAAATTGAAACATAACCTCTTTTATAAAACTTTTTTCGTCCAACAATCCTTGTTACAGCTCCGAAATTCAATAAAAAGTCGACAGTTTTGAAACAAAAAAACCATAATCACATGTAGTAAAGTAAGAATTTCTTCTAAAAGTACTTCGTAAGAGGCAGTTTAACGAAAAAGCCTTCAGATCAAAGGCTGCGCGGCCGCCGACGGGGAATTAGCCGCCATTTATGTAAGTAGATCAAACGGAGACCTCTTTTAGTATAATATTCGCTTCTTTTTTTCAAGAATTTGTGGTAAAACAAGGGCTTTTTGTAATTATTGTATCACTCAAAACTTGAAATAAACTACGTGATAGACTGTATACCTGCGTAGTGGCTTATTGTAATATCAGGAATTACCATATTTATGGGCACTAGGTGCTCATTATCTGCCAAGCAAATCTTTGCTCTGAAACGTAGAAGAATAGTAACTACTAAAGAAGTCATTTTCACAAACATATTTACTAAAGAATTTTTTATATTTAGTTCTTTAAAAACGAAATGGAAACATATATATACAAATACGCTTATTTTCTTCTGATATAGGAAGGGACTACGGCCCATCATCTGTCTATGTACTTATATCTCCTTGAGCATTCTCCTTTGTCACTAGACCTTTCATGCACTCTGGTTTAGTGTTGTTAACTTGAAAAATTATTTATTTATTATCATTAAGAATCTACACTAATAATATAAAGAAGAAAAATTTGTTAGGCTCCGAAACTACTGGACCGATTTCAATCATTCTTTTGCCTATAAAAATCTGCAATATATAAGAGCAACAATCATAACTCTCAATAGATCCGGTAGATTTCTATACATTGGCGCTAATATCGCTAACAATTTTCCGTTATCATGACAGCAAGGAGATGCAGTATAGAGAGCCAAGTAGAGAATCAAGTAGAGTCGTACTCGTACAACGCGATAATCGACATCCACGCGGGCGGAGTCGCGGGCAACAGCTAATATATCATAAAAAGTTATATACAAATGCAATCTATATGACATATAATAAGAAATGCTCAAATTCGTTCCAATGGTTGACTTACAGTATTCAAACCCGCGTCAATTTCAGCAGAAATCAAAATTACGTATTGAAGTGTTAGACCTTCGCCATTTGAATCGACACCGGCGCAAGTGATGAGCTAATGCGGTGACAGATGTGGCGTGTGCGCAGCGCGACGTATAGGGCTGCCACGCTCGCAGTTATTAATAGATAATGTGGCAAAAATGTGACATGTTTATAAATACTTGGGACAATGTCTGGCAACACTTGACTTACTGAATACCCGCAAGTTATCGGTAAATCTGCCAGTATGCATAACATAATATAAACTCACGCATATATCCCCGAAGGAGTAGGCAATGGTGCTAGCACTAAGGCTAGTTTATGTTTAGGTCCTAATGTAATAGGTGGCGAGCCGATTGCCATTAACCGGACACTTATAAACCTGCGATAAATACACACATAACTTCGAAAAGCATCGAAAAGTTATTGGTGTGTTTCATGGTAAAACCTGGTATCGAACTCGAGACCTCGTCTCAACAGTCCATTACCCATACTACTAGGCTACGGCTAGGCTTTTAAATGTACCAATCCATTAGATCGCAGTCCACTGCTGGACATAGACCTCTCCCAATGTCCGCCACTGCTCCTTATCCTCCGCCCTCCGCATCCAGTCTGTCCCTTGACAAGAGAGGAACAAACCACTAATAAAATAACATGGCGACTACAATATGGGGTTCTTCAAGAAGGGCATTAGAAGGTTTCTACAGGGTACGCAGCACGTGTGTGACGCCTCTGGTGTTGCAAACGTCCATAGGCCACGGTGACCGCTTCCCATCAGATGAGCCGTGTGCTTGTCTGCCACCTCATCATCATTCCCTGAACCTTTTTTCCCAACTCAGTTGAGGTCGGCTTTCCAGTCTAACTGTGATGCGGCTGAACTTCGATATTTTCCGTGAAGCGACTGCCATCTGACCTCCACAACCAATGAATGGTCTAATGACCAATGGCGATATCGAAGTTCCAAGTTAGGCTGGTTGGACTTTTGAGGGCTCCAACTACCCGTAACGACTGCCATAGATGTTTGTATGGCAACCGGGACCGACGGCTTAACGTGCTCTCCGAGGCACTTATAAACCTGCGATAAATACACACATAACTTCGAAAAGCATCGAAAAGTCATTGGTGTGTGCCATGGTAAACCTGGGATCGAACTCGAGACCTCGTCTCAGCAGTCCATTACTCATACCACTAGGCTATCGCGGCTGTCTGCCACCTAAGAGGTATAAAAAAAATAATAATAATAAAAAAGAAAACCTTGTGAAAAGCATACATAATTAAGAACGCGCGTACTTGTTCTACTGGGTGTTCCCAGCCCGTCACCGCAACGCCAATTTCAGTGATTTTTATATAGATTTTTATTCGATCTGGAAAGATTTACATTTTACTACTTGATTCGCAAACCAGGGTTTCAGTGGGTACATTTTTTAATTTGCCTAGTATGACGGTAACGAGCATCCCTACCGCGGCACTTCCTGACGTCCCCTATTTAACCTCAGACTAGTACCTACCATAACTTTTTGCCGCGCTTTTTCTACGCCTAACATTATGCTTATGTAACCATTTTTTTTATTACTTATCTCTGTTTGATGAATAAAAAAAACTTTTTTCTCAACTTCTGACATATGGCGGGGCGGCGCGTGCGCCAGCACATTGCGCCTGTTTTTTTCGCATCCGATTCGAAATTCAAAATTCAAATATGGCGCATGTGCGCGGACGCTGATATTGTTGGTTTTTGTTTGTTTTTTTTTTCTTTATTACGTACGCCCGTCTGGTCTTTTGGATGAAGTAAACGCAATAAACAAATAAAGTAGTTGGGGCACTTGGAACCAGGTGGACACGCGACCAGGGGCTGCGTAAAAAGGCTTACACAGTTCTAATATTCTTTTTTTAAGGGCAACACAACACATGACCTATTTTTTTCAAAAATGTGGTGATACTTGTTCGTATGAGGCAGACAGATTATTGTAACACAGTCGAATATTATTTTATTTTCGATCTTATGATTGGTGAAATTCACTGTTAGTGACAGAGCGAAGCCTATGCTCGGACCCTCTCCGTAAGTAGCGGCGCTGCCGTGAAACAAATTACTACACCACGATGGCAACTCAAAAATGCCGTCAATTCGACGATGTCATCTTCATAACCAGGGGCAATACTTTGATGAACTGAGCTACCTATAACTGCCTCTATATTCGAAATGCATTATCTACAGCGTCCTCTACCGTCGCTCCAAAACAAAGGTGTAAGAATCATAATTTCTTGTCGCGGTTCAAATCCTATCTTAGATGTTTACTTTTTCCAACCTATAATACAAAGTTAGAGTACTTCTTTAAAATGTCATTTAATTAAAATCACCCCAAGATTGTCAGAGATTCGCTCACCTCGCGAGTACTGTACAGACCCCTACTGTCATCTGGGGCACCCCACCAACACACACACACAGACACACTTTTTGCTATACTTTTTTATCATCTGTCTTTTACTTTTTCATATCATTACGACGGCTGTTTAAGCATATTTTATGGCGACCGCAGTCAGGGGTAACTATTATATTTTTAAAGAGTTTTTTTAAGACTCCCAACAGCTTCTTGAGGGGGCTTTTTAATTAATGTGTTTGCGGGATTAGCACCTCTTAATTTAATTTTTTTTTTCAATATTAACCCTTTAGAGTGTGAAAAGGGTAATTAAAATATGCAGTGTTGAGTTGAATAAATATGAGGTGTATGGGGTAAAGAATTATGATTTAGGTTTTTTTTGGAAATAAATTAAGTAAGCACCAATAAACTGTCACGTTAGTTCAAGTTGATATGTGTTAGGTATATCTCTTCTTCCGGGATATATTTTGTGTATGAAATAAAATTCAGCAGTGAATAATGGCTGGATGAAGTTAAGGTCAATGCCCTCAGTATCATTGTGACTGTAACGTATGAGTTTTGGCAACCAGCCGCCTAGATACAACTCTATTGTTGAAACTAGCCCTTGTAAATTATGATTGTGTAAGAAGCCGGCTAGAGGTGGGATTTGGAATATATCGGTATCGATTTAATTGTGATGAAGTAGTAGTTTTCCAGAAAAGTGCCAAATTTCACAAATAATGTTCACTGCATCGCCCCCTGGTGAGTTATTATCGTAAACTGCAATTTTGGAGAAAAATTACATAAACCATTTTCCTCCAAAATCGCATGAATATATATGGAGGCTAGACGGGTACACCGTGGTCCCTACACCCGAAGGAGGTCATCTCGACAAAGATGGCCTCGGGTCTGCTGGGTCGCAAGGTATAAATTGGTTACGCTATCTCACCTCGGGAAACTAAGGAAATACAGCTTGCGTTTTAGTTGGTTCGAGTCCGTCATGACCTCCCCAACCGACTCTGATAGAGGCATCCGTGTGGTTTTTTCGCATCATAAAAACGCCCTATATGACACTTGCGGGAAGAGACGGACTGCTTCTATTTTAATTCAACGGGAAACAACACGACAACAACTTATTTCTTTATCGATATAATCACATCCCTATTCGGAAAATGTTTCCAACACTGAAGAGGCCTTGGAGACATCCCAAATGTCAGTTCACCATCGTTTGGCACCATGGCGGGAATTTCTTACTTGAAACATTTAATATAAGGCTTTGTATAAGGAAAATGTAATGAAAAAGCATTCGCTCTGAGGGAATGTAGACGTAAATGCAAAAAGTTCAGATTGACTTCTTATTGTTTGATTGTAGTTTATGTTAAGTAATTATATATTAGCTGACCCGCGCAACTTCGTCTGCGTCACCCCGTTTTTGCAACATTTTTCATTCCTGCTCCGCACCTGTTGGTCGTAGCATGATGTTGTATACACATAATTGTACTAATTTACTGTATTTACCGTATAATAGCGCTAACCAGATATAATACATATATTATAATCTAAACATTCTTCAGATATTTTCTTTTGAAAAGTTTTATAAATAAGCCATGATAAGCAGTACTTATCTTTTCAATTGCAAAAAAAACACTCTATATTTTTATTTTGAAAAAGTAGGTATATTTGTACGAATTCCAAAAATCCCTACTGCAAAAACAAGTGCACTGACCCCAACTAATGTTTAAATTTCATAGGTCACGGTAACCACTCACCGCCAACTGATGCAGTTGCCACGTTGCCACGTTCTAAAAGGCTGTCTATCTAAATGTCCACGTCCATTAAGAATTCAAACTATTCGCACTTAAATCTCCATTGCACAAACTGTGACACTTAAATTAATCTTTCTAATTATAGCGAACGTTTGAATAAAGTATTCCTGTATTCCTGTATAGCCATCATGTGCGGAGTGTCGGACACCGGGACACTCCTGCATGTATATTTAGCTGTCTAGACATCTTTGTCACAATAAATATGTGACGAATGCGCTAGTGTTAATTGTGTGACCACAGGGATAGTCTCAAAGGATGTTAGATGCGTCATGTAAGCGGAAGGAATTAACTTATAAATAACTAATAATAAAGGCGATGGACGTAATGCTAAGGCGGTACGTGGTCGTGTAACCGTCGACCGCACGCATTTTTCGTTCAGAGACAAGTGACAATCGTTTTGTAGGATCGAATAGAATGAGATTGACATTCGATCACGCCTGTCATAAATGTCAAAATATGTGTCAATCCTATAATACATTAACTAAGGACGAGCCTATATAAATCTCCTCTTTCCCTCTCTTTTTGACTATCCACTTTCCTACTTATTTAATAAATGTTAAGTAGTAACTGGCGTTAACAACACCTTTAGCTAAGCTAAATTGCTTGTGTCAGAAGTTGTTTCACGTCAGTAATGTCCAGGATTCGAACTCAGGACACCTCGATTGCAAAACCGATTACTGATTCACTATGCTACTGACGCTTCAAAATAATAAATAATTTATTATCTTCATAATCCATGTTTTATCCATCCATTAATATTAATTATGTTAATCACGTTCACCTAATTTGAAAAAGGAACTCCTATAAAATCACAATTACTGTTCACAGTGCTAAAACATGACAGAAAAAAAAGTCAATTGCAAATGGCGACATTTTCATTACGCCCTTATTTTACGACAACGATTGCGATCGGTTCACACTGTTAAACAGAAAATAATGGCCTTTTAAAAGCCCATTTCAATAACACGACATAAAAATTGCCTTTTCGTACTATCTCTTTTATTATATCTTTAATTATGACGTCTTGATTGAAAAGAAATTGTTTTCTTTGTACTGTGGACAGCTTTAAGTGTGGGGTGAGGTAATTCTATTTTCGAAGTCATTAATTAGGTACAGACTAAACATTTTTTTTCTGTGCTAATTCGGTTTTGGTCTGCGTACCATGCAGTGCAAAAAGGTTTCCACCTTAAATTAAAAAGGCAGGGAACATATAATTTTCATAGCCTTGATCATCCTTATTCATAAACTTTTCATTGAGAAAGAATGGTTTTGCAAAAAGTTTTATAAAATTAAAAGCTATAAAAGCTACCAATAGCATGTATTTTGACGTTTACGACAGTTGTGAATGTATTTTAAACCCAAACATCGTTTGTTTTATGCAAAAAATTAATGTTAAATTGGGCTGATATTAGTATCACGTGTAATAACAATAGTTAGTTACTGTTAATATTATGTTAATTTAAAAAGAAACTTCATCTATTTATATCATTATAAAAAAAGTTAATGACATTATTAAACACACTTTTTAAAATTACTTTTTAAACGGCCGATGCGTTGGAATCAACACAACGGCCAATGGCTCTTCAAAGAATAGCTCAATCAATCAATGTGAATGTATGTAGAGAGTATAAATTTTCGCGAAATCAAGTCTATTTCTGTTTGTCTGACTGTTTTGATAGCATTTAACTGAACGTAGCTTTCAGCCAGGACAAATAAACGGCGCGCGGCCGCGGCCCCCAACAGACTGATGGCGCACAGACCGTAGAAATTGACATATCTGGCCAACATTAATTTATTGCTTTTTATTAAATTTTCTTTTGGACTTTTTCAGGTAGTGATTTGACAAAATTACCAAAAGGAACTTTTTGAAATATGTCGGGATTTATAACTTCTATCGCTGTTTATTATTTTTGTAAATAATTTTGATGACACAGCCTTTGGCGTGATACCTAGTAGTGAACGCGATTGCTACGCAGGTCGCGCGTGTTCGGTTCCCACTCAGTGCAAAAATATTTATACGCTTGAATATGGCTATTTGCATTGATCTGGTCGTGCCTCGAAGAGCACGTAAGCTCTCGGTCCTCATACGAACATATACGTAGTTAGAGCCGTCAAAAGTCCGGCTTGGCTAACTACAGACAGGTACAGTTGGTTGTGAAGGTCAGATGCCAGTCGCGTCATGGATATCGAAGTCCAGCAGCATCTTAGTTAGACTAGAAACCCGATCCGAACCGACGTGGGAAAAGACTCAGAGAAAGAGGAAGTGATGACCAAAGATGATGATGTATAAAAATTTGTAAATATTAACACATTCCGGGACAGACCGCTTGTCGACGCTACCTCGGTATCTCGCTACGTGACAGTACGGCTAAGGGCGGTGAACTTCATTTCATTATATTTGGCAAACCGTCGATAGTCGTAGCTTTCCCATAACATATCTAGGAAGCACGTGGTTTAGTGTCACATCACGCGACTTCGATCGTTCGTATGTGACACAGTAAACTCTTGTCGAGTTCTTTTTCAACACACTCATACAAGAGCTCATGTACCAAAACAAAATGTACACACCGTCGACAGCCGTAGACCTACCGTACAAGATACAACGCGATCATAATTTAGTGTCACAACGTGTGCGACGCCGGGAGGTCATTGCTTCGCTGGGTTTGGTTTGACATTTTTGGCAGCAAAAAAGGTAAATAAAGCTTATTTTACTTATTAACCTAACTTAATTCGAATAATATGTGTATAGTTTTATACATGAGTACTGTTTTTCCGTCGTATAAGTAATAAATTACTAAACATAGACATACTGTTCAAATGCTATTTACCTAACATTTTTGCTTCGAATTAACTGATTCTATAGTGGATACTTGCATGATATTGTTTTACAGATGGCTTCTAAACTATTTGCTGTCGAAGACGACTTGAACAAAAGCCACCACGACCCTTACAGTGATGTAGATGGTGAGCTCGGCTCCGATACAAATTATATCCCAGATGGTGATGACGACAGTAGTGAAGTTTAATGAAACTTAGTGATGATGTTGTTGGGAAAGAACTTGTCTCTGTTGACATATGGAAGAGGTATCCACCAAGAGCTCTTGGACCTGAACAAAGCACCTCGACGTCGACAATGGACGGTGGTCATTGGCCAATTCGCATTACAGCGCCTTTCTTCTGCATATCAATGACATGCTGTCCACCGGCAACATCCACTGCTATGCAGACGATAGCACTGTACACGGGAGTTACCATGGATAAGCAATCTGATATAGCGGAAAAAAGGCGACTTCTGGTCACTGGGCTTGACCTCAATCACATTTCCCAATGGGGATCTGAGAACCTGGTCGAGTTCAATGCCAAGAAGACGCAGGCATGCGCGTTTACAGCATAGACATTTCCTTTCCTTCCTCCTCCCACTCTTCAGAGCACACCACTGCCATTACAGGATAACCTCAATATACTCGGTATGGACGTGCGCTATATCGAGAGCCTCATCAAAACAGCTTCGCGTAAACTCGGAGTTCTGAACAGGGTGAGACGTTTTTTCACGCCGGAGCAGCGGTGTCTTCTCTATAAGACACAAATTCGCTCCTGCGTGGAATACTGCTCGCATCTCTGGGATGGCTCCGCAAAGTACTTATTAGATGTTCTCGACAGGTTGAAGCGACGTGCGGTCCGCATTATTGGGAGTCCTGAGGTCACAAATACCCTCGAGCCTTTGCAGATGCGGAGAGATGTTGCGTCCCTGGCAGTATTTTACCGTCTCTACCATGGTGAATGTTCTGATGAGCTCTTCTAATTAATCCCACCCTCCCCTTTCCTACACAGGACAACACGTGCAGGGCTTAGATGTCACTCGCATACGGTACAGAATATTCCATCAAGAACCAAGCGTTTCGGTGAGTCTTTTCTCTGCTGCAACATTAAGTCCTGGAATTCCTTGCCGGCGCACGTGTTTCCTTCTTCCTACAGACCCGGGTCCTTTAAGCGGGGCGTGAAAAAGCATCTGATGGGGCCGTCAAGCTGAGCGCCACCATTGTAGCACTGAACATGTTTGCAATGGTGACCCTCTTTCATGAGACTTTGCCTTCAGCTTAACATCAGGCGAGGTGAAGTCAAATTGACGTGCCATAAAAAAATCCAAAAAGAAGTATTCTTTTCTAAACTGTAGAGCTTGTCTTAGTCAGGAACCAAAATGGAGAAGAGAGACAAGCTATCGATGCAGCAGGTGCCCTAAATCTCCTCCACTTTGTCCAGAATGCTTTGAAACCTGTCATAATATTTCTAATTCTGATCGGCAATAATTTTTTCACTTCAACTATCCGATTTTAAGTTTTGAATTCACTTTATTTTCTACATTTTGTTTTTTATTTTAAGTTAGCGGATCTCAATATTAAAGAAAACTAAAGACTAATTACTGTCAAATATGATTAAAACATAAGACTGATTCGTTTCTATAAATTAATGTAAGTTCGGAATTTAATTTATTTCATGTATTTTTATAAGGTAAAAGTTAAATAACTTTACCTTTTAAAAAAAATGTTACTTAATTTAAAATAAGTTAAAGGATCTAAATGAAAGAAAACTAAAGACTACTGTTAAAGATGATTAAAACAAAAGATTGATTTAGCTGTGTTTATTATTTTCTTACCCGTTTAGTGTAGGTGGTATTATAAGAAAACTTAAGTAGGTACATTATGGCTATAACGTCAGTGTCATATAACAATTTCAGAAATACCTATATCATGACAAACCTCCTCTAGGCGGTAAGCCTATTTCCGTATTGTCAATAAGGTTATCAACCGGTCTATGTGGAATGACAATACGTCTAAAGGCGGTTCCGCCTAACGCCGTTATTGCCTTAGGATACATAAAACCAAACTTAATTATGACATACCGCTCACAGGCGCTAGCGCCTGTAGACGGTCCGTTATAATAAGCCTTTTCATATGTATGTAAAATGACAGACCGCCTATAGACGGTACCGTCTGTAGCCGCACTGTCATATTACATTGCCATTGTTAGTAATAGTATGACGTTCCTCCCTCAGGCGTTACCGTCTATGGCCGGTATTGATGTTTCAAAAAATTACAAGAATACGTAATATGGTAGTACGTTTATAGACGGTATGATAAAATGTATGGGAATTTATGGTGTCATATTTAAAACTTTGCCAAAAGCCGAGTGTCCCGGAACGTGTTAAGATATCAAAGCATAATCGCGGTAGAATCCGGTAATATAGGTTATTCAAGAACTGTTTTTATAGTTTTGAAGTTGGAGCCAAGGTGAAGCATGGATTCGACCGAGTATTCAGTTCTAACCGAACCGGTGTGAAAATTAGACTAGGTACTGTAATAAAATATAAAAGTTAGTCCTTACGTCTTTTTCATAATTTCCACAGTTACAATGTTAATTTCTTAATTAAATCTTTGAATTAATTCATAAAATTAAACATTAGATCAATATCAGTTACACTAAAAACTAAATATCGGTTAATCTGCCACAGATTCTCAAATAAAAGGCTATTTATTTAATTACACAGACATTTATGACGTCTGCCAGTCTAACAATCTTGTTTCCGAACGTATTTACGTGTATCTACTGTATTAACATTTGTAATTATTTCCCCGAATGTTGTGTCTACGTCGGAGCTGAACTCTTGCGCAGATCAAAGCGGCTTCGCGACGGGATGCGCAGACGACGTCTCGACGCCGCCCCCTCCCGCGCTGCCCGCCCCCTTCGACGTCTTGCGTGGCGCTAGCGCAGGATATTTGCATGCGGGACGCACTTGATAGAGAGCTATTAGTGTTGTCATGATTGATTTCGTAATGTGGAGCCTTCGATGACTTATTTATGGATTCATACTGACGTTGATCCTGTTCTAATTATAATTGGATATAATGGAATTCTTGCTACAGTGATGAATACATTATTGAATAAATGACTTGTTGGCGTTCTTCGACGAATTGGGGTGATTTGAATAATCTACCCACCCTTACGAAATCCCGCGCCGTGACGTGGTTGCGGAGATCAGCCCACCATACCATACCAATAAACAATTGCTTCCCACTACAATAAGTATTTCGGAACCCAAAGCTTATCTGCGAGCGAGTAGGTACTGTATTAGCCATGAGAGAAAAGTTTGCACCAGAGCCTCGTTCGGACGAATTTGGTGGTTTAGATGATAGTTACTAACGTAAAAACCAAGATATCCCACATCCGGAGGAGGTCTTGGTAGTATATCCAATACATTACACCCTTTTTTACACCCAAGTAACTAAACATATATTATAAGAAATAATAATGAATATGCATAACATCTGCTGACAACAGTAATACGCAATATTTCAATGACTTATACTAATATACATACATACTCTACATTATTACTACATTATTCAGCGCATTTATACAAATGAACCGTCTTCCGGCCAGCCAGCAACGAAGCCTATGTCTTGCCAATAACTTCAGACTTAATGGTATTGTTATTCAAATTAGTAAGTACTCCAATATCAAAACTTCATGTGCTTCCTATATATATTATATCTTTTTTGGAGTTTAAAGTTCATAGAATATCATTACGAGTGCGTTTTTTTTTCAGAACTTAAAGTACTGTAATGATCGTAAAATTGGCTGTACAGAAATATAAACTTGGTATCATCAAAGACTTAAATAGCAACAATGCGCTACTTTTTAGTAGCTTAGTAAAATTTATTCTGCGTTTAAAGTTTTTAATCCAAACAGCATGTCTAGTATTCAAGAAGTCTATGTTTACTATGTATGACAAAAATTCGCGCGAAAATTATATTCCAAGTTTAAATATTTTGTTACTTTCGTTTAAAAAGCATTTTTAGTTTGAAAAATGAGTTTTATCTTCACTTTCAAGTCGAAATGTTGTTATAAAGTCTTCTGCCTCTGAAATATGATTATAGTAGGAAGATATTTCATTAAAATTAGCTGGAAAAGAATACGTACACAAGACGTCAAACAGTGACTAGAAGTTTTCTTTCACATCAAAATACATTTGGTTTTGCAAAGGCGGGTATTTTTAGGAGTTAATACTGGCAATGTTATATTGATAGCATTTCTATAAGGCTACTAACCTTGTAATATTATTGTAGTATCATCATCTTTTTACATCTAAAGCTTTCATGCCGTTTCAAACCGAGAGTGAAACCTGCGAGTCTTGGTTCTCAATCAGCTGGTGTAAGTACCGGCTTGCAGATGGGGTTGATTTAAGGTCTTGGTAGGGGCCCATACACCCAGTATTAACCTCCTTCGCCGGGTTGGCAGCTCAGACGGCAGTCCCTCTTATGATTATCAACAAACCAATCGAAAATTATAAGCGGACCCCGTACGCCAACTATGGAGTAGGCGGCCAATTGCTGCCAGGATAATGATATAGATATACAAATATACAACTCCCAGGAAAACAAATAAAAAACTAATCTAAATAGCGCTTCCCTTCATAAAGTAGGGAAAATATTTCCCCAAAAATGGGGTCACGCTTGTGGCAGTGGGTAGTAAATTTGGTGGTATTGCCATTATATCACACGTAACCTGCTGAACAAGCTGTATTATCTTTATACATGCGTGAACACAATGATTCCAACACGAACACGATGAATTGGCAGACAGCTAAACTCGCTACAAAATGGACGATTTAGTTTTTAATTAGATTTGAAAATAAATTCATCGTCATTGCAAATGGCAGCTATCTTATTCATAAGTCACACAGAAAGAAAATATTATTTCCGAAGCAGATTGCAACCGACGCACAAAAGAAGGTAACGTTGCGTTTTTAAGGAAATTTTAAATGGACGAAAATAACGTTGGCGTTCGCATCATTTAGTTACTAGTGTACTTATTTTATGAGGTGCCATGGTGCTAATGATAGTGCGTCTAGTCATCCACTGAATGAAGTGAACGAACTAAAACAAATCCTATTGTTCGAACGAATTCAAATTTATTGTCAATCTATAACAATGGTGCTGATTCTGTTGTTCGAAACTATCTAAATTAGATTAAAAATTAAGTTGAAAAGCTAAAAACTCTATGTGAGATATTCTCATCTGAATTTGTTGCATACGGACTATTTAATATTTTGATTAATATAATTAAAACTTATTCATAGTGATGTTCAAAGAATAGCCGTGGTCATATGCCACTTTTCACTAGCGTGTGTTATTTTGATAGTAAAAATAGAAAAGAATATTTAGTTAGTCCTATGACAAAACTACGTAAAGCATAAAGTTAAAGTATGTCACAACCCATATTAAATACTTTAAATACTTCTGAATTTAATACGATGTTAAATAGAACACCGTTCCGAAATTCAAATAAAACAATATTTAAAGTAGTTTCGTTTAGTGAGATGAACAACAGAATCGGCACCAACATTCTTTTTTTAAACATTCATAAAACAGTGTAATATGCCATTTCTTTTTAAAACGGCAATTTAAAATACGACAATCGAACATTCGTTTTTTAATTATTTGACAGATGGTTCAATTTTTTTTTTACTAAACTAGTGTTGGACGGAAATTGTCTGTGACGAGACTCGGTGACATCCAAAAGTTTATAATATCGTTTATGGAATACAAATTATCAATAATTGTTTGTACAGTTACGTCCGCCTACACGCGATACAGTCGAATGCTAGTATCAAATGTGTGCCATTGAATATCAAATCGCATTAAGTTATCATATTTCATCGTCTTCGTTTTGACAGCAAACTTTAATAGGTACCTAGTTTTTGTAATTGTTTGACAGTTGTAGCTGCTCATATCAGAAACTCCTTTACCTACAATAGTATTAAGATCAGTCGAAGTTCCACGACAACCAAGTATTTGATTTCCCTTGCGCGAGTACGGCTGGTTAGCATAATAGATACTTAAAATATATGAATATTGTGTGATTTAAAAAAACAAAGATTTGAAAGTTAAAGTATACGTCACTTAAGTTAAAGGTAAGTAGGTAGGAACTTATTTGAATATTTTTATATTTCACTTAACATTTCGTATACAATTTATAAGGTTTAGAGAGTTTCTGTGCTGTCAGTGCAGCAAAGACAAAGCAAAGTTTCTTGATCTTCCGACTAACAACACAAAAACACTCCAGTGAGTTCTGGCTATCCTACTCACCGCCAGAAACACAGCACGGGCGAAGGTACTTCCCAGTAGGACCGACATTTAACAGTTATAAAAATATTTAGCAACGAAAGGGTAAACAACTGTTACGTTGTGTATTGCAAGAACAGTAGCATAAACAAGTTGACCATAGTGTAAGTGGCGGCAAGTTTGCAACTCAACCGAGTGGTCACTTCCGGTATTACCGACACAATTTGCGAAAAATAACTAAAATTACATTCAGAAACCATCCGTAAATACATTTTTATATGTAATTTTTACGATATAATCACTACGTTTTAGTAGATTTAAAAAAAAACATAACCACCATAGATTTTGGGTAGTATTGTACTAATAATCTCTAGCGTGACCTACATATTTTATAAATATTATAACAACAAATAACAGGATCAGATAAACCGCTACACATTGTGATGCACAAAAAAGAGGCTGTATGCCCCTAGACGTCTCCGCTAGACGACATCTGTTCTGTTCCTCGCGAAATACACACTCATATGCCGATCCAGATGACTTCTGAGTTGCGTACACGCACTTACGCTACAAGAAAATAAAGTCTAAATTACATTAACAGTTAAATTTATGAAAACATTAAAATCTTGAAATATTTTTCAACTTTAAGACCGCTAAAATAAAGCTGGTTTTGGCTTGGGGACCATTTTTTGTAGGATTTTTTTCGGAAGTAGAATAATTCATATGGTAAGGAGCGCGGGCGTGTCACGTTTCGCGGCAGATGCGCGTTTAATTTCTGCGCACGCGTCTCCTCTCAGTGGCGACGAATTTTAAGCTCTGTTTAATTTTCCAGTGGTTGTTTGTATTTATACCATCAGATACTAAATTGTGCTTAACAAAATAGCAGGGTTATGAACTCTGATTGTAATCGCGAAAGATGATGCACTTTTCTCGAAGATTCAAAAGCAAAGAAGTGTGTAAATAAACCTCTCAATAAACCTTTGAAGAAAGGGAACTTAGAATAGGTAGTTCTTTTGGCAATAGTTTCCTGAGAGACGAAAAGGCACAGGTGACTGCTGTTCTACACCCTCTTGATTGACCTTTTGAGGCTCTTGTTGAAAGATATTGGTAGACCAAAACATAAAACCACAGAACCTACCTACCTACTTACGTTATCCAGCCGCGTGGTTCCCGCCAGAGCAGGATTTGGGCCACCCCATCTCTTCCCATTCGGTGTCGTACAAGGTATCTAAGGATAAGGGACATCAGACAGATATATGGAGCCCAGACTCAGCCTCAGATGCAACAGCTTGAGAAGTAGTATTCCCGCTATCAATTCACGTCATCGGTAGTATGACTCGGATTCGAATCCGGGACCAATACAATCATATTACTGGCTCATCAACCACTAAGCTATGGGCTGACATTACTGTTCATACTCTAATGAAGTCATACAAAATCATCTCGTCACTTTCTCCTGCATGCAAATGAGCTGAACTTGTTCGCACGTGCGGTGTACCTGCGCGGGCGCACCCAGCTGCGCGCGCAGCTGCCGCTAACAGTACCCCACAGCTGGACCAGACACATGCCAATATATAAATACATCTCGAACAGTTTTTGGGATGAGACTAGATCATTTGGCTAGGCTAGATGATATTTACATTATTCTGTACTATTATTACAGATAATTGCTAGCACTATCATAGATTATGTCGAGTTGTTCATGTAGTAGTCGCTCTGTAGCGGTCGTGAGGATGCCTCGTGTAGAGATGAAACACGTGTCGAGTGTTATTAGCACTTGCGGAATATTGCACATTCGAAATCATATCTCCTCGGGTCAGAAATCTATTTACTTGCTTTAGGGGTGTGGTTTAGCATTCCTTTCTATGAAAATTAGTGATATTTTGCTATTTTCTTATATTAACAAGCACAACACCCACCTGTTTGTAAGCGGTTACGTGTACCTAAATGGAAATTGGGAATGGGTAACCAAAAAGAGGGTGAAAAAGGCAGTGGCTAATTTCACCAAAGGTATGATTCCCACATCAACCCCAGCTCAAGGGTACGTATATGTTGTGACCATGTATCGTCAAAGTAAGAATGTATATTTTATTTTAACTAAAGTATCGCTTGTAAAAAGCTCGCTTATAAAAAAGCTGTAAAATTTCCCCAAAGCGCAATAAATAATACTTTCGTGATCGTAAATCATTGTAGATTACGCTACACAAAAAATCAAAAATAAAATGAATTTCAAATTACAAAATGATTCTATACTCGGATGTTTTGATCGAACTTCCTCATGTTCGCATGTTGACATGAAACCGATTACAACGATTACAGAATTACATAAGCATTTTTATATGAATAATTCAGTATAAACACGGAAAATACTGAATTAGCCTGTATCATCTCTAAGCTGTAATGATTTGATTGGCGCCAAAACACGAGATGATTGTGATTACGCCCGAATTCGCAACAATTCGCCCTCGGGATATAGTTTGGGATGCTTAGAATTTAGTAATCGTTGCATTTATCTCAATAATTTAAACCTTTTGAATATTTTATTAATGGGAAACAGTAGTTTTGGGAAGAATGTTTCTTAACTAATTTATATTTCGAATTAAGTCATACATAAACTAACAAAAATAGTTAAATGGCATCACAGTCCGGTGATGCGGAGGTATAGCGATGAATAAAAACATGTAAAATGCAAATGAATTACCGAAATCTAATCTCTTAGTAAAAATCTTATAGTAGAACCAATTCCGTGAACAAGAGGAGGTCGCCACTATCCTTTCAACAATGTCAAATACTAAATTGTCATTAATTTGCAAGAACAATATTATTATGTAAGAATTTAACAGTGACACGACTGACAAGTGACATCAGTAGTTCCGATTTTAAAAAATTGAGGAAGTTCTTCATCTATTAATTGGAGTGAATGAACTACATTTATGTACTTATTCTTTTTTAATTGAACGATTTGAGAATTTGAAAATCGAATATGGAATTTAGTATGTCCGCCAAAACCTACAGCAGTTATTATGAAACAGCAAGCGTCCATGCATCTTTCTATAACCTTGAAGTTAAACTTGCATTTCGCTTCACCGTTAATTAGTAATTTAACAAGTTAGCATGCAAAAAGACGATATTTCGCATGCCGCTAACCACTGCAGGTGAGCAGCCATGCCATAACATGCTATTTAGTGCTATTACACTCAGACGAGATACAAACGCACGCGTCATTCTATTTTTGAAATTTGAACTTTTGCGTTCGTTCAATAATCATAGCTTATTTTTGTTTTCTTTCATTTCTGATGTGGCTGTATAGATATTGCCGCTTTGGCCGATCTGTAGTGTGGACAGCAGTAAAAAAATATAATGTCACTGGACCCGCAGGCATACAATGTTATAATATTATAAGTAAATTATATTGTTATGATATTGAACCTGTATTCTTTGAGAACGTTTTTATGATGGCATCAATAATTTAGTGAACTGAAGGATGTCACCACAGTCTCATCAATATTTGTCAATGTGTGCCAAATTGTCTTTGATTTGTAATTTATTAAAATTCGAACAGTATTCGTTTGACGTACGTCAGAAGACTGGCCCGGCCTCATGGAATTTGGTTATGAGATTGGCATCAATCGAATGTACCCATTTATACAAACATATGTAACAGCTTCGTTTTCCATGTAACTCTTTTTAAAAGGAAATACGAGCACTGCTTGGTGGCCGGGCCAGCCTGATGATTTCAGCCCGGCCACCTTGTTTGCCATTAATCTACAAAACATAGGTACTAACAATATTTTGCTACAGATGAAATGTACGCTATAATTTATGCATATGGTACACAAAATTAAATCCTAAATCGTAATAGCATACGAGATATTAGCGGTTGTTAGTGGCCGGGCTGAAATTATTTCGTTAGTATAAAAATACTGCTTTTTTATAATACTTAGGTGGCAGACAAGCACGCGGCCCACCTTATGGAAAGTGGTAACCGTGACCTATGGACGTTTGCAACACCAGGGGCGTCACGTCACATTCGTGCTGCCAACCATGTAGAGAAGAGGGGAGAAGGGGGAGGGAAGAAGGTTAAGAGAGTCTCTGTGCTGTCAGTGCAGAAGTCAAAGAAGGGTTTCTCGGTCTTCCCACTGACAACACAAAACCTCTCCAGTGAGCTCTGGCTACCCTAATCACCGCCGGAAACACAACACAAGGTTATTATTAGCCGCGGTATTCTGTAGGGCGGAGGTATCCAGTAGAACTGCTGAATTAGGACGGAAGATACCGTCATGTCCTACCTCCGCGATGGGGATCAATCACTTAGTTACTGCCTAAGACTGGAAAAAATACAGACGTAATTGTATAGAATGTAGAACACTCATACAAAGATATATTCACGCCCATAATCCCCAAAAGAGTAGGCAGAGGTGTATTAAACACCCACCTTTCGCCAACTATGGTCGGTCCCACGTAACAGGAGGCGAGCATACTGCCGACAATCGGGCACTTTGTAAAAAATGTTGCAACTAAATAAAATTGGAAAAAAAAATTTGACCCGATTCCTTGCTATGCGGTGTAAATCACAAGGAAATATAGAAGTAGGTATATATTCATATACTATATGTATTCCCATATTTATAAATTCGTAGTCCAGTAAGCTAATATTGAATGGCATCGGTGAATAACACAAAGTTTTGAACCACAGGCGGCGCCACTTAAGGCAAATTAAGCGCGCGTTCTTCGGTAACCGCATTTAGGGGTCGCGATTTGTGAACAAAAAAATATATTTAAGGAGTCAATGCCCTCAGCGCCATCTGGCGTGCGCTTGCGCCGGATTAGGGTCTTCGCACATCGAAGTGTAAGCTAATTTTAAGAAAAAAAAGAAATATTATTCATTAACAATATCAATTCGTTTTACTTTGTTAAGAAGTTATAATTGATTTATTATTATATTAAAATCGATTTAAAGGAAAAGTTAATGCCTAAACGCGGCTGGCTTTAGATAAGGCGTAGAGTAGCTCAGTTGGCCAGAGTACTTCCCATGGAAGCGACCGGTTGCATGTTGCCCATCTGGGCCTTTTCCAATTTTCCAATTTGAAATCGAATAATAGTTGATTAAGGTTTATTTTATTTAAAATTATAAGTGAAAGCGTTGCACAGTGTTGTATGAAATGAAAATTACAACACATATTGACACATTTTATCTGTACTACCTATCTTTGAAATACTCACTACACAGTGTAAAATAATATAATTTAATAACGTGAGATACTTAAATGAGGTGACATAAATATAAGTACAGAAGCAATTACATTGAACATATAAGAAAACTATTTAACGTTTATACATGATTGATAACACACTTATACTTCTCCACTGTATTTATTATTGTACCTAACCGGTTTCGCCTTGCGACATTCTCAAAGCTTTACATTGACAGTTATCTGTCAATTAACGTTCTAACTGTTATTGTTTTCGCAACCTATGAGAACTAATACCATGGCTAAAAAGTTGTCTATGTGTAATATCCTACTTTATCCCTGTACCAACTTTCACTCAGATCCATTTGAGCGTAATTGAATAACAAACATTCAAACATATTCTTTATTATTAACTACTACTGGCACTCGGTTAAATACATACTCAATTCATGCATTTGTTTCTTTAAATGTATACTTTACATCGTTCTATATTACACGAAATTTACATAACCTTAAAATCTCGAGTTCCGATCACCGCTCCAGTGCACGAAGGTCTTTATCTTTTAAGAAACCGCCTTATATTAAATACACCCCTTAATAACGAAACCAATTTTATTTTGCATTCCGAAAATATTCTTTCATTGAAATGTGAACTTTATTTCTTACGTCGTAAGGATTGAAGTATTTTAAAATTAAAATGTCTTTTGTGTTTACCCTCAATAATTTCTTTATTGTTAAAGAAATAGAGTTTATAATGGTGAATTAACATTAACTGTTTTGGTAATGATTATAAAGATAATTGATATCATAAAATGATTGTATATTCAACATTAATTTATGATACATATCGCTTACAATTTTCAACCCTAGTGTGGTTGCGGTTTTTAATGTGTAAATAAATATTCAAGCATCTCTAAAAGGATGTATTTAGTGTTGAATACTAATGAATTTCATATTTAAACAATCTAGACACAAATAAATTAGTTACGGGTCACAAAATATACCATAGTCTCATAAGGGTTATATTTTCGAGAGTATGCTAACCATAGTAGCTTATGCATGCTTAGTTAATGGCAAAAAGCTATGCTAGGCTCATCATACATCATTTCAGCCATAGGACGTCCTCTGCTGAACGTAGGCCTCCCCCATCGACCTCCAATTTTACTACTTAGAGGCGGTCTGCTTTCAACGATTCTGACTATATCGTCTGTCCTTCTCGAGGGGAACCGTTCCACTCCTCGTCTACCAGTAGTTACGTGGACTTCATAGGAGAACCTCTGGGCTCACGTGCCATATCCAGCCAAATGTGTTACGTGACACTCCTCAGGGTTAAACAAAATTCAATGTCAAACCACCATTTAGGTGGCTGGAAAAGGTTTTAGTAGCAGTAGCCTTAGCATGAACTCCTATCGAATTTGTAATGTGAAGGTATCGACAGAACGGAGCATTGCGATTGGCAGCTACACACGCAGGTTTACAAGACAGATTGCCAATCACAATGCTCCGTTCTCTCGAAACCTTTACATTACGAATTCGATAGGAGTTCATGCTAGTGATACAGAGGTCGGCCTAAAAAAGATAGATGGATTGTGTGAAAGAAGGGAGTGACTGAGGAAATTACATCTGACAGGAATGTGTGGAGGAGAATGACATGTTGCGCCACAATGACTTAGATAATATTTGAGTTACTGTTATTACGAATTAAAGCTTCGAAATGTATTCTTTGACTTTGACCTTCATTCTGTCAAAGTCACCGCGTCCTTCATTTTACCTCTTTCACATAAATTTTGAACATAGAATATCGGTCAAGTACGAGTTGCTTTAGCGTATGAGAGTTCCTTATCGCAACGAAATTTTTTTTTTATAAAGGATCTTTTTTTCATATTCGATATGCTCGCGTTTGACCATTATCACCTGGTGGTAAGTGAAGATGTGGTCGACGGTGAAGCACGGTTGTCTAGAAGTAACCTTTTCACTCTAGTATTGAAGGCTTCTAAGTTATAGCTATCTGGAAACACAGATTCGGGCAGGGCGTTCGACTCTTTATATCAGAGATAATAACTACCAAACTTACCGCAAGACGACTCCTCTGGTGTTGCAAACGTCCATAAGCCACGGTGATAACTTCTATTAGGTGGACTCCCTTTTGGCGTGCGCCCCACGGGGACGAAGTCCCCACGGATACCACCCCCCGCCAGAGCCGGAGAGAGTGGTTATGTGGGACTCAAACAGACTAAAACGAGCGCCGCCGTCTTTGGGTCTTCGGTTGCTGGCGATGAGGTAATACAAGACATATCACTCTCACCCCAGCAGACCCGGCACCAACTCTTATGAGATGGTGCCTCTTATGAGATGGACTTGTGTGGGGTCCATCTGGTCGGCTGTGTACTAGTCTGCCACTTAATCATCTCCCTGACTTTGCCCTAATTAATTGTTGTAATCAAAATATCATTCTCCTCTACATATTCCTGTCAGATGTCATTTACTCAGTCACTCCATGCTTTGCCATATCTTCTTACACACAATCCATCCAACTTCTCTTGGACCGACCTCTGCTCCTAAAGCCTTGTCTGCTACCTAAGTGGTATAAAAAATCTAAGTTAGACCCCAATCAAATGCCCCATATTTTTCAGTATCTTTATAATAACAATATACCCTTATAGGCTCAATACGAATCTAATACCATATTTCAAGTTAGATGAAAAAAATGTGGAAAATTTACCATTCGTGAGGTACAATGTCCCCTGGGCAGGCACGGCATATAGCGTGTACCCCTGGCCATTTGTCAAGCCGCTCGATTTAATCTCGCAGGGGATTTGGCCGACGTGTTGTCGGCTCGGTTTATATTGGCCTAAATGTATAAAAAAATATAGGTTTTTATTTCATTTTGAGGTTGACAATGTATGAATACAAGTCCTAGCACCAGAATATTATGAAAGTGGAAGTTTGTTACTCTTTGGCGCAGAAAATACTGAACACACAAATAAATCCATACACGTATGGCTTTCGGAATTATATCGGTCACTATAACCAAACGCAATTTATACGAAACTAGCTGACCCGCGCAACTTCGTTTGTGTCACCCCGTTTTGCAACATTTTTCATTCCTGCTCCGCACCTGTTGATCGTAGCATGATGTTATATACATATAAACGTTCCTCTTTAACCATTCTATCTATTAAATAAACCGCATCAAAATCCGTTGCGTAGTTTTAAAGATTTAAGCATACAAAGGAACATAGGGACAGAATACGCAACTTTGTTTTATACTATGTAGTGATGATTAAACGAAATCATTACAACCGACTTAGTCATAAAAAGTTTTATATGAAAACCAAACTTCGCTATGTGATAACGCCATAATAAGCGGTTGAACAAGTGTAGACTTAAACGTTTAGTGCGAATGATACAATACCCCATAATTTCTAATGTTCTTATCTAAATTATAACCAAGAGAAGTTAATTCATGTGACCGTACCTATTAAAAAGAGCTAATTTCTAACTCTAACAGACATTTTTCCGAGTTTTTTTTGCAATACCTTTGTGTCGCATGTGCTAAGTGTCAACTCCTATTAATACTCCGGAAAATATAACACAATTACGTTGGTACCCGTGTGAAATTACGTCAAAACAATGACGATAAATGGTTATTAAAATTGTTGTCGCTGGTTCTGCAAATATATTAAAAATTATTAATTAGTTTTGGGACCTGGTATTTTCTCAGAATACAAGGACCTAAACGACACTCGTCTAATATTAGTTGATAGACTACCTATCATTACATTATATTTATGTTTAGTTCCCTCCCGGTCTGCCCTCATAGAGGATGGAGGTCCTTAAGCGACTCCCAACGACTGAATTGCCTACGCAGTGCCGAGCGTGTCTCGCGTACAGCTTTAGGTACCTTTCCATGCCCAAAAACAATTGTATATCTTGACTGGACAGTCAGAGATCAGTAATATAAAAGTATCGAGAGAACGGAGCATTGCGATTGGCAGGCTTCACACACACACAGGTTCAAAGTGGGCAGACAGCCAATCGCAATGCTCCGTACTCTCGATACCTTTACATTACGAATTTTAGAAAGAAAGAAAGAAAGAAACGTTTATTTCCAAGAATATGGTCATAACAGGTATCAAATTTTTCATGATCTGCATATTCTGCCAAGTGTGGCGTGAAAATATTTGATTGATTATTTTAACATAGTACAATGCGGTAATTTAAGATAGTTAGATTTAACATAATATAACATTTTAATAAGTCACACCTTATGTAGTAGTCAATATAACTATCAATATAACAATGAATTAGTTTAAAGTCTATAATTTTTGATAGTCAAATACAATCTATTAAGTATGTCAAGGGTTTCAATGTCAGTTTATTACTTACATTTTATAAAGTTGATTAATTGAATTGTCTTGAAGGTATTCCTTAACATTATAATATATTTTTCCTAATAGGATTTTGCACAATTCTCGGCGGAATCGTTTACACGGTAACTTTTTTAAATTATCTGGCAGGTGGTTATACAGTTGTATGGCCATACAGTATGAATTACGTTTATATAATTCTAGGCTAATTTGTGGTATTTCCAGACGATCTTTATGTCTGGTTCGGCTGCCTTCTTTATCTCCTAATTTTTTAAAAAGCAACGAATTATTCTTCACAAAAACACATATCTCTAATATATACATACAGGGCAATGTGAGAATTTTATGTTTTTTAAATAAAGGTTTACAGCTGTCGAGGTGATCGCATTTGAACATTGCTCTAATACATTTCTTTTGGGCAACAAATAATTTATCAAAGTCCACTGAATTTCCCCAGACTATAATGCCGTATCGTAATAAGGAAGATACATAGGCATAGTAAGTCATGATTGCAGCTTTTTCATCTACTGTTTCTTTAACTCTTTTTAGAACAAAAATGAATCGATCAATCTTATTGATGGTTTTTTGTATATGTGGTTTCCAGGTACAATGTTTGTCCACCGAGATACCTAAAAATACACATTCTTCAACATCGCTCGCGCACCGCGCAACGCGCACTCATTTATAGTGTTTCGTGCTAAGGGCACTGGATGCAAGTCCCTAACTATGGTTTTTAACCTTTCTACATACTTTATTGAATTACAAATCGTGACATTGCAAACTTAAATATACTATAAGCAGCTTAGGATCCAGTTAGCTCTGGCTACCCTACTCATCGCCGGAAAAACAACACAAGGTTATGTTATAAGGCATAAGCCGCGGTATTCTGTAGGGCGGAGGTACTTCCCCAGTCGGACTGCTCAATTAGGAAGGGAGATACCGTCATGTCCTACCTCCGTTGTATTTTCTAGAGGTTATTCCTAAGATAATTTTAAAAACACCGTAATCAAAGATAAATATACAAATACACTTAATGCCAATGCCCGCCTTCCTCACTATATCTGCCATCAAAAAATGAGACTAGGTGAATCGTATGAGCCTTCGTAACTAGTACAAGCAACCCTCAGCCACTCACGCGACATACCCAGCATTGAACGGTTAACATTAGGAGATGCCAATCTATCGCTTTAGTAGGCAGTGAAAAAGATTGTCGGCACATATTAAGTTCGTTTGCATGTCAAGTTGGTACATTAATGGGTGCCTATAATTCTAATTCATTGGCAACATTCCCTTGATTATGGCGTTTGAATTGTATATTAAATATTTATGATATGTGTGTTTTATATATCAAGATTTGGGGTGGGTAATTAAGGAAAAAATTAGATTAAGTACACCACGGAAAAGTAGGGTTGAACCTTACTTAGTGTAGGAAATAGGTTGCTAACATACATTCATTCACGTTTGCGAATCAGGTACAGGCTACAAAAGGTAGGCAGAGGCAAAGGTGCACCCACATTCCGCTAGTTATGATAACGCTCTTATAATACCTATGGGGCGAGTCGCTAAACCTTCATATATTTTGGTCAGTAATTTCACATAAAATGGTAACAATTTTTTAAAGGAAGCAAGTCTACAAATGTTGTACCTGAGATTCCTATATGGACCTCAGAAACTTGACAGAAAAGCCTTGCACTTGAGATTGATTTGGGCTTTAACCTTGCTTAATAGTATGAACTAGATCGATGTCTTGTTCTTATATAAGAAAACTCATGCAAGTAGTATCCTAAACTTAATTACATTACATTATCCAGTAGCTTCTAAGACTAGTAGCTATATAGTGGCATAACTTCATACAATTTTAGCATCTAATTGTCCTGGAACTTTTTGAGCCTACTGTACATAGCATAAATGTCAATAAAAATACTGGCCCCAAATAATACGCTCGAACTAACAATTTGTTTTCATAGTTTCAAGTAAATTACATACTTTTTATGACGGAGAAATTTAGCTGTAAAACTGGTTAGAAAGAAATATAACTTTCTTTTATATTTAGAAAACACTACCAAAAAATATATCCAAGAGTAATGTTTGCATAAGTTTAATGTGTTGATGCTCTATAAAGTAGAATAGAGACAACTCATCTCTTTCCGTAAGTGTCGTACAAGACTAAGGTATAAAGCTTTTCTCCATATAAGGCCATGACATGTTTGCTACGGCAATACGCTCCCGCCCTAACACGTGGGACTGAAAATCACAGTTTGCAAAATGTGAGTATCAGTACACCTCTGCCCACCCCATCAGTGACTATCGTGAAAATGGATGTGTAAATTTCCAAAAAAATCATTCACGTC